>JAXCHO010000027.1:18430000-18935000 GCA_036630365.1 Acanthiza pusilla | reverse complement strand
GGAGGTTTAAATTGGATACTAGGGAAAATTTCTTCCCAGAAAGGGCTCCCAAGTCCCAGAACAGTCTGCCCAGGGTAGTGGTGTTCCCATCCCTGGAGGGATTTAAAAGCCAGGTATATGTGGCACTTGAGGACTTGGGTTAGTGGTGGAGCTGGCAGTGCTGGGGGAATGGTGGGACTCAATGGTCTTAGAGGTATTTTTCAGCCTAAATAATTCTCTGATTTGGTGAAGCCAAAGAGGAATTTTATCACTCTTGGCAGCAATGTGTCCCTGCTGGAATGGTGCAGAGAAGACAGACTCTCCTTGGAGGTGCCCAGTGATGGGATGAAAGGTATTGGCCCAAAATGTAACACGGGACATTGCAGTAAGTTATCTCAGGCTTCCGAAGAATTAAGTTTTCTGTGCTGCCCCTGAGGGTATCCCATTTCTGAGGTATCCCATTTATTTCTAATGAGCATTTGACATTGTATTTTATCCGAGCTCCCAGTGAGGTTAAGGAGAGTGTTGGACACTGGCAGTCTCTATTCACTGACACAGAGGAGCATCCAACTTCAATGAGGGGCCTACTTTTGGATAGTAGCTGCACTGGGACTTCTCCTGAACCCATGGCAGAATGATAGACCTCTACGATGAAGCCTGAATCACTTACTGAAAGTTTCCCAGTGACCAGTGAGATCTTGGAGCAGCCACAGTACAAACCAAGCATGTCTCATGTACTTTAGAAAAAGTCCAGGGTTCTTATCCTTAGACTGATAAATAAGAGGGTCAGGTTGGCCCCAAGGCCCCTACAAACTGATCTGACTTTGTGTGATTGAAAGTCATTTATCAGTGTAGTGTCTTGGCCTTCACAGAAGTTGCTGGGAACAAAAGACAAAAATATCAGCTCCTGAAAACCTGTGATTTGAACACAGACCAAGGAGCATTTCATAGATGCCTCTTGGGTTGGCATTGAAATCTGACTTTGCCCTCCAGAGTTTATAAGAGCTTGAGGACAGCTTCTTCCCTGGGGAAACTCCAGTTCTCCATCCCACAGAGAAATGTTTTCACAGGTGAAAAGACATTTCCTATGCCTGGAAACTGCATGAGTTTTGGTGCATACTCAGCTTTTACCAAACAGGTTGGTACAACTACAATGGCGAAAACCAGCCTTGGACAGCTCCCCCTTTATGAATTTCATGGCCAACTGCTTTTAACCTGCTCTATTGCTCTGTCTGTTTTACTTGATATCTGTTGTCTCACTGCTAATCTATCATTCTGCTACTTTGGGTATAATCTCTTATTCTGTTGCTTGCTGAGATAGTTTGCTCATTCCATGATCAAGATACTGCTCTTCCTGTTTTGTTATTTTTTTTTTAATGATGATCTACCACTTTTATAAGTGATCTGCTGGATTTCCAGACATTCAGCAGCCTACCTAAAGTTGTGGCTTCCAGAGTACTGCTGGCCATCACATGGCCAGATAGGCATGTGCTGTCGATCTGACACATCCAGGATGAGTTAGGCTAATGCTCTGTTGTAAACATTTCTTATATGAAGATCCTGGACAAGTAGATGCTGTTTTGGGAAGTTCTGGCTGCCCCATCACACTGTGGGAGTTGAAGAATGAGAGACTAAGTGTTTCCCATTGTCTCATGGGACCACACTCCCTGCTTGACCCCCACACTCCAATGTTCGGGCCTCCAAACCTTTAACTCCATGATGACTAACAGAGACCCTTGGAGCAGCTAGCCCAAACTGCAGCCTGGCTGACAGAGGACATGTGGAGGCTAACCATATGCTATGTCAGGGGGTGCAGGTCTGATTAATGTCAGAGTCCAAGTTCTGAAGGATGAGGAAAATTCATTCATACTGCTCTCTGTAAATCATACTGAAGTTTTCATCAGTAGACAAAGGCTATGGGGAGGAGGACTGGGAAATGCAGAGGTTAAGTGACTTACCCCAAGCTGAAGAGCATTGTAGACCAATCACTTGGTCACTGTAGTCTCAATTTAATTAGCTAGTGTGTTTTTATTTAAGTATGACAGTGCATTACATTTCCTTGTAACTCATGGACACCACCCCACTGTGTGCAGACAGAGATCAAAGAGATGGCTCCTGCTCACAGACTTGCTGCTAGAAAGGGTTTCTTTTCATGCCTTAAATTTGAAAACATCAACAGTATCTAAAACATTCAGCAAATTATTTCCTTTCTACTTGAAAGCAGACTCCCTTCAAATAGTTTCCTCCTTCTTTGGTGCAGGTTTCCACACTCTGAAAGCTCCATGCAGAGCCCAAAGAAATAAATCAGATTCCAAGCATTCAGCCCCATTGCTCATTTTGCAGATCCATACTTCGTAAGAGGTAACTTTTACTTGCAAACAGCTGCCTGCTCACAAAAATTGGCAAAATAAAAGTAATTTCTGAAATCACTGGCCACCAGATCCCTTTCTAACCTTGTAGTGATTAAACCTGGGTTGTGATAACAGTATGAATGTGCAAGATGCCCTGTGTAATACCTTGACAGGTTCTGCTGCCACTGTGTCAGATCTGGGGGCAATTTCTTCCCAGACTCATTTGATCACCATTTCCTTCACTCCTGGCCTCGGAACACAGTTGGGTTGTTCTTCCTGACTTAAGGGAGTGTGAACATATTCAGTAAAGGGATGCTAAGGAAAAATTCAGATCAACGACTAATAGAAACTCTCACTGAACTCACATATTACTTGGGCAATGTTAACTCCAGGAAGGAGACCAGATTGGTTGGTGGATGAGCTATTTCTACCAGGAGCACCCAATCTGATGGTTCCCTCCAGCATTGCTCTCTTCAAGTTTCCTTCCTCTGTCCTCTCCTGCCTTCTGTGACTCTTAGTAGATACCCAGCAGTGATGGCACTGGGAGGCACAGGGCAGGCCAACATTTGAGGAGCTTTGCAAGATTGTAATTCTTGCAGTGTTCCCAAAATATGTTCCCAAAAGAGGGGATCTGTGGAGAAAAAACCCCAGCTGAAGGGTTTGGGTCTCACCTCCAGATCAGAAGAGGTGGGAGGGAGGTGACAGCCCTGGGGCATCATGTCCTTGCTCTCAAGACATCCCAGCAGCCACTTGATACTCATTCAAAGGCGTGGGAGCCAGGAAGAAGGGCCCTCTTCAGGCCCTCCCTTCTCCAAAGTGTCCCTGCTGTGCTATTAGCGCATCTAGGGTGAGCAGAAATCAGACACTCTGATGGACAAAAGGTCCATCCTACCCCCAAATTCCTGTAACTATCCAATGATGTGCCTCCACACTGATGTCAGCTGGGGACCTGCAAAGCAATAGTGATGGATTTGGTGAGGGCACAGGCCGGTCTGTGGGATAGCACAGTGCACACCCTCCCATACCCTGGAGAAAGTGAGTGAGCTCTGCTCTTTCTCATTAAGGGACATGATTTCACCTCCTCTTACCTCACACTTACCACAGGGTTAGGGGCATGATGTGGGCAGTATGATACACTGCAGTTTCACACCACTGCCTCCATTACTTGCTCCTGTGTCCACACCATTTTTGTATTTATATTACCCAACAGAAGCTGGTTAAACAACTGCTGTGTCCATGAACATGCATGCACATACAAAAAGCTTTATAGGTTTGGCAGAAATGATCCAACACACTACATGCACAATGTCTACAAAAGGCATATAAACTATCCTGGATACATCACAAAGAAAGGAAAAATATTTGTATTTCAAAATACAAGTGCTGTGCTTCAGTGTTGTGTGAACTGATGCCTCAGATAAGAAGCATGGCATTAGTGGGGTTTTTTTGCTGGTGAGGTGCCTTTATCTTAATATAAGTCCCAGACATTAGCACAAAGAATTACAAGGAGGAAAAACATGATGCTAATCCGGTGTATCAGAAGTGTCTAACCTGCCAAGCATAAATAGCCATGTAATCACTCTGCAGTTACCTGGTAACCACAACAAAGCACACATAGAAAATGTAATTACAGGGGCTCCATAAACTCATCCTAAAATATCACCTATAGCCAGGCACATATTATTAGATACCATATTCTCCCTTAGATCAGAATCTCATGTTCCTTGTGTCTAATTTGAAATAACTATCTCCTTATTGCCAAGTGACGAAATCTAAATGGAGTCACATAAATCCTACTTCACAGCTCAGTTAAATATGATTACAGATCTGGAAACAGATGCAGGTACTACCGGGAAGGGAAAATGGCAGAGCCTACAGGAAGCAGTCGATGCTTTCCATGGATCATTTGTAGGGGAACATGTAGGAACAGAGTTTCCATTGTTATGCACTTCAGAGTATGCGGGGCAGAGAGGAGGCAAGAGACTGGATTCTTATTTTTAAGTGCTTTGAAGGTTTTCAGGAGGAGTCAGGTTCCATTCTTGAGTTTTAAATATTTAAGCTCACCGGGAACAATATACATTTCCACCGCTTTTCTCTTTGAGTCCTCTCCTCTTGTGAGGAGGTTCACACTCTTGGCGTGTTCATCAACTGCCTTTGCTCTCTTGTTGGAGGGGGTGGGATGAGTTTAGATGAGGTGGAGATATCATTTTACATGCTCATCCCAACAAAATCCAAGAGATGTAGAGGGATGTCCTGGAAGTGCTCTGAACACAATAGGCAGGGAGGAAGGTGCTGCATGAACCTGGGTCATTTTAGGAAAGTCAGTCTCTCAGATGTACCATGAAAATGTCCTCAGTGAAGGGTCCTTTTTGCCCAGCAGGACACAGATGGGGTGACAACAGCTGCAGCATCCCTGGAGTGGCTCAGTGTCCTTGGCACAGCTGATGAGGAGCCAAAGTATCAGTGAGCCCTAACGTATGGATACACCAACCTTCTCCAGAAACAATCAGGTCTCCTTATCAGTCTGGAAACAAAGATGTTTTTCTCCAAACCCCAGAGACAAGGTGTTAAAGTCACAGGCAGCAGCCATAATGGGGTGGGAGGGATCAGGGACTTAGATGACAGCAGCAGTAAAAATATATCCTGCTGCATGCACCCAGGAGCACAAATAATTATTCCCACAGGAAACACATACTGTGGCAGAAGCTATTCAGAAACACAGGGATGTATTTGCAAACACTCTTAGTCAAGAAAAACTGAAATCAGAGACAGACACTGATCCTCGGTTCCTGGTAGGGACCAAGGGAGTGTTGAGTGATGGCTCTGCTCCAACTGCCCACCCATTTTCTGCCCTTGGTTTTGTTGCTTCATCCCAAATTGCTTGCTCCTAAAGGGAGAAGGCAGACAGAAGACAGGATTTCTCTCTAAGGCATTTATCATTCTGTGATAAATCATTCTTAGAGACCCTTCAAATGCCTAAAGGGGCTCCAAGACAGCTGGAGAGAGACTTTGGAAAAGGGCCTGGAGGGACAGGACAAGGGGCAATGGCTTCCCACTGCCAGAGGGCAGGGTTAGATGGGATATTGGGAAGAAATTCTTCCCTGTGAGGGTGGTGAGGCCCTGGCACAGACTGTCTAGAGAAGCTGTGGCTGCCCCATCCCTGGAAGTGTTGTTCAAGGACAGATTAGACATGGCTTGGAGCAGCCTGGTCTAGTGGAAGGTGACCCTGCTCATGGCAAGGGGTGGAATGAGATAATCTTTAAGGCCCCTTCCAAACCAAACTATTCCATGATCCATGTGTAGGGCGAAAATTAGAAGTGAGTGAGAACTTACTTTTCTACTTTGAAGGGATGGCCTTTTATTTTGTTCATTTCCACTTCCTGAAATCTGAACAGGAAAACACACAAAAAAATGCACCAGCAAAAAAAAATTCTATCCCCTCAAAAATGACTGAGTTCAAGAGAACAACCCAATTTCATTTGAAATCCAACTTTTAAGAGTCCTTAGTCTGCATTTCTTTGTGTGAAGAGTGCTTGCCCCATGAAAAATGATGCAAAATAAAGGTCAAAATGTTCCTTTCCATGAAGGTGCAGACACACAGACCCTGGACATTGTCTGAAGGTGCCTGCTTAGTTTTAACTCCGGATTGTGCTAAAGTCAGGACTCTGAAAGTAGTTTTCATTTCAGTGAAAACTACACTTCCTTTGGTTGGGAAAATAAAAGTCTTAGTCTTTTGACTAAAACTTTATGATTACTCAATTTATGATGCTGGGACCAAATTATAAATGCAATTTTTGTATCAAAAATCTCGACATTTCAATTATATTTGATATATATGTTTTCCTAACTGAGTTTGGTTTTGGGCCAAACTCTTCCCTCTTTATTCATACTTTAGTAATTGGAGTCTTTCTTACTGCACGCTTCAGATCTGATACCTTTCTTTCAAACTAATGCAGGTTTCCCTGAGGAAAAAAAAAGGAAGACAAAACACAATCTAAGAGCAGTAGTTATTTTTCCGTAGTTCTCCATCTGGTATGTGATCTGTGATCATACCTCCAGGTCATTAGGCTTGTAATGTTTATTGGAAAAATCAATCTTTAACTTTAAGACTTTACACAGGAAATATTAAATTAGGACCCTATACATCCGTTTTCAGACTTCCTTTTGACCTCACAGTACCTATTTTTTTCATGAAAAGCATCAAGATTTTTTTTTTCCCTAAACTCTTCCATTTTTGTATGACGAACAAATTTTCCTCAAAATATAATTTGCCTGGCTACCTTCCTCATTATCTCCAGCCCATATTAGCAGCTAAGCTGTTGTTGATATTCTCATTCACTATTGGTAATAAGACTCCATGATGCTTATGCAGAACTTACATATGAATGTCAACTCATTTAAAAAATATTTAATAGGAAAAGATCAGCCAATTTCTGGCCACCTACATTTCAGAAGGCATTGGCTGGTATAAAGTAGTGCATATACACATATATATATATATATATATATATATTCATTTTAAGAAACCACACATTTTCTGGGCCAGAATCCAAGGGCGTATAAAGTAGTTTAGTCAGTTATGACTGGATGAAGAGCTAGATGGGAAACAGAGCATTCTCAGAGGGTTTGGGTGCATGTGAATTTCTTTCCAAAACTGATGCAAGTGGGATCATTAATTTTACTTTTATTTTGGTAGTTGAAATGTTGCTCTTCTGCATACTCTCAGAGAGCAATGTGAAGCCACATCCATTGAAGACAGGACTCTTCAGCTCCTGTCAATTCCTTCTAGCGCTGAGGCTGAACACACCCCATTCATGCTGCTGCTGGGTTGGGACAGAAATACTGTCACAAACAAAAATTTTTAAAAATATAATATTGCAGTGACGGTTTTGGTTCTGAGGTCAGATTGTGTCTCCTGGGATGAAGCCACTGAGACAGACCAGGCAATGAAAGCAGAAAATAAAAGCAAAGGACCCTCCACCTCTGGTGCTCCCTCCAGGTCGGACCCTGAGCTGCGTAATTCTGTGCAACATCTGCCACTCAGAGATAGAGAAGCAAGGAGAAATTTATGCCACGTTGACTTTTTTCCCTTTGTTTTCGCATTTTTAAAACGGTGTTGGACATTAGGATTTTTCCTTGTGTTTTCTTTCTCTTAGGGAATTTTGTCCCATTTGTCGCTAGGAGACAATAACAACCGGTACTTAAGACCAAAAAAATAGCCAAACCCGAGGAAATGGTGCAGCTGGCTACTCCCTTATCTGGGGGGATTCTCTTGGAAGGGCAGAGACACCGTGAGATTTGGGCTGGGGGAAAGGGGCTGAGCACAGCTCTTGCTCTCTCGGCATTGGAGCAGAGACAGGCCGCAGTCACTGCGGGAAGAATCTGCCACCGCTGCAGAGTTCTGTCTCCTACTTTTCTTCTCCTACTTTACTTCTCCTACTCACTCTCCAGAGTGAGGCTCTGCTCGTCAGAGCGGCCATTGGACTGAGGCCTTATTAACACCCAGCCTCACTGGAAAGGACTCGCCACCTACTCGCGTGCTGCAAGAGAAACCCTGGGACCCCGGGCTTCTCCCCGATCAAGGGAGCTTCTCCCAGTTCAGGAGCCAGGCTGCTACTACCCAGCACCGCCATTTTTGTGCTACTGCTCCGCGTTTTTCGCTGCACTGTGATCCCACACTCCCCTGCCTGCCCGGGACACACTGTGGAATCTGCCACAGCTGCAGAGTTTCTGCTGCCTCTTGCTGGCTACCCCGGGAGTGCTCTCCTCTGCTGTTCCATCTGCGGGCTCAAGGTTCCTGCTGCCGCCATTTCACCATCGAGACACCCAACCCATCCACCATTAGCCACGTGAGGGAGCTGACCTCGCGCCACAGCGCCCCCTGCAGGCATGGGGGAGTCATCGCACCTGCCCGGCCCAGCCGCGAGCCAACAGCGCCCCTGCTGGCCGTGACTGTGACTGCACCAAATGGGACAGTGCTTGGCAGCCCAGGGACATCTGCCACCGGGTTTTTCTGGGTTTGTTTGTTATTGCTACTGTTGTTGTTTGTTTGCCTCGCTATAGATGCTAGTAAAGAACTGTTATTCCTTTTCCCATATCTTTGCCTGAAAGCCCTTGAATTCAAAGTTATAACAACTTGGAAGGAAGGGAGTCATATTCTCCATTCTAAGGGAGGTTCCCACCTTTCTTGGCAGACACCTGTCTTTCAAACCAAGACAAAGGGAAATGAGGCTACTTTGCAAATCCAGTTGGACAGTTAGATCTGTTAGCAACAGAGCTGTCTAAAGGTGGAGGGTGCTTGTGAGGAGTATCAGATATTCTTGTTGATATTTGATCCCTTTGATATAATTAGAGCTGACATGTCCTTGAGGCTTCTCATGGAACCAACTCATCTTCATCATCCCAAGAAAATGCTGTGTTTAAAACACAGCTGAGCTGTACAAAGCTTTATTTAATGATGCCAATGGGAAGTTGCATAATGTTAAAATAAAGTTTAAAGTAGTCAGATCTCTTTTTTAAAAATTGTGGGACCACATCCATCAGCTGTAGACTCAGCTCGTTTTCACCACGGAGCAGACACCATAATAAACAGATGGAAACAAAACCACATGCTGCCATGAAATGAGACTGAACATCAAAACCTATGAGAGAGAGCCAGACTCAGTGATGTCTTTAGGTACTAATGTAGTTCATCTATTTGCAGGGTTTGAGGGACCACCAGGACTCTCAGAGCCCCACGATATGGAGCCTGAGGCTGTGGGGGCTGCAGCAGCTGGT
The DNA here is from genome assembly GCA_036630365.1 of Acanthiza pusilla. Classification (NCBI taxonomy): domain Eukaryota; kingdom Metazoa; phylum Chordata; class Aves; order Passeriformes; family Acanthizidae; genus Acanthiza; species Acanthiza pusilla. The sequence continues at coordinate 18,925,893 of JAXCHO010000027.1, read as the reverse complement.
GTGGGAGCAGCACAAGCCCCCTGCATAGAACATTGCTTCAGGATACCCTGGACCAGGGGAGGGATCCTGGGAGGTGCGACCAGCAACATACACAGCTTTGCAAAGCTGTGTTCTTTTGCTGGAAACTCCTCACACAGCCAGCATCAGATGCTATTTTTGGTTGTGGGATCTCTCAAATTGGCTCTATCCTTTATTTCCAAGCCCCTGGGCTATCGTAGGCTGGACTTTATTTCGTTTAGGCTCCTCTGCCTGGAAGTTATTGTTCTGTGCTGATGGTTCATGGTTCTGTAAGTCATTATAATTTCCCTCTCTTCCCTGGGAAGGAGCCATTTCGAGGTTTTATTCTTTTTTTTTTTTTTTAGCATATAAAATTGGTTGTGGGGCTACAAGAGAGGAAGGGGAGGGGAGAAAGGAAAGACGAAAGGGAAGGGGAAAGGGGAAAGGAAAGGGAAAAAAAGATAAGAAAAAAGGAAAGAAAAAAGGAAAAAAAAAAAGGAAAAAGAAAAGAGTGATTACGTTACAACACAGCACACCAGAAAGCTGACCTGCCTCCAACCAAACGACTAAACTGCCAAGAGGATCAGAATCTGCAGTGTGACTCAGTCCTGGTCTGGGATGTTCCAAAGCAGCTCAAAACTTCCCCAGTGCTCTAGGCTATTCAGAGCAAAACTGTAGGTATAGGCAATTACAAAGACAGCTGACAGCTGCAAAAAAGCAAACTTTTCAAGGGCTCTATGGTATCTGGATCACAAGTTTGCAGGTGACAAGTAGCATGTCTTTTATCACATCTTGCTTTGCAGGTGGAAATCATTTGTGTGCTCCATTGCTCAAATGCATCCAAAGCTATAACCTCACAGGCACAGGGCTCCCAGGAACAGAGCCCATATCCTGAACAACTGGAAATCACTGCTGGGGAAGAGAAAACACTTTATGAAAGCAGCTAGGAGTAGGTTTTATGTGGAGAGATTTTATGTGTAGAACCTAACCGAAAGAGTTAGAGAAAGAAGAAAAAAAGCCAACAACATTAGAGCATGACCTACTAATTTAATGTCTCCTTTTCCCCCTAGACATTGGCAGATGTATCCTTTCTGCCTCTTGGGACCATAGATTCATATAATGGGTTGGGTTGGAAGAAACTTTTAAAAAACATCTAGACCAAACTCCACAGCAATAAGCAGGGCCATCTTCCTTTAGACCAGGGTGCTCAGAGCTTTGTCCAACCTGGCTTTGAGTGTTTCCAGGGGTGGAGCATCTACCACCTCCCTAGGCAATCTGTGCCAGTGTTTCACCATCCTCGTTGTAAGAAATTGTTCTGTGCAAAGGAATCCCTGCAGATCAACCCTTTAGACAGTGGAGCACATGGAGCTGGAGCAGACCCAGCAGATCTGGCCATCAGATGATTTAAACCAACCATAATTTCACCCTGTGGTTCATGTATTAAGCTCCTAACAGTACAGTTTTGGTGATTACAGTTCTCCTGGGGGGAAAAGAGAAAATCCTGTGAGACAGGTTAAGCTTTTCTTCTGCTGGGGCGATATTTGGGTGGATCTGGGGTCCATTTAACCTTAAGCTGCCCTTGACTTAATGTCTTGAATTCCTTCTCCACATACAGGCTGCTGCTTCATTCTGATTTCATTAAGCTCCCGGAAAATGTGCAAGGGTTTGGGGATGGTATTGCCATCAAAGGATGGAGAGGTTTAATACCACAGCTTCCACAGAAATGTCTCATGAAACTGCATTAATTCCAATTGTGCTCACAACTTCATCTAGAGAGGATACAGAAGAGAGAAAATGCCACTTCTCTCCTACATCTCAAAAGGAGAATGGTCAGTCCTGAGCATCAGGAAAAAGGGAGATCCACTTCAGATCACTTGGAGATAGTGTCTGCAGGGAACTAGGGTGCAGACAGAAGGGATTGTCTTGACGGCAAAATAAAATTCTGAAGAGGTAAATCACCTTCTGGCATTTCTTCTAAAACAGAGCATAAGAAAAGCATAATCTCCGTTTCTCATCTGGCCACCAGCAGAGGAGTGATGGCCTGCAGCTCTTTCAGCACAGACCAAAGCCAACAGGCTCTTAGAGACCTCTCTGATGCGTGCCAGGGTAAGCCACATTCTGTGAGGTGGGTACCCCCGGTCTGCCCTCTGCTTGGGTCCTGGTCATTGTACACAGCCTGGCTGACTGCACAGGAGGAATCAAAGCAACTGGGGCACATCTCATCCCCTGTGTGCTTTTGGCAGAGAGGTATAGAGAGAGTCCAGCCAGTGGAAAAGAAGGGAAAGGGAGTGATACCACTCCAGCTGTTTGCAGGTTTAGGCTCATACCTCAAATTCCCAGCACTATATTCTCCAACGCAAAATCTTTAAAGACTGCAGGATCTCAGAAGATCAGCAGCAGGATAAGAAATAGTAAATATATATATATATATATATATATATATATATATAGTAGCTGGCAGGTGAGAGGGAAGGAAGAAAGTGGCAAAGTCATGAAGTAGAAGCAGTATCCCATTAAAACCAGTGTTAAAGTGGGGTGAAGATTTTTGCATTTCAGGAGCTGCAGCTTCTGTGGGTTGTACCATCCTGCTTTTTATGGCAGCTTGAAAGCAAACAAGATGAAACCTTACCGCTTGCTTGCACTTTTAAGAAGATAAACTCTCAAGTTAATAATATATCTGCGACTTTTCAGGGTGTTGTCCATTTATTGCACCACTAGGCCAAAATCAGAGTCCTGGGTCCCAAGTAACATAGAAATCCCAGCTGTCCTCAGCTTTGTTCAGGACAAATTGTGGTGCATCCTGCAAAGTGGGAAGTTTCACTTATAGCCTTGTAGGCACATCACTACTATGTTCTGCTGACCTTGTCTGTGTGGGAGAAGTGTGAAAGCAAGAAGGTAAAGGAACGAAGTACCCCTCCCCAAATAAAAAATCTGCAGTAATATTTGGGCTAATACCACCAATTGCAGATGAATCCCTCTGAACATGGGATTTTTCTGGCATTGCTCCCCAAGACAGCTAGAATCAACCTTGCTAAAGTTGACATATAATCATAGAATCATTTACGTTGGAAAAGACATCTAAGATCATAAAATCCAACTATTAACCCTGCACCACCAAGGACACCACTAAAACATGTCCTCAAGTGCCACATCTACACAGCTTTTGAACACTTCCAGGGATATAGGGACTCCATCCTTGTCCCGGGCAGCCTGTGCCAGAGCTTAGCAGTATTTGGTGCTTTGGCTTGGAACCTTCCAGTTTCATGAAAATAGCTCTTGATGTGTGAGTGGAGCTACAGGGGATGACACCACCTGCAATCCCTTTCCTGCTCTCTTCCATGTCTCACATGCCAAGTTGAAACTTTACACACTTGGACTGGCTGTGCTGTTTTGCACACCTCCTAAGGCTGTATCTTGACTCAGTGCCACAGCTTGGCTTCCCCATCCTGCAACACCATGCTCAGAGCCAGCCATTTGGACATCAGTGGGGTCCCATATATGTGACCAAAGACACTGAAACCTGTAGGTCTAAAGAAGAGTTGGTGTGGCACCTCCTGGGGCATTTTTCAGAGTCCTTCCATTAAATGCATCCTTCTACTGCAGCACCATTGCACTGTCAGAGACAAGAACTGTAGAAGGCCTGAGTTTATGAACTTTTTCCTGTCTAAATCAGCCATTGTTTAGGCTGAGGATTGAATGGAAGCCTCAAGAAAGTAAAGTAAAGTAAAAGTCTGCATCACATAATGTTTCTTCTCCATCCCACTCTCCAGGACCTGGGCACAGCCAGCATCTCAGATGAGTGGAGAGAACTGTGTCATCATCTCCCTCTGCCTCACACTTTCCTAAAGGTACAGAAGGAAACACAAACTTCCTAAAAATTCATTTTTCCCTTCCAGGATACCCTTCATTGCCTCTTCATTTTTTCTTAAAAAATTCTGGTATCTGGTGTGTTGTCAGACCCTCTTTTCCAGGTGACAAGTGGCTTTGTGAGGTTCTCAGTTTTGTTGCCTCCCAAATTTCAGAGGGGCTTACGAGTGAAGGAAGCATGGGCAGCCAGGAACCACAGGAACCAGAAGACAAAGAAAATTGCTTTCAGATTTTATCTTGTTCTTCTTCGCTCTTTTTCCCTTAGCAGAACAAGTTGGATATCTCTTCCAGAGATTTCAGCTTCTGTCTTCCGTGTGGGACAACTCAAGAACAGAACTCTAAGCTGCCCCAGAAGTTTGGACCATGTGCTGCTACTAAATTAGTGAGGAAGGAGAAGGTTTCTTGACATCCCATTTAAGAGGACCTGTTCCTTTGTTCTCTATTGGAGATGGTAAATCACAGTTCCCGTCATTTTGTTGAATGACACACCAAGGGATGTGCAAGAAGTTGTTCCTTTATTTAGCCCTGGGAGTTTATTTTCAGGCTCATCCTATGGGGTTTTCAGCCAGTTCAGCTGAAACAACTAAATGTTTCAAGGATTTTGACAGTGCAGAAAAATGTCAGATGATCAAGGGCGCAATTATCTAACAACAAAGAGTAAGTGATCACAAGCTTCAGTTCTCTGTGAAAGGAGGAACAAAAAGGGGCTAAAGTTGCCATCAAGGCATTCAAGTGATTTTCCTTCTCTCAGACAGTGCAATTTCTTTTGGGGAAACAAGTGTCATATGTGATCACAACTGGGAGATGCTTGTGGTTACTTCAGGCACATCAGTTGATAGAGCTGCACCACCATCCATTGCAGCTCCATCCAAACTGTAAAAGAGGAGAGGACTCAGGACAGGTGTATGTCCCTGTGGGAATTCACTGGTACTTTTCATACCAGGGTCTTGCGCTATGCATAACCAAAGTTCTTCTTCCTTTGCCACACTGTCAGCAGTCAAAATGATGTGGTGGTTCTGGGTAGAAGGAGCTGTAAACATCACTATTGCAAGGGAAAAGCAGTTTTCAGAGGCTACATATTATAGCCTTTTATTGAAAACACACATCAAAAATTATATTTAATTTGTAAATTTATTGTATTTTTAAAAATGTTAATAATAGTGTCTGGCTAGTCTGAGGACTGAAAGAAATCCTGTTTGTGGAACAAAACATGAGAAATTCAATGTCTGTGGCCAAATGCACAGAATTTGCTTCTGTTTTGTGGTACCTTGGAAGGTACTCGACTTGAGACAACCCATAGGGACATGATGGGTGTGTTGAGCTCAGCATTGAACTGGGGCTCTACTGGAATCCCTTTTTGGACAAACCTCAAAAAGTGGAGACATCCAAAATGCTAAATTTCTCTTGAAAAGATTTGTGCAGGCACTGAGGACATAAAAATAAGCCTGAATTTCAAAGCCAAGGTCCACTTGAGAGTTCTAAATGTTCATCCATTTACTGAATGAAGGGTGAGAAGGAGGACCCTCATTCCCAAGAGGCTGCTAGAGCTCTGACTTTGTTTTTTTTTAATATCTGGGGCTGGGGAGAGATGACAGTGCAGGGATAGTCCTGCTTAGATCTTTATTTGGTACCTACATGTCCTGAACACCAGCAGTGCCCGTCATCCCTTTCTCTGCTAGCCATTCATTGCTCTAAGGTTTTTAGCCTGCTGGAGGGGACCCAAGGAGGAAAATTTCCAACTTGGGTTTGTAACAACCCCTTTGCTTCCCTGCACCTTCCCCACATGGCAGCGAGCTGAAAGTGGAGAGGGATATAATCCTTCATTTTACATGCCCGTGGCAGGATGAAAACCAAGCAGCATGGTGCCGTGTCCTGATGCCCCTCAGGAGACATCCCAGCCGTGGGAGTGGTTGCTGCTGTACATGAGGCAGGATGGCTCAGCACCATCTTCCCAGTTTTCATTTCCTTGGCTCTCCTGATGACAGAGTTAGAAGCACAGAAGTGTTCTGTGAGGAATGTGTTTTGGGATGAAGATGAATACCTCAGAGCCTGACAGAGTAAACACTAAGAGCATGTTTGGCTTCTTCCAGTGCCAGCTCCCTGGATGGATGCAGAAAGTCCCTTCAGTGTTCATGGAGGCTCTTTAGTTCCCTCTGATGAGTTGAAGCTGTTCTGACCCAAAGCAGATGGAGTCAGTTATTTACACCACGTTCTCCTTGGGTGCACTATTGACCCGCTGCGCGCTGGGCTCACTAGACATAAGCACTGGTGCTGGCTGATTGTTTTGGTATGACACAGAGAACATTAGTGGAGGAGAGCCAGACAGAGGCCCTCAGAGGAAGAGCAACCGATGGGGATCTGGTGATGGGAGAAGCCTTGCTGGTCCCATGCCAAGTGGCTGTGCCTTGCGCTCAAGTGGGAGGAAGGGAAGAAAACCTCTTTGCTGGCTGAGCTGGGTGGTGGGTAGTGGTAGGGTGATTGGGGGTGCTACCCGTGCTGGGATGTCACTAAAACTGGGTATTGAGAATGGTGGGGAAGCCAAGGGAGGAGGAGGGGAACTCTGAGATGTGTTGGAATCCATGGGCAAATCCATGGGCATCCTTTTTGGGGGGTAAAGACAATTCGGTGTGACCAGCCTCTGCCTGGGGCTCCAAGGAGCAAGGCAGAAGGATGTACTGCATCATTTCTGCTCCATCTCTGCAGCAATCATTTGATTATATTCATCTGGGGAGCCCATCTTTCCCTTACCTTTGTCTCTCCTGCCCTGTAGCCCTTGAGTCAGTCCAAATTTGGAGTCTCTTGAAACATGCCCAGAACTGAAAGAAGTGCCATGAAACCAAAAATTACTATCATCACCTCATCTGCATCAGCCAGAGCAAGCATGATCATACCTGTGAGACAGCTGAGCACAGCAAGTAGCTGCTGTCCTGGCTCCTGAAAAAGGAGAAGTGAAGGAATTTTGCAGATAGGATATGGAGAAGGGTGTTAAAGACTTGCAAGGACTTCATCACTTGATGCATATGATTCTTTGATACAAAGAAAATTTTAACCCTTTTCCCCATTTTTTTCCTCAACTGAAACAAAGCTTCAAGCTTAGAAAAAGCAGAAAAATATTAAGTAAAAAGTGTTAGATTTTTCTGGCTGCTAGCAAAACCTCTTTTCAAACTTTTCACCTTTTTTTTTTCCTCTTCGCACTGACATACCTTTGACATTTTATGAGTGGAATTGTATTTCATTTCTTGAGGTACTGGCAGACAATCTGAGAGCATTTTATTCTGAGGCACATTTCAGCTTCCAGGCTATGATCTATATTGCCTCAAGCCAGAGCCAGGCTGCAGCCATGGGCCTGGCTGACATTTTACAGGCAAAGGGGCATGAGGCACAGCTTACAGAAGTGTTTGAAGACCTAAGTGTTACATATTAAGATACACCAAGTTTGAATTCCCCGCAGCATGCTCGCTTGGCTGAAATGCGTACCTGGGGTAATTATTGCAAAGTTTGCAACACTGGCCAGGCTGACACAGAAACTCACACCAGTGAGTTCCACCAGCTGTATGTGGGTCCAAGAGCAGCAGAAGTGCATGAAGTGAGCAATTAACCCAGGGATCTCCCAAAGAGATGATGTAGTAGGCACAAAACATGACTATGGGCATGAGATGAGTCCTTGGAAGACAGATCCATTGGAGATTTCTAACTGGACATACTTCAGCCATTAAGTTTCCTATGCAGAAAACGGTCAGATCAAGGGTAGTATCAAATGTGTTTATGCTGTTTACATGCCCATTGAAGATACTGGGTTATATGGTCACTTGCTGCAAGTCAGGGTGTCCATTCTGCCTCTTCTGGAATGAAGTTGTGAAGCTATTTAACATGAGGAACTAAGGAGAACTGAGAACTTTACACAATTTAATTATATGTGTTTTCCTTTGAAATGTATCTGCAGTGCAGCAGCATCTCAGTATCCCAGTGGAAACTGATGTGGATTTGGTGCCACAAGGATAAGGCAAAGTGACCATAAACCTACTGAGAAGGCAAGTGGCAGAACCAGTAACTAAATCCAGATTTCCTGGACTGGTTTATTCAGTCCATTGCAGGCAGTGAATTGCGGATAGAGAATGAAGCAGAGGGCCTGATTCAGTGAGAATTCTCTGGCTGGCCTCAGTAGGATTTGAATCACATCTAAAGGAGAAATAAACCCTGCCTCATCCCAGGCCTTCAGTGGATCTGCAGGTGGTACAAGAATCAGTACAGCATAGTTTTAGGACATTTTCTCAGTACACTCTGATCACAAGTGTCAATCTGATGGATATCAAGAGACTTAATGGTGATATGCTGGGCTATCTTTCTTTTCAAGAGAGAAAGAAAAGGTCAAGGGATAATGACTTCAAACTGAGAGAGGACAGGGTTAGATTGGATATTGGTAGAAATTCTTCCCTGTGAGGTTGGGGAAGCCCTGGCACAGTCTGTCCACAGAAACTGTGGCTGCCACATCCCTGGAGGGCCAGAGCAACCTAGCCTAGTGGAAAGTGTCCCTGCTCATGGCAGGGGGTTGGAAAGAGATGGCTCTGAAGGTCCATTACAGCCAAAGACATTCTGTGATTCTGTGATGAAGGCCAGCTAGGGCTTCCTAAAGTCTACATCTAATTTCAGAAGTGATGAATCCAGAATTTTCTTTCTCAAACAGCCTCTTTTACAGTAATGATCACAGAACATAAAAAACCAGAAGGTGTGTCACACGAGTAATGCATTGTTGATTTTGAATACCCAATAAAATGCATTAACAATAATGATTGCAGTGCAGAGATACATCAGCTTGTTTAGATCCTTTTTAATTGCATGTTGGGTGTTTGAAAAGTGCTTCCACAGTTTGTTTTGGGTGAGAAAAGCATGCTTTAGCTATAAAACTGCTTTTAATCACTATTACTTATTCACTATTATTTAATCACTATTATATATTGGTTTCCTTGCCTTCTACAATCTTGCTTCAGGCTAGCAAGTTTGAGATAAATCCTCTGCCAGTGTAAACCAATCCCTCCCTTCCATATCTGTGATGTAAGGTAATTTTACATCTATACAGGGTTTCCCCAGTACGTGTGACTCCATCTGAAAGAAGGCACAAAGCCCAGACCTGAGCTGAAGGTCAAGGGTGTGATAGCAAGATGTGGGAGACAGCAGGAATCTGCAAAGTCTCTGGATCACATAGTGACTGCAGCTGAGCCTGACCATTAACTCTAAAAAAAAACACCGGCAGTTTTCCCAGCCTGAGGACTCACCTCAGCTCTGTTCCCTCCTTGTCTGAAGATGCATTGAGGCTCTTGTCCCACCGTTGATTTTTGTGCAGAAGCAATAGTTGTTGGCTTTTTTCACTAAACACCTAATTCCATGGTTAGACCCCATAGTATTTGCTTCTCTCCAGAGAGCAAACAGAGCACAAAGGGGCCTGGCTCTGTCTAATAGTGTTGTGGCTGGAAGTGGCCAATTTTCTTCAAAGTTCTCCTATTTAAGTGGCTACCTTGATAAGAAGATACTGTATAGTTGAGATGAGTGCTGCTGGAGAGCTATGCTCAGCTGTTCTCTTTCCTTTTCCTGTTATAAAATACTACTCCTCATAGGAGATGCCTTTCCTAGTCTGAGAGTTTTAAGTACAAATGTCTCCTTCTGCTCCAGCTTTCAGATATGAAGGAAAATCAGAGCCTCCACCTGGGAGTAAGACCACCTTGGAAATGGCATGACATGCATCTCAGGGCCAAATTCTCCTTCAGTCATAATCTGCTTCAGCCAAGGATATTCTGGGACATGAGCTCTTCTAGCAGATCATGAAGCCAATACCTTAACTCAGATGTGTAATTCACCAGCTGTGCTGGGTCCCTGGTATAACTGATAAAGGGAAAATAGATTAGAGATAGACATAAAGAGAGAGAGGTAGAAAGAGATGAGAGATAGAGATGATAGAGATGAGATATAGAGATAGAGATAGAGATAAATAGAGATAGAGACAGAGATAGAGACAGAGATAGGAGATAGAGATAATCTCCCCTCTTCTCAGAGGTCATTTAAAGAGCATGTAATCAGGGTCTTGATTCCAGATCAGGGACACAAAAAGTGCCCCAATAAAAAGAATTCTAGACAAAAGCAGGCCAGAAGGTAAAGAGTAAAACTACTGCTCATGTGATAGAAGTTGCCAGTGGAGTTTCCCTGGGTATGTATCTTGCACCTCAGCCGTAGGATTGCTTTTTTTAACAGCAATGATGAAGCTAATGGGAAGGAAAGCAGCGAAGCCAAATGTGATGCTGCCTTAGGCAGTTGAGCACACCACAAACACAGCACAGTTTGTTACCACAGGACTTAGATAATTTTGGCATCTGGAGAAAGGCTGAGGGCAGTCAAAAATGAGCCAGAGTGCAAAGGACCAGAAGAGGAAATATCTGCTACCGGAAAGGCATGGCTGCCTGGGAAAGAGATCCTATGAGTTATTGCACGAAAGCACCTAAAGCTGTTAGCCATGATATGCAGGAACACCATTAAAAGGGGAAGGTTGCAGGGCTGGTCTGCTCTCATAAATCAGAGAAAGGAGGGGCATAGGGATTAGATCTGCAACTGCACAGTGCAAAAATTGAGTGAAGTCTTTCTGTTCATTACTGGCCAACAGAGAGATAAAATAGAACAATATACAAGTGCAAGGTTTGAGTGCGTCTGAAAGGAGAGAGAATATGTGGTTTTGTTCATCAAGCGTTGCAGACATAGACTGGACTTGGTGCAACTCTTTTGATGCTATTACTTTAGATGGGGTCAAAAATACTAATGATTACCTTAAAATGCTTTGAGAGTCTGTGATGGAAAGGACTGCATCAATAGCTACATGAGTTATTCTAGCTGGATGCTGAGATCTGAGCTTTTTCCAAATCCTCTTCACAGCAGTGGGTCTGTTGTATTTGCCCACCCATACACTTCTGTGCATGGGTGTTTGCAGACACACACAGGGCTAACAAATTACACAGCCCATCACAGTCCCTGGAAATGTGGAGCTGTTAAAGAAGATGATCCCAGAGATTTGGATCTATAATACTGGATAAGACCACAGTCCCTTTTCCCTCTTTCTGCAAACAGTCAATAGAGAACATCTAGAGCAGCAATTATAAACAGGGAAATATTGAAATAACTAGCCCACTATGCAGTCTTGCAGCAATTGCCTCATTTGCCTTTCTGTTGTCTATAACATTCACTGTGACACTGACCCTGCAGGAGGTGGATTCATCACCCAAGCTCCCATCATCTCCAAGGAGCTATTGCTACAGATTTCTCACAACCCTTTTTAGGAATGTTGGTACAAAGACAAAACAACAGGTGAGGAAAAATATAATCTTGATTAAGTGCTTGTTTTGGATCTGTGATCATGCTTATATAAACAACACAGCCTTAAGGCCTTCCATTCTTTCTCTATCCCTACTATTGTCAGAGTAATTTGCAGCACCTCTAGGGCACTCTAGTATAGCCAGAGGCTAATATTCAAAATACTTATTTCTGCAGAACTGAGGAGACCTTTCACTGAAGCCAACAATATTGGCTTGGGGGATGAACATGAGGGTTAAATCACAAAGCTCAGTCTTACAAGGCCATAATCCCTGCTCTGTGGAATTGTATTGAAAAACAATTTCGCTTCAAAGTTTGGTGGTTCATGTTAACTGATAACCTACAAAAACCTTTTGGCCCAAGTATTCAAGAAGTTTGAGAACCATCTTGTTAAAGAGCTGAAGCTCCCAGGACTTGCAGGGACATAGACAAATACCACAGACAAATCATCAGGCTTTTCAGCTTGGGATCCGCGCTGGTCCTGCCAAATTTGGCAGCACAGTGATGAAGGTGGTGGGTACAACTCAGGGCATGGTGAGAGGCCCATTATCAGGGAGAAAAGGGATGAATGGCAAGCAATGTTTATAGAGGGAGACAGCTAGAAGGCAACAGCAGCTGTGAAGGTTGGAAATCCCTGCAAGAGATGGCATGAAAATTATGGTGTTGGCGCACTTCAGAGTGTGGTTCTTCAGAGAGATAAAGTGTAAAAATCAGGGATTGCTTTTCCCTGCATTTCATAGTAGGTTGAAATTTGCGAATCAGTGTTTCTGTCTCCCCCAACAGTCAGTCCACACAGACCAGCCAGCCAAAAACCATGCCCACAATGCTGCTTGTAACCTTACTTGCAACTACTCCTGGCAGCTGTGCAGTCAATTCAGCAAAGAATCCATTTTGCCAGTGGTGCCTTGAGCCTCTCCCTCAAATGCCCAAAGCTCACCACTTGCTCTGATGAAACGATGGTAGATCCACCCAGCAGCTCTCCTTCTAGCAGAGTAGGCTTCATGCACCCTTCCCCATGGACACACCTCTTGGTGAAAGCCGGTGGGGTCACTTGGGGGGACTGGTGAGAGGCAGGCAGGTGTTTCGTGGTGGCAGCCCAAAGCTTTGCAGCACCTTCGACTTCACAGAAGTGCAAGGACTTTGAAGGATCTTTCAGCCTCCCACACACCGAGTGATGTGGACAGTTGTGGGTTGAGGGACCTCTTTCATGCTGAAGTCAAGCCTCTCCTCTCATGCCCCACACAACCTCTTCCCTCCTGCTCCCTTCTGTCTCCGTTTTGACTGCGCTCTTTGTTTGCCTGGCTTGCTCAGCCTGTCGAACATTCTTTCACAAAACACTCCCCCATGCAACATTCATGAAGCTTCTTCCTGCTCTCTTTCAAAACGCTCCCGGACAGTGAGAAATCTCACTAGCCAAAGGAAAAATCCCAGCTCTAATAACTACACCTCATTCTGTGTTTGTTAGCAGTTAGTGCACTGTGAAGCACTCCTGCTTCTTCCTAATCTGCTCCATTCTCCATGTTGTAATATACCATGAATTACATTTACGGTGCCATACATATATTTATGATGCCAATCACTGATTTGATAAATTATTTTGGCTGTATTAGCTGCTACAAAATTTGTAGATGTTGGGCCATAGGCCAATGCATTCAGTAATGACAGCTGAGTTGATGTGCCTCACTTTTGGGGCACATGGTGCCTGGCTTTCAGAGGTGTTGAAGACAGTTGACAGGAGCTTACTATGCTTCACATTACTAAATCATGCATCTTTTGGCATCTCTTGTTTCAGTACATATTTGGCATTGATTTCTTTGTGTTGTTTAGATCATGAAAAGTGGCATTAACAGACTCCTGCAGGGCTCAGCACTCATTCAGTAGGTGACTCCAGCTGGGAGGTAAACCACTCCAGCAAGATCCCAGAGAGGTGGAAGGGTGCCCATCTCACCACCTGGAGGTGTGAGAGGTGGATGTTTGAACAATGTTTGGGCCACACCCTAGTTAATGACAAGAGACACTTCAGGAAACATGATTCAGTCCATCCTAAAGCACATAAGGCATATCAGAAACATCTCCTATTTCTCTCCCCAACCATTTTGCACCAGTGTTGCTTGTTTGAAACTGGATCAGTCTCTCACACTGATTCACTGAACAAAACATCCATGCTGGTCCAAGGAGGAAGTGGAAGGTGGGAAACTATCTAGAGGTGGAAAAGAGTTAGACATGTTTCACGTTACTTGGCTTCAGACAATCTAAAGTGCCAGTGGAACTGTAGTGCTAATCTCTTCCCCAAATCCCACTGAATTCCTTTCCTCCAGGAGACCATTTTTGGTTGTTCCTGGGGTTTTGGCATACAGGGTTTTCAAGACATGAGGTTACTAAGCAGGGAATGCCAGGCAATTAACACAGAGCTAGATCCCATCTGCCTTAAATTCCAAGACTGTTCAGGTGTGAAAGGTTTTGTCAGACATTCATTTAATAATAGCAATGGAACACGTTGATATGATTTAATTTTATGTGGCATTGACTTTCTTTCTTTGCTAATTTGATTTTAGGCACTTTGAGAAAGAAGAGTGTGAAAAATTTGGCTTTCATATATCAAAAAAGTATCTGTGAAATAAGCTGCAGGCAAGCAGAAACACTAATTTAAGGTAGAAGAGACCTTAGTACAAGCACAAATTGCCATAACTTTTTGACTGGTGAAGTGAGATTAGAAAGTAGACTATTTCCAATGTGCAGAATTGGGAAGATCCAGAATAACTTTCCAAAGAAATCAGGGCTGTATGAGAAATGGATATGTTTTCAGCTGGAGCTGACCATTTTCTGAATGGATTTAAATGATATGACTATGATGCCTTAATAATCTGGGTTTTTACTCTTCATGTATCTGTAACTTGGTGTAGTTCTGTGCTTCTTATAAAGTGCTAAAAACCTCTGTTCCCAGCACCTTTAGCCAAAACAATCTCTCTGAATAGAAAATCCAAGGACACATTTGTTGCCCTAGGGCCCGAAATTATGTAAACAACAGTGAAACTGGGGGAGCAGGGCTGGGGTGGTTAACATCATCACCTGGGGGTGTGATTGGAGAATTAGGGGCCAATATGCTAATAGGACAGAAGTTATAAAAGATGAAGGGTTCATGACCCAGTGTCCATTTTGAGTGTAGTCCCACGAGGGGGAATTTGCTTGGCTGAATGTACCTTGAAGGTCTTGAATAAATTTGTCTGCTTTTTATACTCCTAATTTTGTCTAGTCCTCTCTTTCAGGTAGCCTCCATTAGGCATCAATTAAGTATGATAACAGAGAGCTGGACTTTTTAACCCAAGAGGTCCCATGTCATCCTATGCCTCATGGTCTGGTCTCAATGATTCATTTGTGATTGCCTATACTCCACAAACACTTCTGAGCAGGATATTGAGAAACTCCTATCCTGTCAAAACAAAAGAAGATTTTTTTTTCAAAACAAGTCTGCATCTGTGTTGTATTTTCTGGTGCTCTTTCTTCTTATTCGTCTTGAAACTGGGTCTTATTTAGCACAAGAAAATCAAATTGTTCATTTGGGATTTTGTCTGCTGTTGTTAATTCTCCTTCAGAAGACATCATCCACTGTGCCATTGCAAGTAGTTGCTATGCAAATAAAGATGATGTCCATATGAACAGTGTTACAGATGTAGCATCAAGAGCACAGGGCTTCTTGCAGAGTCTGGGATCTTGTTTCCAGTCATCACTGACTAGCAAAGACTGAAGAGATAGACAAATTGAGAGGCAGATACATTTACTCCAGAAACCTTTGTGTATTAAATGAAGATTTTTCAGAGGTATATTTTGGCTCCTCCTCAAATTCAGTTTGAGCCAATGGCACTGTGAATCTGTCCAGTTATTTTCTTGGTCATTTGGTGATGAGATATTTTACATCGCAGACTCGATGAGACCTATCTATAATGAACCACACACTGAATGAACCCTCCCTGATGGAGCTGATGTCCCTGTTTTTTTCTCCAGAATAATTTGAAAATTAACCCGCAGTCTGCCCAAAATGTTTCTGCTCCGTTTAGGACTCATATTTGTCTCACAGAATGATCTGAATGCCCAGTTTGTTTAATGTCTGGATTTTCTTCCTGTTTCTGTCCTGATTACAAAGATTTGATTTCTTACATCTCAAGAATGGGTTCCAGATCCTTCAAAGTACTCCTTGATTTGTTTCACCAAGCAAACAGCCCCAGATAATGTCTTACTGAGAAGTAAATTGCCTGTAGAAGAAGAATCTTAGGGGAAGGTTTTAATTTTCAAGGATTTTGAGGTTTCCCCCCTGCAGCACGTCTAATGTTAATGAAGGTCTCAGCATGTGTTTCCTTGTGAACTGGTGCCATAGCCTGGTGATGAGCAGAGGACAGGTCTTTAAAAAGACTGGGGAGGAAAACTGGACCATTGAGCAGGGAAAGGAAACCTTTGTGTTTTCCACGATGACATTGTGTGTCCAGTAAGGAAAGTGCAAGATGACATCTGAGTCACATGCAGCATTTATGTGATTCACATCTTCTCTCTCACCCCTTTCAACTCAAAATTTTCAGGAGGGTCCACAACATCCCAGTAGCACATATGTGCAATGTAAAGACAGCATAGAGGGAGCTGGAACACATCAGCAGATCCTGTTCTTGTTAAAAGTTGCTGAAATCTAAGCATTTTAGAATCATGGAATGGTTTGGGTTAGAAGGGACATGGGCCATGGGCAGGGACACCTTCCACTAGACCAGGCTGCTCCAAGCCATGTCCAACCTGGCCTTGAACACTTCCAGGGATGGGGCAGCCACATCTCTGAGGGATCTTTTATGGATGGGCATTCAACTTGGCTGGAATTCTTCTGAGAATGGGCCCTGAGCACTTTCCTGCTTGCTGGGCTAGGTGGGCTTCTGGGGAATGCACACCTCAGAAAGGCTTAATGTGTGATCTCCAGACTCCCTCGCTTTGAGGATTGCCCATTACTTCCCCAGCTGATATTCCTGGGAGGGTCTTTAAGATTGGCTGGCACAAAGCTGCTGGCTCCAGGGCAGAGCTGTTTGTTGGTTTGCTTTTTTGAAGCCAAGTTCTAATGCTTTCCTTTACATATGAAATCAGGGGTGATACCAAATTCTGGGATAAAAAATCCTCCCCAGGAGTGAAGTAATCATTCTTTATCCAGTTCTCACAACATGCAGGCTCTGCACTGCTCAGGTAATTCCATGGAGAACGGAATATGATAGTATCTAATAGAGAAAGGAAGCAAGCAAGCCAGACCATCAAAACTAACTTGATTTTCTCCCATCTGAACTGTTTTCCACCAATTAATTTCCTTAGAGATTTTGGCAAGGCCCTGACGAGCTAGACCAAGACCATGAAGCAGGACCCAATCTAATAAGGAGCAGATGCTTGTCTTTTACCAAAACACATCAAGAACCCAAGTGACTTCACACTCCCTCGAAGACCCTGCCCCTAACATTATGTTCCCAATGCAGACACCAGGTGTGCTGAAAAGAAGCAGTGAGACAAAAACTCCTCCAGACTCTAGAAAGCTGGTTCCTCTGAATCACACCTGCCTTCCTCTTTTTCCATCCTGGGACTTTGTTGCAGACCTCCTTTTGACAGTGTTTGCCAGTGTTCAAACCACTGTGCCTATTGCAGGCTACAAGGAGTTCCATTTCAGCATGATCTAAAGGCACACCATGGCTTGACATGAGCGCTGTAGTAACCTCTCAGTGCCTGCTCCAACGCTGAGTTGTGAGAAGGGAGAGTTTATCTGTCCTGAAAATTCCCCTTCTGTATGATAATACTTCCTGTTTCCATCCAACCATGATCCAGGCTGCCTTTTGTTGTCTTGAAGCATTTCCATGCCAGCACAATCAGTTAATGAGCATACTGAGTCTCAAGCAAAACACAGGTTTGATCCTGAAGATTTAGCATCTATCCTTTTGGGGGAAACAAAAACAGAGCAATGAAAAATCTGTGCAAACAGCCTCCTTGGAAGACATTGAGAAGCAGCAAAAAAAAGTTTTCCATGGATTGTACTGCACAGTGTCAGAGCAAAAAAAGACGTAGGTAAATGCATTGGCACTCACTTATTTCAGGGTAAAATATAATTTTGTACTCTGTGTGGACCCAATCTCCTTTCCAAACATCCAGCTCAGCTGATGGGATAATAACAGTGATTTCTCATGAAGAAGAGATTGACTTAAAGAGATTCCATTATTCAAGATCTTGGTGCAGAATTGCTCTTCAGTTGCTCAGAAGACAAGAAAAAGTGCTGAGACAGATTTCTCTTGTCTTCAGAGGAGAGGAGAGATGAGACAAGGAAAATATCCCTGTATCACTCAGGGCAAAGGGTTGTTTAGCACCTACAATTTTGAAGTGTTTATAGAAGAATCCCCCTCATAAATTTTGTTTCCTCTTTCATCTCAAGGCTGAGCGAAGGGATTTGATCAACACCTTTCAGGTCTTTAGCTGGTTCATTCATTCTGAAAGCTCCAGAGGATGATTTCATGGTACCAGAGAAGAACCAGGGGAAAAGAGCACCCCAGAAACTGCTTTACCCTCATCTGACTTTCCAACCAACATGCCCCAGTATGTCTGGGACTCTTGAAGAAGCAGCACAAATCTGTGAGGGGCAAACATCTTGCCTGATCTAGAATCTGCAATAATTTACCATCAAAAAGTGGTTATAAGGTCATTAAAAACCTTCTGCCACAGCTGCATGTGCTGACAAACCTGGGCAAGGGGAATATTTTTGGTCTCAGTGGGATCCAGTGTTGGTTTCTGCTGGAACAAGACCTGACCTGACCTGACCTGACCTGAATCCTGACCCCCAGGACTTTCAGGCCCAGATAACAAAACATCTGCCTACAAAATCTTTCCTTTTCCTTGAACTGTCTGAGCAAATCCAAAAATGATCCCCATGAATGGACTCATCTAAACGATGGGGTGTTCCCAACTGAATCTCCAGCCTTTGAGGTCTTCAAAATTGGACTGCTCAAGTCCCTGAGAAACCAGGTCTAATTAGACCTGGTCAGAGGAGGAGGCTGGACTGGATGACCTCCAAGAGGTGCCTTCCAAACACAAACTCTGATTCTGTGATTCTGCAGAAATACAAAGCTGAAAATGGGATTTAAAGCAGCATTTCTGAGTGCTGCCCGTAGACTGCTGGCACTGAAACTCAGGAGAAGAAAGATGCATTTCTACTGTTAAAACCTCTGACTGGGAACTGCTTCCCTTCATGTCAGAGTCATCACTGCTTCCCTGGTTTCTGGCATCCTGGAGTTCAAATTGCAAGTTTACTGTGCTGCCTTGTAAGAGGATAACTCACGAAGAAAAAATATCCCTCTGTTTGTTTATGTGGTTAAGCCTTGCTTTTTATATGGTTTCAGTAAGCAGGAACTGACAAATTCTTTGAGAGGCTTTTAACAGGACCAAAATCTATTTTGGGAAGACTCTCTGGCATGGCCCGGGAGTTGTGGCACACAGGACTGTCTGTTTCCTGGAGGATTTTCACACTGAACCTCACACACTGAACAGACAAGGTGGGAGTATCTCCCATCACTCCTGGCTTAGGTGCCAATCAGAAAAATGTTTCCAAATTTGGGAATTGGCACCATCGGTGCTCTGTGTCAGCTTTGTGAGGAGCAGGGATGAAGGTAGCCCTTATCAAAGCTGGGTTAACAACAATTTTCTTGCTACTCCCAGGACTCCACTTCAGTGAAGGGGCCCAGCACTTCTGGGAATGAATCCATAAACTGGGCAAGCAGAGATATTTTTGGCAGGACAATCTCTGTATTCATCAGTTACTTCTCCACACAATGATGATAATACCTCACACTTTACTTCACATGAGTGATCTGCTGAGATCTTTAATGCTGAAGGAGTGATTAGATGCCAACATAAGGCATATGCGCACGTTCAGATAGATAGATCCTTCCTAACTCTGGTGGGGATGGTAAATATTTCACCTACTATCTCTTATGTATAAACATTTGAGGCTAGCTCATGAGCTGTGCCTGCACTTTCCCAGGCAGTTGATCCATTTTAGGAAAGTATATCATTTACAGACATTTCCTGCAGCCGCAGGATTTATACTCAATGAGAAACAACTCTGCCCCATGTGAAAATCTCAGAAAGTAGTTCTCACTGAAGATAGGGGTGTTCATCAAGGGGTCAGAGGTTGAAGAAGTAGGCCAGGTGTCTGGCAGAATGTGAGATGTTTCTTCATTGCTGGTGTGGTGATGAAGAGTGTATCTTGTTACAGAGGGAACCCTTTTGCCATGTTACCAGAGGGACAGAGGTGTCTCAGAGGATTGGATGATGTTCTGGATCTCCTCCATGTACATAAAACCATGATTTATTTTTCAGTTGTCTGCTGGATTCCTTATTGCATTTTCTGTTTAGGGTTTAAGGATGATGTCCTTGAAGAAAATGGGATGATGTGCTCCAGGGGCATGCATGTAAACCCTGCCACCTGATCTTGTATTCTGTAATTTTTTAGTTGCTTAAGCTGAATCACCTGAGAGCCATTTGTGCCTGGAGTTGCTTTTTCATTGTTTTCTGCTGTATATAAAAGGATTAAGAGTTGCAATTTTGATCCTAATTAAACCCCTCATGTGATTAGGGATAAAAAAGGCACATTGGCATCTTCCCTTTGGTCACCTTCTCTGAGCTGCAGTGCCGTATCACAAGAGCACTGCCCAGGCTGGCTTTAGGATATTTGAATTTTCCATCCTCATCATGAGGAGGTTTTATTTCATAGCCTACATACATTTTAGCCTCATATTTCTAAAATTCATGGAGTGAATAAAGGTATGAAATATGACAACCTCTCAGACCCCAAACACCAGTTTCTGGAGGTCCCTGGAAGGCACATCTCCAGATTCAATGTGTCACTTTATTTTACCTTCACAGAAGAAGGGGAAGCTGTACAAATGCAAACACCTTAAACCACACAAGATTAAGTCCCCTCAAGGACAGCTCTGAGCTAAAAAGAGGCTGGATTGTGGGTCTGATCCAACTCCCAGACAGCACACGGAAAGGTTCCCGCTGATGTAATCAAAGCTGGATCAAGCCCAAAATGATAGGTGATTAATCATTACTATTCATTTGTTAGCACCAGCAATAGATTTGAAAATTTACAGGATATAAATACAAGACAGGTCCTGCCCCAAAGAGTTCAGCAGCTGAGTTCTGAGTTTTACAAGGAGTGGCACTGTGGGAAGCCCACATCAGGTAGTCATTTAGCATGATTTTAATCTATCATTCCACACTTACGTGTTGCTGGGACAGGGAAGGCATTTAATGGATGAAGGGTTAGCATTGCTGAGTCTTCTGGAGGAAGCTTAATGTGCAGAATGGAGTTGGATTAGGTGGGAGGACCTGGAACATAGGGAGGTGGAGATCATTGCATGAACAGCAGAAGATACGAGAAAAATTCCTCTCCCAGATCTCCAGGCCAACAAGTCTCAGAGACAGGGAGGGTGATGGGGGAGAAGTCCACACAAGGCTGGACCCAAATGCGGAGGAGCAATTATAAGAGAAGAGCAGGGAGTGGAAGCTGCAAGAAAGGAGGAGTTTGTTTAAGGGTGGTGGCTGTAGAAGAGTGGTTGAAGGTGATTCTCAGAGCAAAACTAGGAAATCACACACATGTTCATGCACATGCAGTGACAGCCATAGCCCTCAATCATTTTCTTGAGTACTTCAGTTCTACTCAGCTCTCTGGCTGGCTCATCTTCTCTGCCAATGACAGCAGCAATACCCCCCAGCAATATCATAATTGCAATGTGGAAAGTTGATGAAGGTGCAGCTGGAGACAACAAGGAATCCTGGGTCACAGGATGCCTTTAGTACCTGACCTAGATCCAGCACAATGGGATCCAGATCTGAGCCTCTGGGAATGGAGACAACACTCAATCACTGAGAGGTGAAGAGGCTTGGCTGTCACCAGAGCCAGACCTGGAGCTGCTAGAAATCAGCATGACTCCACTGATCTGCTGATTCACATGGGACCATCACCTGTTTCCATCAGCTGGAGGCTCCCTGGGGGCCTCTCTTTGTAGGTAAATGGATCGTGTGTCCCTTCATACCCAGAGGCCCATCAGCCGAACTGCAAACCTAATACAAGGTTTTGCTCCACTAAATAGGAAAACGTTCCATGTGTCCTTAGTTAAAAGGAATTGGCGATTTAGAGTCTGAGTTTCACTGCAGCCTATGATAAACTCCTGTTGCCCACAGTGAGTGCTTAATTAGGCCTTTAAATCCGAACCTGGAAAATATCAGATAAATGGCTGGATCTTTCCAAAGCAAAACCAAACAAAACAAAAGGTTCCCCTTTTGTTCACTTCACAGACCTGCAGTCCCAGGCCCTCAGGAGGAACAGCAGCCAATGCCCACATGCTCTCAAGACTGACTCCTCTTTCATACGCTCACTAAACTAAGTAACATTTATACAATCCAGCGGGCTCCATCTCATAACTCCAGGCAATTCTGAAAGAAAAGGACATAGCATCAGTGTCATAAACCCAACCTAACATCAGCTGCTTTCATACTTTAGCTACCCTAATGTTTATAGATCTCATATCCCAACCACTTCAGTTCAGCTCGTGACTGGTTTTCAAATTTGCAGGCTCCAGAAAAGGACATAATGGGCTGTTCAACTGGAATTAAGGAAAATAAAACCCCTTTAGGTTCACTCACATGTATCCATTTTACTGCCCTGGTCATTCTATATGTCAAATCTTTTGAGGTTTATCTGAACTATTTTTACGTGGAAGTTTTCTCAGAAGTTTTACCTTTAAGTTTTAAAAACTGTCCTCTAAGTGCACACTGGAAATGTCGAGTTGACATCTAATGTTGTTTGAGGACTTTTAAGGCAATTTTATGTGATGTATCAGAGAAAAAAAAATCTGTAATAATACAGAGCCCTGTAGTAATTAAGAAAACAAACTTAAAAACCTCTTCCAGTGCATTTGGCATTTTTAAACCCATGCATTTCAGGAAGCAGTCATAGACACACACACTGTGCACCTCTCCGAGGTCAATTCTGTCTCCTTTGGGTCTGACAGCAATGAGAGGGTGCATTTTGTTTGTCCAGGGTGCTGGAGCATGGAAGGAGGCAGAGGGGATCCTGACAGCTTCAGGCTGCTCTCTGACGTACCCAGACAGGACATGTGCTGCTGCTGCAGACTCACACCCCAGGCTGCATCTGGAAGGCAGAGCAACATCTAGAGAGGTCAGCATGGTTCACTGAGCACAGCATGCTCCTGCCAAGCAAGATCTTTAGATGAGATATAAGGAAGAAACTTTTCACTGTGAGGGTGGTGAAACATTGGCACAGGTTGCCCAGAGAACCTGTGGCTGCCCCATCCCAGAGGGTGTCTAAGGACAGGCTGGACAGTCTTTGAGCAACCTGGTCTAGTGGAAGGTGTCCCTGCCCATGGCAGGTGGTGGAACGAGATGACTTTTAAAGGTCCCTTTCAACCCAAACCATTCTACATTTCTATGACGATTAAAATCAACTGCTGATACCAACAACCATCTCACTCTGCTATTGTATTGCAGCTCCTGAGACCTGGAGCAGACAGGACTCTGCACAGCCAGGCAGGTACCTCACTGTCTACAGGAGACTTTGTTTGCAGGGAATTTGATTCAATGCTAAATGCCTTACCCAAATAAAAAGGATCAAAACTCAATTTGTCTTGATTTACTTGTTGGAACAAATGCAATTTATTTGGAGAACATTTTACAAAGAAATTGAAGGGTGGCATTTAACACTAAACAAAATTTGGGCACAGATTCAAGTTTTTAGGAGTGGCCCTTTATTTTTATATATCTCCAGCTTTGTCCTGTACCTTTTATTTTGTGACAGTAAACTTGGGCAGGATTTGAGGCACTTCTGCAGAGCTTTAAACTCTTCCTATTATTTTTAAAACCACAGATAAAATAAGCCTACAATTTTGAGGAATAACTCATTCTCAGTGGTCTCAAGTCTGAACCTCTTATTTCCTGTGGGAAATATTTATGCAGGGACAGCCTGTGCTCTACTGCAAAATACCTGGTCTGGTCAGTCTGAGCAAAAGTTGTGCTGGATTTCTTAATAATTTAAGTATGAAGCTAAATCTCCTCTCCTCTCCTCTCCTCTTCTCTCCTCTCCTCTCCTCAAGACTAGGAGCAGAAGAAAAATCCATTAGGGCTGTCCCAAATGGGCAGTTGGCTGTGTGAGAAAAATCTTATTAACCACTAGAGAGTCCATACTGGGAAGCCTCTAGCTGATGCTGTTCTCTAGTTTCATGCACAAATTGCTTGTCTTCTTTTGTGGCCCTACTCGGTTGTGTGATGACAGAAAATGATGTTGACACTCCATTTGCTAAAAGGCAGCAATTTTCCGCTGCATTGCCCAAAGTTCCCCAAAACCTAAAAACCCTACAGAAGTTCCCCGAATAGCCAATTTTATAGGTGTGAAAACTGAGGCTTAGAATTTGAAGAGCAAGACCCACGAGAGCATCCCAATTATAGATTAACTACTCTCCTCCCAGATGGATGGGGGAGAGGGATTAGTAATGGGTCATTCTCAAACCTGAAAGAGGTTTTCCTCTCTGTTATATTCACACCTGGAAGAGGAGGATTTCCAGCACATTGATCAGGGTGTAGCACCCTTGCCCGTGATGGACAGCTTCTCAGCTCACACGTGGGTGGCTGCTGCCTCTTAACACACACAGTCCTGAAAAAGGTGCTGAAAAGGAAAGTACCTAGTCATTTCTGGTTCCATTTATTGCATAATTTGCCATAGAATTAGAGAGAAAATTATTTCATTCCTGGTATTCAATTCTCATTAAACCTCTTCATTTCCTCTGTTTCCTTTTTCTTCAGAGTCCAGAACAGATCTCCAGAAACAAATATAGGAGTCCTTAATGTTAAATGCAAAGACTAATTTACATTGCAAGGACAGTCTTTTGTTTGCAGAGACACCAGCCCACAGCTGAGCAAGCTCTTCAGTGCAGGGGCTGTCTTCAGTTTCATGTCTTACATTGTAGCAGCAGCCCAGCCAGTATTCAAGCAATTTTTTTTTTAAACCAGTGGTAATGCATTAGGAATATCTCTGACCAGTGGCCCCATGGCTGAGTAAGAGTTGAAATGTATTCAATGTGTGAATGCCAACCTATGTGGGTAGTAGGGGGGATGAATAAGTGCCAGAATGGATGTTGCCCATTCATCCAGGGCTCAGATCTCTAAATGCGGAATGAAGTCTCACCTCTCTCATGAAGGTGAAAGTTGGTTTCTGTGCTCTGCTGCTGGAGAAGAACTGGAAAATAACAAGTGCAGAATGTAAAACATAAGGTACTAAAGGCATTGTAAATGTGGTTGTTAAAGTATATGAGATATGAAGGAAGCCTCCAACCTTGCCAAGGAATTTTGTCCTTTCATCACTGTGCAGATAAATGGCTTTTAAATCATTCGCATTGGTTTTAAATGTCTAGAATTCAGAGTTAATCTGAACAGAACGATATTTTATAGTAGACACCAGAGCAGGTTTGTCTTCCAATGGCTTTTCCAGGGACCTGTCACTCCAGACTGCACAGGATAAAGAGAGGAAAACTCTGAAAACAGTTTTGTGAGCCTCTTGGTCAGGTGTGGGTGTGGGAAGCTCACAGAGATTGAGTAGCATTAAAGACAGACAGAGACATGGAAACAGAGTCACTGAAAAATGGAATCCTTCACATCTCTATTCTGTCTGATGTCTGAATAAATCAGGCAAGTCCTCCTTGCTCAACAACTGTGGAAGGATTCAAACCCACCTGGCTGGGGGAGATGAGGCAGGGTAGGATGCTGAGATCAAGGTCCCACTCAGATAGTCTCACCCAGGTCCTGCAAGGTGAAGGGTGTCTTGAACAGTAACTGTAGAGATTGGACAGCGATACTTTGATTGAGAAATGGTGTTACAGCAGCATCTCTGCTTCTGTTCAACTCATCTTCCTTCCCCTACACTCCCTGGAAATTATTTATGACACATTTTTACCCCTTCCAGACAGCACACTGGACCAAACTTTACTGAGGAATTTGGATTTGTTGGCTGCAATGCAAAGGTGGAGAAATCCTGTAATAAAGCAACAGCCTGTCAGGAGAGTAAACTGCCTGTGGTGTCTTCACGGAGACACCTGAAATGCACTGCCTCAGTGAGCTGTAGGGATCCCATCAGTGTCTGTGTGATAAAAGCACTTAAAACACATAGACTCTTCTGCAGAATTCATCTCAATATTCCTTAGAGAAAGTCAAATGGATCGTACCTGCATTTATACTGGTGTTAAATTTTGTTACAGCTTTTTCCCAAAGAGTTTGAGGATTTTTCTTTCTGATGATGGGAAAGTGTCATCTGGGGTCTTTTCTGGTGTTTCCCTCCTGAGAAAGGAGGAGTGAGAATCTCACAGCAGAACACACTTTCACAGTCTTAATCTTCATTGCGTTGGCTGAAGACTTCCAAGGGCAAGGGAGGGGAGCAAGCTGGGTCACAGGATCAGGATACTCCTACTGTAGTTACCACAAAAACACTTTTGGCAATCCTTAACAAGCAATGAGGGCGAACATATCAGCTGGTCAGCTTTGGAACTAGATGATCTTTAAGGTCCCTTCCAATACAAGCCATTTTATGACATCCCTCCAAGCAGCTGGGAAGGTCACTTGGCTGCCCCTCCAATGGTGACCCATGTGCCCTGGGCCATGATGAGAGGACAGCCTTACAGTTCATCTGAGAGGTGCCAGGTGGCATCAAAATTATGCATATTAAAGACTCCTCTAAGTGCATTTAGGGTCCCTTGACTTTCAGAATCTTGTCGTGTAGACAATCACATCAGGCAGGTTTAAAAGGGGATTACCTGGACAGTGAGACTCACAGAGGAGATGGACTCAGCAAAACCTTGCATTTGCCTATTCCCCAGCAAACTCTAGAGCATCCCTCCACTCTTGGTAGTTCTGGAATTGGTCAGGACACAGGGACATTTACACCTGTGCCAGTGTTGCCACTAAGCCCTTAACTTTGCAGGTCCAAGTCACAAGGAACAAAAAATCAGTTGATCATATATGAATTTAGCAGTCCAAGGGGGTGATTTTCCTAGTCTTGGTCTTTTTCCCAGAAAATAGGTATTTCACCTGGTTGGCAGGCTGAGCAGAGATGAAAGAACAGACAGGGGAGCTGGGTCACAGATAGCCAGCTTAGGTATAAATCACATTTTAGAGCAACAGAGAGATCTCACAAGCTTACAAAGAAGATAGAAGAAAGAGTTCTGTATGCTGGAATATTTCTTCATCTTCCAATTGTCTTCTAGTGCCTTAGTTTTACCTTGCTACTCTGGTCCAAGCACTACCAATCCTTCTGCTGAAAGACGATTCTTAGGGACTATGTCTCACTACACTCTCTCCCTAAAAACATGGGTACATGGTGTGACCCTGCTGGCTCACGAAGCAGAGCATTCTATTTTTGTAGCTAAACCTATTTGTCATATGAGCAAGCTCTGTTTTCACAGAGCCTGTTCCAGGACTTTGCTGATCTGATGCTTAGGAAACCATCTAATTTGCAGACTAAATTTACTTCAGGCCAATTAAAACCTACATGTTCTTGTGCCAACTTTTTTTTTTCTTCATTCCAGTGTTTCTTTTTGCTCCTGGCTGTTTTAACTTTCATGTGCAACAGGACTCATTTCCCCTCAACTGCTTTTGTGCTGAGATTATAAAGCCAAGTTCTTCAGCTTCCCCTTGGATCACAAGTTTTCCATCTTCCATCCACATCCTGGCACTTCCCTTTACCTGCCTGGTCTAAATGACTCATTCATTTACATGACCCCCCAGGCCTGGAGGAGATAATCTTATCAAACCCTCTCACTTCCTTGAGCAGTAAATACAAACCCCCACAAAATATTGCTCCTGAAGGTGAATATGACACAGATCACTCCCATGTTTCCACTAGTGCTTCTCTTGACCCAGGGCAAGATTTCTTTCATCCACGCTGGGATCCTCCATGTGCCAGAAAATACAAAAAGCATCTCTTGAGCAGTGTTAGCTGCAGGTGGTGATCTGTGGCCTCAGGGTACAGCTGGGAAATTGCAGCTATCCATCCCATGTCACAGCACATTTCCTTTTGCAGAGGTCTCCTGGGTTCAAGGCAGGAGGCAAAGGCACATTGGAAGAATGCTTTGAAGCTCACTCTGTATTTTGAAAAGCCAAAAGGGAAAGAAACAAACTCCATAAGGTAACAGTTCTAATATGAGGGACAACTAGCTAGATCCTAAGTTATTGCCATTTAATAATCCCTGAACTTCCCTGAACTTCCCTTCCCTTCTTTTTCTTGCTATTCCTTCCCTTCCCTTTTTCCTTCCTCTTCTCCCTTGGAAGCTCACAATGATGGATTTGGAAAGTAAATCTCATGACTGGAATGAAGACACTAGAAGTACAAGGGAGTTGTTATTATTACTTTTCCCATAATTAGCAGCTTAATGACATCATGACATGCCAAAGAGACATTGCCATCAGCATCCAGAACTACATCTTGTTAGACTCCTACTCACTCTGTTTCTTGATGGCAAAGAGAAAGCCAACCCCACTCTGTGCACATCTCATCTCTGGGATGAATCTCACCCACCAAGGAGCTAAACCACATTCTTTGTTTGGATGACAGTGCCACAGATGGTGAGTCACTGGCCAAGGAATGTAAAGCCAGTATTTTTAATTTGGCCTGAATTTAAACTTCTTGGGTTTTCACAGGTGATAAGTGTCTGCACCACCTCGTAGATAAATCACTGCAAGCTTGGAAATCATCTTCACTATTGCTGTAAATGCTTAAATAACAGACAAATTATTTCTCTGGATTTCATCTTTCAAAATTGTGATGAAATAATTATTTTCATCTATTAAAAAATTATGATAATATGTTATTAGGTGCTGGCCAGAGAACAGTCAGACAAATGCAATACTAAAGTGTTGCCAATTCTTTTGATTTTATCTGGACTTTTATTACATGTTTTAAAAACCCCAGACTTTGGATCAGGGGATTAGATATGTATCTCAGGTTCCTCGTCTTTGTTTTTTCTTTTAATACAGGGAAGGAAAGAAAGTCTGAAAAGTTTTTTAGGTCTACTCTATTGATTCAAAAAACAAATGAAAAACTGGCTGGCAAAATAAAAGAAAAAAAGGAATTAAAAAATGTAAATGAAAATTGGAAACTCGTAAAGAATACTTTACTATAAATATTTCGAGAAACAAAGGTCCTCAGCTGAAAGACAAGAGTAATTTTTTTTTTTTTAAGCTCATATACAAGGGCAGTGAATGCAGCTATGAAAAGAATAATAAAACTCCAATATGTAATAACTGGGTGTCTCAGTGTAGAGAAAGGTTTGGTAGAAAATGCTCTGGGACAAATGTTTCCTCTAAAGAAAAGGGTTTCAACAATCCCTTCCTGCTGATATGAAATAAATTTTTAGTGGATGAAAGTGGAAAAAAACCTGTTTATTTGACAAACAAGGTGCCTGCACAGCACGGGAGAAAATGAATAACTGTTAGATATTGAATCGTCAAAACTTTACTCCCCCAAGCACACACACACCCACACACAGCAGAACAAACAAACCCAAAATGTCAGGGGAAGGGGAAAAAACTCTGCCAACCACGTGGCAAGGAAGAACAAAATGGTGGATGGCCTTTGTCTCAGGGAAGGAAGAAAAAAGTCCACACAGCAGCTCGGGGAGGAAAAAACCAGATGGGAACCTGGTGAGCCTCTGACATTGGTCTCCTCCTTCTTGCAGGTGAAGCTGATGGACTTAGTGTCCTTTCTGTTATTGGT
This sequence comes from Acanthiza pusilla, assembly GCA_036630365.1. Lineage (NCBI taxonomy): Eukaryota > Metazoa > Chordata > Aves > Passeriformes > Acanthizidae > Acanthiza > Acanthiza pusilla. Next base: position 18,896,846 of record JAXCHO010000027.1, on the reverse strand, counting down.
TCAGTTTTTCCTGAGGTCTGGGGCTGGGCAGAGTTGCTCAGGGTGTAGAGGGTGTGACACCCTGTCCACCCAACCGTCTCCGCAGGGATGGTCTTGGACCAAAAAGCAAGCCAAATAGTCCAAGAAGAAACAACAGAAGCCACCAAAGAGTTGCTACTGCAGTCCGGAGAAAAACTTCTTGCCTCAGCTAATGAAAACCAAGCTAGTTAAAATCAACAATGTAATACCCTTCTGCTCACAAGCTGAGCGATCGGGAGAAAGAGTTTGAACAAAGCCCACGCCAGCGTTCCCTGGGCTGCTGCCCCTCGCCCGGACTCAGCTTAAAGCCACAGGACCCATTTCTGGGCATAGAGCAGACAATCAGGAATAGAGTGTCATCATAAAATCACCCCAAGACACTGGGAGAGTTGAAAAGCAAAAATTAGAAACTACAGTTGTAGATGTTTTTGGGTGGAGAAAGGGAGAAAGGAAAGCTGGTACAATAAATAGGACATCTTAATCAGCCAAACTCAAAATGGATCCTGAGTGTAATATTGGCTCATGGACAGACAAGGATGAATGCAAAAGGACAGAACATTAATAACATAATTCAGAAGGAGTCAATGTCTTCAGAAAACACCTGTATTCCAGTTTGGGAGGAAATATATTTATATTACATGGTGATGATTAAATACTTTACATTAAAACAGAAAAAAATATATGTGAAAGAATAGCTAATGATATCAGATACATAGGCATTAGGTATCTGTGTGACTGGCAGCCCACATTTACCGCAAAACCAAACAAGGACCAACGTGTGCTGTTGAGTTTGAGGAATAACTTGCATCCTGGAAACAGAAAGAGTCCTTCTGGAACAGAGAAACAAAATAACCTCAGTAAATTTGGGCTATCAGCCTAATTCCAGTCCTGAAAAAAAATGATGGAGTCAATGACATCACTGAAAAAAAAAAAAACCACTGATCCACACAGAAAACAAATCAGATCAAGCCAATATCATGTAAGTTTTGATGGGAAAAATGACAGCATGGATGTAGCATATTTCCACAGGAATATTCCAAATTACACCACAGCATTTCTCTTATGAAATTGGAACCACTGGATAATCAACATATTGTACATTTAAAGGGATAAAAGTGTCAGATATGTCTGAAATTAGTGTTTTAATGCTTATGCACATCTTTGTCCTAATACATTTCATAGCTGTACTCCAGATGGATTTGTCTGTAGACTTATATAAGATTTTTGTCAAAGACAAAGAAAAAGCATGAAAATTGTAATGGATGAATACAGCAGGTGACTATGTGATTAGCAAGATCAATAAAAACCAAGACAGATTGCTAACAGGAGGCAATTCACTGTGGTTGATATGCAAGCACAAGCAAACTACAGATACTTTCACATGACCAAATGTAAAATTGCATGCTTTAAAATTATATATGGGGTCCTGATTTGCCAGACTGAGGTAGGGGACATGATCTGACTCTCTGGAAGTCAGCAATTCCAACAGGGATGTGCAGGTCCTAGTGGGTAATGGCTGAACCTCAGCAGTCCTTTGAAATTTGAGTTACAAATAGGGGAAGTAGAAACATAAAGTGGTGAGAGCCAAAGCCGAGGTTGCAAATCTGGAAAGGTTTAATAGCAGGAGAAAAAGAAGTATCAATGGGAAAATGAAGTCTCTGCATCAAGGACAATTCACAGTTTTATTCTGAACACAGATGTGAATTAGAATCAATCTTGTGGTTCTGGCCAAGTGGAAAAAGTCTTACCACCTTAGTGATGGGTTCTGGAAGCCAGAAATGGGGGTGCTTCAGTTTCATGTGAGCCAGCTCCAAATATCTGAAGTGTGAGAAAAGCCCTTGTCCCCAGAAAGCTTGGGGTGATCCATGGGGGGGACTGGGTTCCTCTCTGCCAGTCCATAACTCCCTTCCCAACCTGCGGGTGAGATGGTGATGGGGTGGCTTCCCTCAGCAGGCAGCTGAGGTCACTCCAGTAACTTTCAGTGGGGATTATTTCTCTACCACCCCTACCACATTCTCACAGCTTTATACCTGATTTTCTTACAGTGTTGATGTCAGTATATTGACTTGTTCTTTGCCACAGACTTTTCCTGGAAGGAATACAAATTTCAGGTAGAAAACCAACCCCTGTCCCAGAGGATCTGGTTTCTAGGGAGAGCACCTGCCTAGACACTGTGGTGGCTCCAGAGGAACCTTCTGAGCCTCTTGTTCCACTTTGCAGTTGTGTTGTCCTCTTCCCCTTTCATGGTCCAGGTCCTGAAAAGCATCTGCCATCTTTGGAAGGTTAAAAAAAGAAATACTTGAAAGAATCTGAGCAGAGCTGAAAACCTGAACCAGATCTGGCTTCAATTACTCAGCCTGTGGAAGAGTGAATGCAGGGTAGGGCTGGAGAGTGGGAGAATCAGGGGGTGCTGGAAAGAGGATGCTGAATCCTTGGGTGTTTTGTGGTCTGGTGAGGTCCATCCTGTGCAGCCTGGGTGCCCTGAGACAGCACAGAGAGGACCAGGGGACAACAGCCAGAGGACAGAATAGGCAACAGAGGTAAAAAAGGGTCACGGTTGCAAATAGAATTATAAAACAATTTAGGTTGGAATAGCCTGGATTAGGTCCCTCCAAACAGGTGCTAAGTGTCTATTGATCTTTTTTTTGTTGTTTCTACTAGTCTCAGTCACCATTCCTGCGCATCTCTCTGCACTTCTTAAACCAGCCCTTCTGGAGATGCCTGTGTACCAATGTGCCACCAGAGGTAGAGCAACAGTGGGAAGGAGCAGAGGAAAGAGCCAGATATGAACAGAAGCTTCTGAAAACATAAGCAAGTGCTACAAAGTGGGAGAGAAAAGAACAGGCAACAGGCCAAGTCAATGGCTTTCAAGTGCTATTCCTTTCTCCTACCTTTCACTTGACTATCCTGATGTCAGTCCTTCTGGGAAGAATTTTTCTTTGGTCCAATGATACCCACTCAACTTCACACTCATTTGTGCCCCAGCTGAAAGTGTAATAAGCCTCCTTAGTGATAAAAATTAGGTAGAGGGATTTGCAAAATATATGGCACTGGGGATTTGAAACTGCAGAATACCTGCCTCTCAGCTTGGCAGCGCTTCTGCACCTCTGTTCTCCATCTGCATGGAAAATAAAGGCTCTGGGGAAAATAAAAGCTCTGCTCACACACTAAAGCAGCAGGGCTTACTGGAGTGAAAGGGCTCACAGGAAGCAGTGGTGAAATTCTCCTTGTCTTTAGCGAGGCCAGGACTTTGCCTAACACTTTTCATTGAGGTTTTGTGTACTGTCCCCACTGGTTTCCCAGTGGGACATAGATCTTATGGGGTGAAAGAGTTGTCAGTGGTCCTGCAGCAAAAAGAAGAGGAGGAATGCAATTCAGTGCAGGGAGTGGGATGGAGCTTGCTTGAATTCCTCTGAGGGAAGGAAAAGGTTTTACCCTGTTCCTGGGCATATGGCAACATAGCAGAGCCGTTTCTGCTTGCTATATCACACGGCTAATAAAACTCCTGTGCTCCACACTCAGCAGATGGTTTTGTGGCTGATGAATGAACCAGAATTGGATCCTGTTCCCTTTCTCTGCAGCTTTCCTGGCTGTGCAGTGCTAGAAAGAGCAAAGGTCGCCCATGAGTTGCTGTATATGCTGATAATGTAGCAGAGCAGGGCTGTTAAACACTGACAGCTTGAATGAGAGATCACCGAGGAGGTGGGGAAGAGAAGAGAGATGCTGTGTTGAGAGACACTGCAGAATCTTTTACGAGAAAGGAGAAGGTATTTTAAAAGCTGCCTCTGCTGAGTGAGCTTTTGCAGGACTGCAGTGACATAGCAGACTCTGAGGCTGACCTTCTCCAACTGGCCTTCTCCCTGGACCAAAAATATTTCCAGATTGAGCACGGACCCCCATGTAGAAAATTGCACTGCCATAATGAGTGGTTCACTTTTCTCAGTTTCCTTGCAGAGGCCGTGTGGCACTAAAAGAGATCCTTCACTGATGGGCTGAAATTCCTGGAGTCTTACTGGCTTTGCCAACCACTTTTACTCCCTGTAGTTTGGTCACAAGCCATACTCAGACTCATAAATACATTTGGAAAACTTTACATGGAGTTATAGATCGGGCAGAAGAAAGGATTTTGTGGCAGCTTGAACCAGGACTGTGTGTGCAGCAGTACACTAGAAATTGTTGTCTCTCATTGGCATCAATCTGCTTTCTGTTTGCCATACAGGAGAAAGGTCACTACTAGGTAATGTCTGGAGGAACAAATTCAAGACTTTCTTCATAATAAAAGATGAACATGAAAACACAAAGGTTGTAAACAGTGTAGTGAAGACTTCTGAGTCTGCAGTTTGAGGGTTGAGAGGTACCAGCTTACATGGTATTGGCTACATGGGTTGCTCTTCAGGACATCACTCTTCACCTGTGATGTCTGTGTGCGGCAGGAAATTATAAAGATTCAACAAAGCCCTGCAGAAAACCTGTGGAAAAAGAGAAGGAAGAATTCTCCAAGTTGCTGAACCCCTCCCTGCTGCTTCCCTCCTCATTACTCCTCCGTGGACTCTAATAAATAGCAAACAGCTGCTGGGGCTCATTCCTTGCTGTTATACAACAGTAAGAAGTGTCCAAATGGAGCTTAAAGAAAAAAAATCTCCTAATAACAGCATACCTCCCCTAAACTGCTTCCAGCATAACCATTCCACACAAATCATCCCATAAACACTTTTGAAGATCCCAGTAAAGCATGAACGGCCTCCACTGGTATTATTAGAGGACTCCTTGGAGTAAATTGAGAGCAGGTGGCCACTGCTGATGCCAACATCTCCCTTGCTCCATTCTCTCTTTCTGCCCCTCCCCCAGGGCTTTTCATGGCCTCACTTAGTAAAACATGTCCTGTGATGCTGGGACTATCTTTGTGTTCATCTGCTGTCCTGCTGTGCCTGTGAAGCAACCCAGCCTCCCTGCCAAGCTGGAACAGCCTTTGCAAGCCCCAACCCCGGCTGTGCAGGGTAATTCTTCCCGAGGTTTCAGCAGACATTGCTCTGCTGGGCTGGGGCATCTGTGGGGGCAAGAGAAGACCCAACAGACCCAAAAGCAGGCAAATGCTGCCCTCCCTCTCCCATTCGTGCTTACAAAGACAGCCCTGTGGAGTGCACCCAACACCTGAACCCTGTCAATAAAGAGACTGAAATGCCATGGGCTGTCATGAGCACAGGAGAAATGCTACTGGAATGGGTGCCTGGGCATGAAATTTAAAAAATAAGTGTTTCTAAAAAAAGGAAGAAAGACCAAGCTTTCAAACCCAGCAGCTGCCTTGAAACAGCTGAGCGAAGCGGATGGGGCAAGGTAGCTTCCCTGAATAGGGGAAGCATTGGCTTGAGAGAGGCTGCAGGGCAATAGGGAGGGAAGAGGGCACTGGCAAGAAGTCCCATTTCCATCATGTGGTGCTGCAAATCATCCCCATGGCCAAAACCTGGGCCTGGCCCAGATTCTCTCATAGGCAACTGCAGATGGACGTGATGGAAGTCATTCCTCAGAGCTGCTGCCCTGACAAAAAGAGCTGTTGCATGAGCTGCAGAACATGTGCTCGGAAGCTGCTGTTGAGTTATTGCATGTCTCATAAATCCTGAACTCTGGCTGAAAGTTTTCCCATCATCAGTATATCCAAAATAACTCTTTTAATGGGGATTATCTGCTGCTTAGCGACACAGTAACGTTGATGCAGGAACTGGTGGATTCTCTCCCTTCCACCAGTTTTTGAAGATTTTGCACAAATGTCATATCTTGAGCTCTTTTTTGCTCTGCCAGAGCTGGACCAAATCACCAGGGATTTCAAAGCTCTGCAGTGGGACACGAGTATACCCACACGTTATATAATCAATAAATGTCGTTTCCTTTGGAAACACGGAGCACACATAGTGTGCTGCACTCCACTTTCCTTCTTTTGCTGCACATTTCTGAAAATAACTGTTTCTAATAAAGTCTGTCTTTATCTAATCTGGTTAAAATAGTCCATGTGGGAGCTAGGTCTGAAGCTGAATTATTCTTATATCAGTGTAAGCTTCATCATGAGAAATAAAATTATAAAATAAGGGGTTTTTTTTTATACTGGCATTTCTCAGGTCTTCATTTTACAGCTGTAAAGTTCTGTGTATGTAGTGTTATTTGTAACAAACACTGATGAGAATCAGAATGCAGGAATGACCTTTCTGGGACAGATCAAAGGGGCCATCTGTCCTAGTTACTCACTTCTGACATTGGCCCATGCTGAGGAAAAGGCTATTGGAAATCACGGCTCCTTCCCCCAGCTTTCCTTCACACTTTCTCAGCTTGAGGTTGTATCCAAACCCGTGGACCAACTCTCCATGTGGTCTTCTGTACCTTTTGCACAAGCACAGTGAAAACCTGGGCTTTATTTGAAATCCCAAACTCAAAAGCAGTTGGTTCAAAATGCAATAAATCAGTGAAGTTAGCTGCTATTGAGCTTTACAAATACAAATTATCCAAGTCAAACTTACGAGGTTTTACCTCTCCTCTGCTTTCAGGTTTCAAATATGTTTTCCTTCATCCTGCAACATACACGTACACTCAGAGTTTTATTGGAAAATGCTTGGAGTAAATCTATTATTAAGGAGAGAGTGGGATTCAGGGCTTTGGATGGGGAAGATATAATTCAGTTCTCCCTACCTCTGGGACACCCCTGCAGTTGCAGCATGAGATAGAGTAGTTTTGTCACCCATTTCTTCCTGACAAATGGCAAATTGCTCCAAGAGCTCAGAAGGTATGAGAGATTATAGAAGTCTGTGTTCAAAATAAGAGGGGACTATTTGATAAATTTTTATCATTAATAATAACCAGGTTACAGATCTGAGGTATCTTGAATCCTACAGAGCTTTAGCAACTGAAACTGATGTAGAGAAATCCCATCCACCAGTGAAATACAGCCAACTTCAGAAAATTATTGGTCTAGATGAGGACACATGGAGGAATCTCCTGGCAAAATCTCTCCCCAGGTTCCCTGCTCCCCTCAAGTATGGTTTTGGGTCCAGCCTCTCAAGTCCTTGTGCCCTGAAGCCTCTCTGGTGTCCTCTGCAGTCCTGTCTCTCTCTGTCATGTCTCAGAGGAGATCTGGTCTCACTTGGAAGGGACTGTGGACAACAGCGCAGAAGACCGTCAAGGAGGGGACTGCATTTTTGAACTCCAGGACATGCAAGCTCAAATGGAGTTCCCCCCTTGCACCCTCAGAGCTCACCCTGAGGGTGCCATGAAGCATGGAATACAAACTTTGGGAGGTTTTAATAATATCAGTCTGGAGTAAATGAGCTCTACAGTTTTTTTTTTTTTTTTTTAAATCATACAGTGACCTGGTCAACTGAGTGTGATCTGAGTCTCCTTGTGCCCTTCTGTTGAAAACGGTTACAGCACTGTCCTGTCTGGCAAGGCAGTGGGGGAATGTACTACAGACAAAGAGATGGTCACAGCTCAGCAGGACAGGCATTAGCCCAGGCAAAGGTCAGCAATGACCCAGCATGGGTGTCATGTCCAGGAGCCTGCCTTCCACTAGGACCAGCACAAGCATTTTCAGGGGAAGAGGCAAGAGAACATGGAATAACCTGCCCATAATATCTTTATAAACACTAGTTTATTTCTCGCTTCTAATATCTAAATATCAGTGAGAGAAAAAGAAATACTGTTTTTAGCCATGTATCTGGGGATCAGCTATGACTATTAACTACTTCTATAAAAAATAGGCAAGGCTGCATAGACAGCCCTTAAAAATGAGGAAGTGTCATCTCTGTCCAGTTTCTCTCTCCTGGAACATCAACAGCAGGAGGTTTCAGGCACCAAGGGAGTGCTGGCCCAGTAAACCACCTTGGTCCCTTCTCAGAAACCTTTCCACAGCTCTCTGTTTATCCTTCACTCTTCAAAGGTTTTCACCACCCAGCTGATCCAGTGTTAGGTTTTCTGGCAGAAGCAACTCCTGCAGCTCTAGCTCTGCCACAGACTTTGTACATGAGGTTAAGCGAGACATTGAACTGAGGAGCTCTCAGAACAAAATAATGATGCCTGCTTGGGTTATTCAGTCCAACATAAACTGTATGTGCTTGCACAGTAGTAAATGGAGTTATATCTGCTCTTCCTGAGGCCTAACATCATACAAATAATATAAATAATTTCTACTTTTTTTCAATGGTTCATAACATGAAGAGTGACGCACTAATACATTATTTAAAAACTAGGCACTTTTTTTTGTTTTTCCTTCTGACAGGCCACAGTAGACATGAAATCCCAGCACACAAAGAGAAGCCAATTTGCCTGAACATTGTGTTGGTTTTATATTCATCATAAACAGACACTGAACAAATCAGTAAGATATGTACATTAAACTGGCTCCGTTTTATCATCCACCTATGAGTGCTGCCCCTGGAAAAACCTTTTTGAAAATCTTTGATTCAGATCTACAAAGCAAGCCTTTGATCTGCATGAATCCTCACTCCATGACTGTGGATTTTCATGACTCTGAGGTGAGATGTAGAGTCCCTTGGGAACAATTCCATTTACACCGAGTCTAAATAAAAGTCAGAGACTTAATTTGTGAAGTCCTCCATCAGCCTGAAAGGTTTATACAAATGGAGCAACAGTTTGGACAAAGTCTCAATCCCAGCCATAAATCATCAAGGCATTAAAGCTCCACATAGGCTTTTAGATCTTGCAGCAGGTTGAACGATATCTTAGAAGTGCAAGGAGTCCACTAGGGTGAAGATGAGCTGATCAAGTAGGAGATGGGGAATGTTTCCAAAGGATGTTGTCATTAAGCTCAGCCAGTTCTTAGACAATGGGACAGGCTGCCCTCCCAGGAAGCGTGCAGACCTCAAGCAGAGAATGTAAAGCTCTGTGTTGGGGGTGGAATAACCCCACACAGCAGCCCAGGCTGGTGCCAGCTGAGTAGACTCAAGGGTCCCAGTGGACTATAAGGTGCCCACAAGCCAGCATTGTGCCTGTGCAGCACAGGATGGTCACATCCGTGGAGCAACCAGCAGGCTGGAGAATGCAACTCTTCTTCTCTGGTCAGGAGACCTATTCCGGGTACACCACACAGTTATGAGAGACAAAGGAATGGGTATCTTGAAAATGAAGTGTCAAAGAAAACTTGAGTCTGACGAAAGGCTGAGGTCGCCAAATAGGATACCGTGGGTATCTTGTCTAAACAGCACCAAAAAGGGAGCACATCTATTTAATAGATAGCTGTGCCTTTTTTTTCTTTTTCCTTTTTTTTTTTTGGTGTGGGGGAGGGTTGGGTTTGGGTTTTTTTTTTTTGTTACCGGGCTTTATGGCTATGACTGTTGTAGACAGGCAACAACTCATGTGGCTTAGATTACAAAGGGGTCAAGTTCATCCTATACTTGAAGCCGCAAGTGCCCAGCAGCCCTGGTACAAGAGAAGCACTCGCTGTCTCCCACTCACAGCTGGCATCCTTCAGCAAAACACATGTCTCCCAGGTGCAGACAGGGACAACATTGCCCAACTTCACCAATGGCTCAAAAGTCCAGCAAATGTCTGAAGCTGCTGTGCTATGGACAAGGTGACCAGAGTTAAGTCCTTGGCTTTGTCCTGTGCTTTTCCCAGTGTTCATGAAAAAATTAAATGCTACCCTAGATGAGAAAGACATGATATATTCCAGCATAAAGGAAAAGATCAGAAACACACAGAGATAATAACTCTACCTGCATGATGGAAATTAAAAACTCCAGAATTTATATACAGCCTTTTAATGCAACAGGTCTTTCCTTTGGACAACTGTAGGTTTGGTAATGGTTTTGACCCTCGAATTCTGTTTTTCTTTTAATCCTCTCATCCCTGGTCTCTCCTCCACTTCCACTCTCACCTTCTTTGTCTTGACTTGTCAGAACATGGACCATTTATACTTTTTAAGTATTTTGCTGTGGTTCTGTATCACATTTTGGGTAATGCCAGAGACGAGATCTCCAAACTGAAAGAAACTCACATCTTTGAATATCAGGCACCTGATACAAAGAGCTTCTTACCTGGTGATTCCTGGGACAGCATTTCCAAACAATGGAGGTACAACCCCTTTCCCTAAGCTGAATTCTGTTTCTGTAAGAGCACCCATCACCCCCAGGCAGCTCTAACATGACATCAGAGCCCAGCATTCAGCTCCCACTGAACAGCAGTGCTTGTTGAAGGAGAAAAAGAGAAGCCCCCAACATCAGAGGGACATGGACCTGCTGGAGAAAATCCAGAGGAGGTCGTGAAGAAGCTTTGAGAGCTGGAGCCCCTCTGCTCTGGAGACAGGCTGGGAGAGTGGGGGGTGTTCAGCCTGGAGAAGAAAATGCTCCCAGAAGATCTTAGAGCCCCTGCCAGGGCCTAAAGGAGCTCCAGGAGAGCTGGAGTGGGACTTTGGACGAGGGCCTGGAGGGACAGGACAAGGGGCAATGACTTTCCACTGCCAGAAGGCAGGGTTCAATGAGATATTGGGAAGAAATTCTTCTCTGTGAGGGTGGTAAGGCCTTGGCACAGGTTGCTCAGAGAAGCTGTGGCTGCTCCATCCCTGAAAGTGTTCAAGGCCAGACTGGGCAGGGCTTGGAGCAGCCAGGTCTAGTGGAAGGTGTCCCTGCCCATGACAGGGGGGATTGGAATGAGGTGCTCTTGAAGATCCCTTCCTACAGAAGCCATTCTGTGATTCTATTACGTGATTCCATGACTCATCCATGGCTACTGCCACGTTCCCATCACAAGCACTGGCAAGGCTCCAGCCAGCACCTAGCTCCTTGAGAACCAGGTTCCAAGACTGCAGTCAGCTTCTGATCTGCTCCATCTTAGCCATGCTCCAGCATGTCTAACAGACATGCTTTTATTAAGTGCTGTCCATCTTGTCGCCAATCTCCAGCCTGATTCAAAGCCCCCAAGTCAACAGTCTCTCCCTGTCAAAATCTCTTTTGATCCCTCAGTGCTGCTTACAGAGTTTTCTTTCTCACAAAAAAACTTCCTGAAATTTATTATTTTAATTCCATGCATTATAAAAATGAATTATGAGTTCCAATACATTTTGGAGAAACTCTTCAAAACATATGAAGTCACCAACTGAGATATAAATTACGTGTCTTTTGTTGCTGCTTTCAAAATAAGATTTTATCTGTGTGCATTTTAGCTCCTTTCAGGCTAAACTGTTTTTGCTGTGCTTACTCATGTTAGTGATTATAGAGAAGTCAGTCCAGCTTTTTTTTGGAGTAGCTCTTTTCAGTATAAACCAGTCATTCCCAATTTGGCCTTAGTGAGTGAAGCATTTCCTCCAGGAATTTATTATTTATTTAACCCGTTACCACAAGAGTAAAATCTGATCTTCCAAACCCAGTCTTTTTCTTCAAGACCTGCTCTGAAAAGAAAAATGTAGGGCCACAAGGGTCATTCATATATGGCTTTCAACCAGCTTGGACAATGTCATGTTGGATAGATGTTGCTTCCCCTTTTCAACACTGCCATGCTGCACCACAAATGAGCAATCCACAGTGAGGGAAAGTGGTCAGACACTGTTGGGCTGTGTCTCCCTTGACCCATGACCTCCACTGCTTTTTCCTTTCCCCCCTAGCCATGAGTGAGGGGAAGATTTTGACCAGCACCTGTCCCAGAACCATTAGGCTAAGACCACTGATCTGCAAAGTGATTTGACCACTAGTTTAAAAATCCCAACATCTCTTATGGGCAGAATGGCTCTGGTGTGTTCCTGCTTGTTTTCAAGACAATTGCACATGAAATTAATTTGACCCAATCAGCTACACTTATTTATTTTCTTAAGTCACGTTTGCTTCTCTCCTTCCACTGCAGCCATGTCTCTGACATTGCATCCAAGCTTCTGATGCAAGGGGAAGTCCATATTTTGTGCTGAATTTTACAAACCTGCTTACAAAGTGCAGTTTCTGCATTCCTAGTGAGATGTTGGGAATTATGTTTATCTCCAGTCTCACCTATGTATATACATTATTAACCATTAATATTATCCATTCCCTGAAAACTCTGTTACTACTTCATGTCAGACCCACATCTGCACATCATGGTACATTCTACCCATTTCCATGTTGCTCATATTAAATATAGGTGCATATGGGCCTACCTACACATATCAAACCCATGACGGTGATGATATCTTGTGGTATGAGAATCAAGTGCTTGAGTTCCAGCCCTTTTGCTAAAAATAACTATGACCTCTGTAGCCATCCTCAGAGGTATAAAGATAATTCTCCTTATTTGCCACTCAATTAAGCCTTTTTCAAATGCTGAGGATTGACTGATTAACATTTAGAAAGATCTTATGTAAGTGTTAAGAAAATGGTTTATAAATGCACACCTACTATATAGTTCCTTAAATATTAAGCTGTAACCTGGCTACAGGTAATTGTTAAAGCAATTGTTACAGGTAAGGTAACTATTATTATTTCCTCTGGAGATGATGTTTTACTACCTTGGAGACAGTCAGCATTTTCATTAGATATAGATAACACAGAGCTACGCACAGTAACTTATATTGTTTACTATTGCGGCTCAGGTACTCCCTTCAGCTTTAAAAAAGCATAAGGAAACACACCTCTTTCCCATCAAAGTGCCTAATGAATCGTAGCTCCACAGAGCCAATGCTGATGGAAATTATCTCACTGCTTACCAGGCTCAGTGGACCAGAAACTCCTCCCTGGACCAGCCTAGAGAGATCCCACTGCCATTTATACCCAGTGTCCTCTCACACACTAATTCAGGCTGTACTTGCCCTGAGGAGGGGATGCAAGAGGGGCACATCTTCTTTTTCCGTTTAAGAAATCAGCTTTCCCCCCCGTGATGCTGTTTGCTCATGCTCCCATTCCTTGAGGCAGGGAGAGCCCAAAGGCTGAACCTGGTGCTTAAACAGCCTGCTCATTACTGACCTGGGAAGGTGGAGGCAGGCAAAAGAGACTTAAATTACTTCTCCAGGTGTTGCTAAACCCAGAGGTAATGTAAAGTCAGGGGAAAGCAGGTGTTATTGTAGAGGCTGACAAAACAAGCAGGGAAACAGCAGAAGTTCCTGCAAACTGGACAAAGCAAAGAGCAGAAGCATCAGCAAAGAGCAGAAGACCCATCCTGTGTGCCTTGCATGAGGGGATGGGATTCGCTGTAGGATGGGTAAGGGGACAGAAATGCAGCCTGCTGTTTAGGATTCCATACCCACTGATGGCAGGTGAAGTCAGCCAAGCTTTGTCTGTGGTAATAGCCATCGCTCTCAGCGAGGATGCATTTCCATGTGGGTAAGCTGCCATTTTTCTACCCTAGAAGCATTTCATCAGCATGGTGATTATACCATACAGTCCCAGCCATGGGACAGTCTCTTCCAGTAGCTGTGATGGTGGAAGGAGATGTTCTTCTAGATCAACCACAGCTGCTCTTCCTCCAGCCATCCGGGTCTGTCAGTAGACCATCCTATCTAGGTGATCACCAACTTTTTTCCTACTCAATGGCTGCATTTCTCTGCATCTCCAAAATCCACAGGGTTGCCACCTAAACATGGTAGCACAGACACCGTCTGTGGGAGTGAAGGTCTCGGTGAATCTCTAACCTGCAGATTTCGGTGCCCAGGTCCAACACCCAGAATCTGTGACAGACAAAAGCAACTCGCCTTTCTTTCTGCAGGATGTGGGGACCACTACAGTTCTCCTCCTCCTCACACTGCAGTAGTCATACACTGAAGATCACATTCAAAACATAAACATAAAGGGAAGTCTCCCAGATATGAGGCTGTTTCTTCCCTCCAAGACCACCCTGGCAAAGAAGAGCCAGGGAGCACAGCCACAGCAGAGGGAAACAGCTCCTCCCATAACCACTGATTTGCCCTTTGGAAAGGATAACTGGTGATGTATTCAAAAGTGTTACAAGCTTTCTACAGAGTTGCACCTTGGGGCGATAATTTACACCCTTACAGATGGTGCATTTATCAGCTGTGCAGGCAGCCTTTCCCCTCTGGCCAACACAGTCAGAAAATTTCCATCTACAGCCCCTACCGATTTCTATTTGTAAAATCTGCTAGGACTTCTGTAGGACACAACAAAGCCATTAGCATGACCTTTAAAAACAGGTTTCACCTGCATCCCACCAGGTTATTTCTTTCAGTGGAGGTGGAAGGGAGCTTGACTTGCTGATATTGGAGGATTCCTGATTTATGATTTTCACACACCCCTCACAGCTGAAAAGCTGATGAGGTATTGAGAGAAAAGCATGAAATCTATCTCGTCTTAGGTCCTGGTTTTACAAGACTTCCCAGCACAGAGATTATAGAGGAGTGTTGTGTGCCTCAGTTGTCCCTCAGCCTGAGACCAGCAACCAGATTTGGGCATGATTTGGTCCCAAAGGGATGTGGAGTAGGAGATATGAGACATGTGATTGATTTGCCACACAGGAGAAAACCTTGGCTATATTGAAAGCGATGCCAAAGTGGTGGAGGCTCAGCTGTACTGTGGACTGCACATCTTTCATCCACTCTGGAACACCTGTAGTGGCTTAAAATCAGCCTTGTCATGTCTGTAGGGCCATTTCTGCCTCCCACTGGTGCCCCTTCCATGAGTGGCCCTCCCACTGTGAGATGCTCACAGTGCCACAGGCCTTGCCCAGGGAGGCACCATCAGACCACAGCTACAGCAGGACACTAAGAGCCTGTGAACTGTGTTTGTGCTACATGGAGTGACTGGAATGAGTTGGGCTGGGTCTTGTGGCTTCCTAATGTTTCAGCAATGTCTCTAAAGGGAAAGCAATGGAGTCTAAGGGTACAGTGGGGCTCCCAAGCAGTGCTGCATATGAGCTGGCACCTTGGTGCCACCTCCTTCCGTCCCAGCTGCTCAGCTCTGCAGCTCCATGTTGTCCAGCACTCTACGCTCACTCTCACTCCTGTGACATTAAAAACTCCTGTCTTAGCTGTGTGTAATTCGTATTGAGCGATGAGTGCATATAATTCTTTGAGTCTTCTCCTTTCCAGTTGCAGCATATTTTCAGCTCAAACTCTCAGCAGAAAGGTCAAGAACAGCAGATTTTTCTCCTACTAAAATTTCACAGAGTCTTTTGGCCAAACTAGATGACAATATGTCAGTGGAGCAGCTTGGGAGAGCTGGAGTCACCAAATATTTGGGCTGGCAGGGGGCTTCATGGACTGTGGTGCTCATTGCAAACTAGTCTGAGGGATGCCTCAGGCCACCAACTGCAGGGAAAGCCATGACCCACTGCTGCTTTCCTTTCTATTCCGATGCACTTTGCATAGCTGGTTTTGTCTTGCTTGGGTGTGATCCAGGCACGCAGCCTTGAAACAAAACAAACACACACTGTCTGAGCATCCCTTTGCTCTTGGGAACTGGGAGCATGCTCTGCTCCATGTATCATTTCAGAACGTGCCCAAAGATTTTTAACTTCTTCAGAGCTCAGAGTAGGTATTAAGAAAAAGCTCGAGCCAGTGGAATCCTTTTGAAGGAGGTGCCAGCAATGCTTCCCTCTGCAAACAGGCTGTCCTTGGCCACAAAGCCAGCACCTCCTGCAGCTCCCACTGAGCTGGGTGGGCCAGGCTCCCCGTCTCTGCATGCTCAAGTAGATCTTTCATAAGTAAAGTGTCACCTCATCTGCGGGGATTCGCATTCAAATTAGACTGGGCTCCTAGCAGCAAGGAGACTGCAATGGCAGCTGGCAGCCTGTCCCTCTCTCTGTGGGGACTTCAGTGCTCCGAGTATGTACCCCCGTGCCAAGCTGTGGCTTGTGGCTTCCTGCCGCTGGAGTAACTCAGAGTCCAGGCATCCATCCATGTGCATAAATATTACAGCTGGCAGAACTGCAGGCACACAGATAGATCAGGATACAGCAGGTCACGGGTGCAGAGCACCCTCCCCAGTTCCTACCTGGGTCATGCAGGACATCTTCCTTTTGCATGTTGACACGAGAATATCCCTCCTCTCCCCGCTGCCAGTGCACCTCAGGTCAGGTCCCCATCCCTTTTGAATACAGCTAGAAAAGCTTGAAACTGCAACATCTAGCTATTTTCTGGGGTTTATTCCAGCACCAAAAGCCCTTGCAAGGGATCTAACCTCTTCCTTGCAGTTCTGGACCCTCCATCATTGCTGTGTACCCTCCAGAGAAGAAGGCAAAAGGCTCTCAGGAGCTGGCAGCAGCCATCACCCCATCCAGATCTGTGCCAAGAGGATACCAAGGACCTATTTCACACTCCCCATTAAAACCATACTGGTTACACTGCACATAAAGTATTTCTCTGACCCCCATCCTTCTACTCTTCCTCTGTGGCCTAGGGGAGAAGGAGGTGAGTAGGTATTTCAGCCCAGAGAAATGAATGGTCAAGCAGAGCCCCCGTGGACTGGCTTGTTGGCAGGACAGTGGAGCACCCATGTAAGCTGAGCTTTCTGGCTCTTATCAGAATATCCCAAAATGCTGTCTGCTGGTAAAGGCATTTATCTGCAGTGCTGAGGCTGTGCTTCCAGCTGCTGGAGAAGCCTCCTAACCGCAGAGACAGCTTGAGGAGACTGCATTAGGTCTTCAGGTTCTGGGTGAGACTGTAGTGGGTCTTTGAAGACTGGATGCTGATGGAACTGTTTATAGTAGCCAAAATGGGATAGTTTTGTCTCCTTTCTCCCTGTTCTCCTTAGGGTTTTGATGAGACAATTACCCATGAAGCCTGGAGGAGGCATTTTTGAGCCTTCCTGGCAAAAAAACTCAATATATGAACAGTGGGGGAGAAGCAGAACTTAGTAACACTCTTCAAAAAAGAAAAGGAAAAGTACAAGCTGAGACAACCCATTATCCAAGGTGATTAAGAGAAATTGTGGATTAAATGTGTATCCTTATATATTGCTCGTTTATCAATCAGATAGCAACACAGAGGGGAAGGCAGCAGGAGGGAAGAAAGCTTTCTCATGTCAGCTTCTCTGGCAGCGACTGAACCCCTGGAAATGTTCAACACACTTTACAAGGCACACGTGCTGAAGGCTCTGGTCCGGGGCAGTCTGTGGATCCAGTTCATACAGGTCCTACACCACTTTTGCTGTGGGACACCTGGAAATTGGTCCCACTAGCTGCAAGTGGGCAGGCTGTGGATCACAGACTCATCTCTGCAACAGAGAGGGGAAGAGTAAAAATGCCAAGAGTTCATTAAAAATATAGCAGCAGAGAGAGTAAGAATGTGAAGAGCAGGTAGGACACATGTTAGTTCAAGTTACTAAATCCTGGGGTTGCTCTGTAAGCAAACAAACACCCCATAACCCATTTTGCAGTGGAGAGAGATGGAAACCTTCACATCATCCAATCTAGCTGCTCTGAGTCCTCACCTGCATCTGGGCTGCTGACACACATTGAGCATCTGAAAGAGGAGACGCCAGAGAGGGTTAAATTTAAAACCTCAGTCAAGCTTGTGAATGATTTTCTTCAACCACCACTTTCAGGCTAGAGAAAGCTCACAGGATGTATGTGATACCCCAGCTAGGAAAAATGATAAGGCTTAATGATACAAAACTAGAGGTACCCCAAGAGAAGGCAGATGAAGTAACGGGGAAGAGTTGTTTAGTTTCAGGATTTTATTTAGATACCTCATAATTCTTAAGCATAATACTTAAATCCTATTTTTTTCCAGGCCATTAGGGCCTGAGGTTTCAATTCAGGACCCTCATCTCATGGTAGGATTTATCCTTTCCGGCCCTTCTCTCTGCAGAATACATTTTGGTATTTGACTGGCACCACATCAAACACTTCCAGCACCTGATCTGAAGTAAAACATTAAGAATCAGATATGGCCAG
Source organism: Acanthiza pusilla (assembly GCA_036630365.1). NCBI lineage: Eukaryota > Metazoa > Chordata > Aves > Passeriformes > Acanthizidae > Acanthiza > Acanthiza pusilla. The sequence goes on along the minus strand of JAXCHO010000027.1, from coordinate 18,879,026 downwards.
ACTTGGAACATGACCAGCATTATTATAGCAGAAAAACTCCCTGGTGACATTAATGAGTTCTTTGAAGGGGGCTACCAGCAGGATAATCCACCCATTCCCTGCAGAGAGTGAGCTGTGCAAAGGAGGAAGATGCTTCAGCTCTTCCTAAGGAACTACTGCAAAGTGAGGGATTATCCACTGACAAAATGTGACCATGGCTGGGGGGGGGAGGGGAGGAAAGCCCTGGGGGGAGCCCTCATGTGATATTTCACATTTCCTCAGGCAACAACTCCTACACAGCCCATTTGTGTTGTCGCTGGCATTCAAGAGCCTCCAGAAGAGGGGATTAGGGAGTGGGATAAGGCTTGCCTGCCTGTCTGATAAAGCCTAGCTGAAGATAAGGTCTCCTTACATGTCTAAATTTAAACCTGCCCCTATAACCCTTTGCTTCTCCTGGTTCAGAGCCTAGTGGTACCTCAGTAAGTGAGAAGAAATTGGGTAAGAGCTAAGAAATTTGCTGGTAAGGGCTGGGAATCCACTTCCTCATTTCTACCACAGCCAGGAAATGAGTCCCTAAGGCTTGAAGCATATTGAGATGCCATGCTCTTCCACTTGAACAGCCATGGGAGTCAGAACACTGTCTTCTCAGCACAGATGCCAGGCACTTGGGGCTCTAGACCTGCTTCTTCCACACACAACATCAATTTTTGTAAAGATAAAGGAGCCTTGGGGAATATCCACAAAAGAGCTGGATGGATGGGGTCCTACCCACCTGGTCACCTGCCCCAGAATCAGGATATCTGTGCATCAAGACTTCTCTATTACATCATTTAGTTTTATTTGGGTTATGATTGAGCATCCCTAGCCAGGACTTGCACTAGGATATGTGAAAGGATATGCCCAGCCCTGCAGCACATAAAGGCCTCTTCCAATCAGGCACTACTTCCATCCAGAGGTAGAGATTAAACTAAGCCTCTCTGTCCAAGCCTCAAGAATTGCTATTTATTTATCTACCCTTGCCTTAAGTGCTGTGAAAGGAACCCTAATATATCCTTCCCAGAAAAAGTCATCTCCCTGTCCTGGCCAGCTTCAGAGACAGAAAGGTTCATCCCACCATCGCCATCCTCATGCTTGTAATACTCGGAGGTATCACACCAATCCTGAACATTATTGCATTGAAATAGGGAAGAAAGTCAGCTGCTGCAAGCCTGTACAGCCATAGTGATGGGAAGCCCTGATTCACACCTAGGTGACAACTGTCACCTGCTCCAAAGTGTGGTTTTGACAACAAAGCTCTGTCTCTTCTACATGGCTCTCTTCTGCCTTGCATTTTTTTGCCACTAGTGGGTAGCGAGAGGGAGAATGGAGAAGAGGGAAGAAGAGAGGGAGAAGGAAAGGGAAAGGGAAATGGCAAGGGAAAGGGACAGGGACAGGGAAAGGGAAAGGGAAAGGGAAAGGGAAAGGGAAAGGAAACGGGAAAGGGAAAGGGAAAGGGAAAGGGAAAGGGAAAGGGAAAGGGAAAGGGAAAGGGAAAGGGAAAGGGAAAGGGAAAGGGAAAGGGAAAGGGAAAGGGAAAGGGAAACGGACAGGGAAAGGGAAAGGGAAAGGGAAACGGACAGGGAAAGGGAAAGGGAAAGGGAAAGGGAAAGGGACAGGGAAAGGGAAAGGGAAAGGGAAGGAGGAGAAGAAGGAGAAGGAGAAGGAGAAGGAGAAGGAGAAGGAGAAGGAGAAGGAGAAGGAGAAGGAGAAGGAGAAGGAGAAGGAGAAGGAGAAGGAGAAGGAGAAGGAGAAGGAGAAGGAGAAGGAGAAGGAGAAGGAGAAGGAGAAGGAGAAGGAGAAGGAGAAGGAGAAGGAGAAGGAGAAGGAGAAGGAGAGAAGGAAAACAAGCACTCAAGGTTAATAAAGGTATAATAAAGCCCAAAGGCAGTAATATTTCATATGGCTCAGTTTGGAGAGCTCAGCAAGGACCCTGCTGTATAAAAATCCCACCATGCCTGCCTCCTTGTGCTTTGATCATCAAATATGACTGCTAAAACATACAAGCCACAAACACTGACCCCTTGGCTACTTCACATACCCCATTAAAACCAGGTCCTGAAACCCAGATAATCCCTCAGCTGGAAACAAAAGGAACAGAGGAAAACATTTAACTATCAGAAGGTGCCAGGAAAAGCCCCAAGAGACATGCCACAGGCTCACCAGCTGGTGATGTCTCCCCAGCACAGAACTGAATTGGAGAGGCTATAGAATACAGAGCAGGTGAGGGCAGCAAAGAGGACCTGGATGACCCAAGACTGTGAAAGGAGATGGGATAGAAATTTTGAAAGTTCTGCAGAAATTGGTAAATATGCAAGAGACCATGATCAGGCTGGTGTGTCACCCCAACCAGCTGTTATGTGCTGCTGGTGGAACACCAAGCACAGATTGGCACACTCACAGTGCAGGGAGTAATTTCGTATATCGCTGGCATGTACCTGCACACTGGGCCTTAGAAAGCCATGGCTGCTCCGGTGGGATGCAGTTCTGGTGTACTCTTCTTCAGCTTGTGACCAGGCTCAGCTGGGTCTACAGGACCAATATTTTGTGGCTTCCAGAATTCTTGTTGTCCAGTTCTGGATTTCATCAGGACCCTGCTGTGGCCTTTAGCAGCAGCCAAGGCTTCAGCTTTGAATCACACCAACAGGGCAGCACTCAGCGATGCAGTGGAGATCCCAAAACTGAGTGTACCCATGTGCTACGCATTCGATCACCAGCATAACTTCTTCCTGTTCCTGCAGGAAGGCTTTTATCCCCAGGTCTTCTGCCCCGAAAAGATCTTTTCAGATACACTCACACAATTTCAGCAGAAACTGGATCCAAATCAACATTTAAAAAGCAGTCATATATCCACAAGTAGAGGACACACAAAGTCTTACATTCACAAGAGCAGCGGAAACTCTTTGAACTGGAATTATGCTTTCATTTATAACTTTCCCATGCAAGCCTTTGAAAGAAGACCTGGCTGCCAAGAATTGTGTTGAGGCTTTCAAGAGCTGTCAAGCATCTCAAAATGTGTCTGCTTCTCCAAATGATCCATCCAGCTTAGTTTGATGGGGGGGGGGGGGAAGTCTGAGCATTTTAGCAACAGTTGTGCCACGATTTTCCACCACTATTTTGGCACAAATTCAAGACTTGACTTCTGATGGTTTCAAAACTTTCATTTTAACCTTTGAAAAGCAGCCCCAATGCAGACTACCAGCTCCCGTGGCCCTTTGAAAAGTCAATCTCAAACTGGTCCTTCAGACCATTTCCATGGGGGAGATACATTTTACCTCCTCCCATTCTTGCTGTCCAGTAATTTGTTTCTTATTTTGTTCTCCTCTCCAGATCTGCTGTGCTCTGTACAAGGGGCTCACAAGAAAGTTGCCTTTGACTGATGAACAAAGTGACATTTGTGCATGAGAAAGAAACCCTTTGAGTTGTTTTGTGGTCAAGGAAGCTACAGGAGGCCAAAACTAAGTATTGATTAATATGATGGAGCCAAACCCAGGGTCCTTTCAAATCCCCCTGGTTTTCCATTACATTCTTTAGTGCACCCACAGGATGGTAATTGTTTCCCCATCATGCTTTCATTTGCAGACCTCAACGTTTTTTGGGGGAGAAGTTGTTTGGGTTTTTTGGTTGGGGTTTTGGGGTGTTTTTTAGGTTGGCATTGCCATATCTCTTCTTTCAGTCAATGTGAACCACCACAAGTCCCCCATCCTCCACCCTGATACGACCTGGATCCAGCTTCTGGAGTCTAACACAGCACTAAAGAGGACTGAAGGCTGAAACGCCGACTTCCCAAAGCCAACATGGCTTGGCACATATTTTGACATGAATGCCATAGATCTGCAGTGCAGATTTTCATGCAGAGAAGAAGGCTTTTTTCCCCACTGACTGCAGAGGCTTTTCATGGCCACCACTGCATCCACTCAAAAGAGTTAGCAGTGCTGAGTGGATCCATGTTGATAGACATATTTGTCTTTACAATGATTAAAAACCAATAAAGTCTGTCTTTCCTTCTGCAGCCTGGACCTTGGAGCACTCAATGCCAAACTGTAACAGGAGGAAACAGAAGGAGACATGGGATAGTTGGACCGTGCACAAAAAAAATTAGAGTAAATCACTAGTTCAAACCCAGCACAGATATGGGGACACAATGGGATTTGGTCCCTTAGAGGATCATTCATGGTGGGTCCAACTTCACATACATAAGGAGCTTGATTGGTTTCCCAGTCATTGCCTTTACTATGTTCATCTGTTTCAAAAGCCTTGACCAGACAAGGTGTAAAGAATCCCCCAAAAGCACCTTGGGGAACAACCCCTCGCTTTTAAAATAAGACCAACAGAAAATACACCATGAGCAGCAATTCTGCTTCAGCAAGACAAATGGATCGAAATTCTGCCAGATCTTTTCCAGCTCCCGCTGCTGGGAAACTTGAGTTTAGACCCCAGATGCTTTATAGCTCTCAATGCCTCCCATGCCATGGAGTCACATACATTTACCCTGGCTGAAGGTTTGGCCCTTCTGTTGGAGCTGGCTGAGAAGCAAGTGTGTCCTCTAAAACACTTCACAATTTGTTGGTGTCACCACAAGTGAGTGGGTCACCATCATCCCTTGCTTTTTGGGATGGTGATGTTGTGTGTTGTCCCGTCCGTCATGTCCCCGTCGTCCCCCCCCATTTTAGAGTCCCCATTAAAATCTTTCTGAGTCTTTCTCAGTCTTATTTTTTTCCTGGGATAAATGTTGATGATGCATATATGAGGCCCACAACACACAGCAGCAGGAAGGTTACTACACCTTGTGCATTGACCTGTAGTGCAAATTTCCTTGGCTATCCCCAAGGTTGAAGAGACAGGCAAGCCAAATGTGAAAAGCAACATGCAGGGAGACAATCTTGACAATCAGACCACCCCATAATTTTCTAATGTGAGTTGTGAAAATCGGTTGCATAAATAATTGCTGCAATCCTCTTTTTTATAAGGAAATTGAACAAAGTGGAGCTTTTGAGATACTCACCAACTAAAAAATCTGCATGGGATGCAGCAAATGTGAGGCATGGGCTTCTAGCTCTTCCTGCCTCTGCTCCTGATTTTTTCTGTGCCAGGCATTGCCCCACTAAGCATTTCCTCAGTCCTGTGAGTATGACTCTGCTGTAGGACCAGGTGTGTACTACCAGCCCCTCACATCCCAGTATCAGTCATCCTATGGGAAAACCCTAAATTTTATCCCCAAGAGCAGTCATTCAAGCCAGATTCAAGACACGCTTTAAGACAGTGGCAACAATGAAGAAGGCTCCGATAGTCTGCCAAATTGGACATATTCCAGAGGTGCATCCTCAGATGAGGTGCTCTGGCTGACCTCCTTCACCTGAACTCCCAGACACCTTTCTTCACACACATCTTTGTTTATACTTCCCCTGATTTCTGTCCCAGCCCAGTACCTTTACCAATAGAGCTCATCCTCCTCCTCTGAAATCTCAAAGGGGACAAGTCTTGCTTTATATGGGTGATGTCAAGAGGCACCAAAAAGAAGATCATTATTATTATCTTCTGAAATAGTCCAGAGCTTCACGGCCTAAATCAATCAAAGATTTACAGTGATTGTAGCAAAAAGAGCACTTGGTTGGATTTGGATCCACTGAGCTGTACTGAATGCAGCCAGGGAGGGAAGAGGGATTCATCGTGTGCTTACATTTATATTTGTTCCCAACCTGAGGAGCTCCCTGACTTCTGTGCTACACTCACCTGCCCCTACCCATGCCAGACCAAGCTGTTTTGTATCAAGATCCCCAAATCTAAGGTCATCTCTAGGTTATCAGGTTAAACTGTGTATTCACTACCACAGGGCATGGGGATGCTGAAAGCAGGGCTTTCTCTTGATCTGGTCAGAGGAAATAAACCAGTTCCAAGGTGTTTTAATGTGTGTCTGTCCATAGTCACCATGTGCAAACACAGGAAGGACCTGCAGCCCACACCTGAGCACAACTGAACAAGCACACAAACTCTGGGATGTAAATTGCTCATACGTGTGAAACACATTATTTCCTCACAGATAATTTTGACTTTCTGCTAATCGCTGTATGCATTCTTGTGTTTGAGAAAGGGCTGGGACTTCCTTTAATCCAGATGAAGAGTATTAAAAAAGGGGCATAGGCAGTGGATATTTTTCTCAAAAGACTTTCAAAAGGCAGATGTCTCAAGCCTGTCCTCTGCAGTAAGATCAGCAAAACAGATTCATTCTGTTTCTTTTCTAACTCTTATAGTTGTACTTGTGTTTCTGCTTTGGAGCCTCTATGCACCAACAGGATGGAAGGGAATGATACCAAAAGATGTGGCAGATGAAAGAAAAAATCCATGGATGAGATTTTAGAAATGTTGAACTGCTTCCTGGCAATTGTTTACAAATTATTGTCTTGACATGAGGTTTGTGAACCTGGGAGGATGCAGATGGGCAATTCGGTGCCCAGCCCAGCTATCAGGTCCAGCCAGGTGCTCTGAAGTGCAGATACTTTACCCTCCACCCAAGAGCTGTGCAGACTGAGCTCTGCTCTCAGCTGGGCACATCTAGAGCTCTCCTTTGCATTTCAATCCCCCGTACCCAAGAAGGACCCTGTTTTGACCTCCTGGCTGTGCTGTGCAAACTGTGTTAAAGTGAGAGGGGCTGCCAAGCTTGGACCAGAGCCTTGAGCAATCCCATGTCCTGTCTCAGACTCTGGCAAAGAACAAATGTTTCAGAAAAACTGCAAAACATCCAGAATAAACAAATGTGGATCAATAGCAGGAATCTCTTTCTAAATTGCAGCAAATATTGACTTAAACTCCCAGAGCAGACATGGACAAATATTGCCTCATCAGACCTTTCGGGATGATTAAAAATGTCTTTTCAATGGAAAAAAAATTCTGCCTTTTTTGTTTGCTTCTATTCAACAGTTTTGAGTTTTTCTCTTCTGAAAGAAAAGCTCAAGTATTTTAATTTTTGGTCTCTCTATTCAGAAATCCTCCTGCCTCCCTCAGAGAAAAAACAATGACACATTGAAAAGAAAAGAGTAAAAAAGGTATTTGGAGTTTTACATCAGATTTGTATTGGAGAATGAAGGTTTATCTCCCTTTAGAATGTCTGATTTTCTTTGTATCGCAAAAGCTAATTATTTTATTTCCTGATGTTCTTTTTATCGGCATAAACATCCACTGCCATGGTGAGAATGTGCCAGGGTCATGGCATATTATTATAGTACATTGAATTTTTTCCTGGGGCTGATAATCTCCTAAATAGTCAGTCCTGACATTTAAACAGGGACGTATTTGTGGCAAGAAACAAAGAAAATGTATCAAAAACTGAAGCTGGCTGAATAAAGAGAGCAAGGCAAAAAATTCTTGAAGTGCAACAAAGAAAAGGCTGAAATAGAGAGAGGAGTTAAGTGGGTTCAACCAGTAACTTTTACATCTGTGTCAACTACATGTAACACCATGTCTTGGTTTGAAAGACAGGTGTCTGTTAAGGAAAGTGGGAACCTCCCTTAGAACAGAGAATATGACCCCCCCCTTCCCTCTGAATTATTATAACTTTGGAATCAAGGGCTTTCAGGCAAAGATATGGGAAAAGGAATAGCAGTTCTTTACTAGTATCTATAACAAGGCAAACAAGCAACACCAACAAAAATTGTAACAACAAACAAAACCAGAAAAACCTGGTGGTTGTCCCCAGGAGCAGTCAGGGCACTACTGATGGGTTACTGGGTAGATGGAGGTACTGGGGGATGATGATCCTGGGTGGAGAAAGGCCACAACGCTATTGGTGCTCAATGCACAGAAGAAGGCCTGTGTCTTCTTCTAAACCATGCACCTCTCATGCATGGTTTGCAATGGTTGCAATGGACCATGCCAATGTCACAGCAGCCTCGGGTCTGTCAGGCTGTGCTGTGAACAGCCATCACAGTTGCCTGGATCCACCCATAAATTTTACTGTGCAGCGGGGCCTTTGATCACAGATAATCCATGCGGGGAAGCAGTTTCTGACCATGTCTTCTGCAGAGTTGATCTTCAACAAAATGCCCACCAGTCACAACTAAAGGAGCCCTGGGCTCTCTCAGGTGCCCTCATCTTGAGACTTGGGAGCCCTTAAAGAAGCCTATATGGGCTGTTGTGAAACTCCAACTCCTCAACCTATTCCTGTTCAGGGCAGCTACTCCTCCTCCTTCCCTGCTTTCCTCTACCAGCTCCTCCTCACCCCTTTCTCATAACTGCTGCCTTATCCCATTCTTTATCAGCACAGGCCACTTCTGTGGGACACTCTTCCGCAGCCCAGCCCTAACTGCTTTGAGAGGATTTAAGCTGTGGAGATGAACTTCATTAATAATATACTAAACATATTCAGAATTTAATAGACAAGCAGCAGCAGAGATCTGTGTCTGAGCACCAGTCTGCAGGCAAGTATTTGCCACAGGTATTTCAAACAATTAAATTCTACCTTCTTCTTTCTTTTTCAGTTGCCTAAATCCAAGATCTCAGCAAAATTTGGAGGTAAGTGGTTCTCTCCTCAAAGAGATCATCAAGGTTTTGAAACAGATAGAGCTCTTCTTGCCTGGAAGCAACAAACAGACTTGCTGTCGCTTTGTGGAGTATGTGAGTCCCATAGCTACAGAGTTTCTTATGCATTCCTTGGGAGTATTTGATGGTGACCACTCTTGAAGACAATATGCCAATGTGGGTCAAAGTAGTACAGCAACTCCCCCAGTCCCAGGTCTGTTTGGTACTGGGTTTCATAATTTCTTCTGCATTCTCATCCTCTCAGACCTGTAGGTTTTCCTCTGCTCTCTGCAGTGATCAAAGATCATAGTCCAAGAAAAGCCAAATGAAGATGATTCTGGATGGTATCACTCAAGCTTCAGCTCCTTTCCTTTCTGTGGACAGCCCCACAGAGGTTAGCTGCCAGCTCCCAGATAAGTCCTCCTCCAATAGCTCATGGGCTATTGAATTGCAGCCACAGAGCTGGCACAATTACAGGACTTCTCCTGGAGAGGATGGGCAGGGTGATGGAGCAGAGACCATACACATGACCCCCAGACATGAGCAATCAGATAACCTTGAAGATGCATCTATGTTAAGATGAACCACAGAGGTTCTCCACATCTGCTACCCCATTTGAGGCAGAAAGCAGGACAGAAATCTTCACACACAGCTCTGCTGTAAGGACAGCTCCTGATAGGCTAGGTTTGTGGTGAGGATAACTTTCCTTATATACACCAATCTGCTACTGATTAGCAGGTAAGATTTCCATCACACCAGGTCCTGTGCAGGTTTGGAACAGGAGCAACAAAATTATGTGGTGGTTACACTTTGCTAGGAGATGCTCAGAGCTGAACAAGTTGTGTTGATTAACTCAAAGGAAAAAATGGAGTTAATTGCAAAGAGGGTGGTAAAATAGTTGCCAAACCTTTTGGGGGGGGGATTAAAAATGTCTTTTCAGTGGAAAAAGAGAATCTACTCTTTTTTGTTTGCTTCTATTCAGCTGTTCTGAGTTTTTATCTTCTTATTTCCTAAGGGGAAAAAAAGAAGAGAGTTTATCACTGGATATGGAAAACATGATAGCTTTATGGAGAAGGAAACAAGTGTTGTTCCTCAGGATTTTTTATTTCTTAGTGAAAGAAAAAAAAAAAAAAAAAAACCACTGTGAAGAAGAAAGAGCAGAAAAGAGAAACTCATCATATGCTTTCTGACCTCCCAGACTCAAGTCATACTCTGGGTTTCCCCTACAGAATAAGCCTCCCATCCAATCCCAAACTGGCAAAGAGAAAAACAAGGAAAACTCTAATGCATTTTAATTGGGTTTTAGATTACCTTTGAGCATTGCTATCTCAACTGTGTGTCTTCTGATATTCTCCAGGTTAGTGACTTATTTAAATTATTGTAGTTATATGAAGGGTTTTCCCATTTGAAGATGATTTGAAGACCCTCTCACAGGAGTCCCAGGTAACTGCCAAGGGTCTGGGGAAGAAATGACACCCACCTGCTGCCTCCCTATATCTTTATTTATGGTAAACCTTGGGGAGTTGGGCTGAAATCATGCACCAGGCTGATGCCTGACACCAGCACTGTGCAAGACTCTGGCTGATTTACACTGGGAAAGAAGGCCAAATGGAAATGAAACTGTACAAGGGGGAGGAGTTGGCACTGCAGAATATGGATGTATGCAGTCAGACAGCACCTGAATGGAGGCAGTCCATTTTAGAGCAATAATTTTGCTTCTCCTACACTTTTTTATTTTCCATGTTAACACAAGAAACTTCAAGAGCTGCTACTTGCTGTAATTTCACATTTCTCAAGGACATCGACACCCAGAATGTGAAACATTAGAGCACTGCCTACAAGCTTGGATCTCAATTACCCTACTGCAAACCTTGAGTGAAGACATTTGCCTCACAGGAGATTCTGATTTGTGAAGTCATTGAACAGATCTCTGTGTGGCCAGGCATGATGTGGACCCCAAATATGCACATTAGTTTTCAGAATTCATTGTATTCCCACACAAGCCTGTGCACTGATTCTGCACCATAACCTCTGAACTCTCCATGACCACAGCACCCACATTTGGAGCAAATACAACGCAAGAGACATCTGGCCACCTGGCCAACCTGGATACCTTGATATCACTACTCACCATACTGAGGGCTAGGAACATCTTAAACTATGATTTAGATGGCACCAGTTCTATAGCTTAGCTTAACAATTTTTGGCTTTCATAATAGCTGTAGGCTGTAAAAGATTTTGACTGTTGCGTATGGAGAAGTGTTTAAAGGATTTGCAACTCCACTCCCTATTTTTAATAGGCTGATAATGCAGTACTTTATAGTTCTGAGGGAGTTTTTAAATGTTGTCGGCACCCAGGACTTGCTTCAGTTTGTGTTGTTGGTTGTTGGGGGTGGGAGGTTGGTTTCAGGCAGCTGATGCTGCTGTCACAGAATCATCTTAGTCTGGGACAAGAAAAGCCAAAACGCTCCTTGGGTTGCATCCAAAATTTGCCATGAACTGGGTCCCATCCCAGCAAGGGATGCAGCTTGACATTGTATGAAGAGTCCCAAAGATAAGAAGAAGGAGAATTGAAGGGGTATTATTGTTGCTTTTTCCTTTCACAAACTCCAGGCTAAGAAATAACAAGACAGTGGTAAGTGTTGTCACCAGCTGGGTCATCGACATGCATCTATCCACTCCTTGAAGGAACCATGCAGAAAGAAAGGAAGGATTTGGTCTGCTGGTGTTGGCCAAGTGTAGTATCTGTTCTTAAAAGTTTAATATCTGATATGCCCTTGATAAGAGGATTTTATATTAAACAGACTTTGGGGCATGGGAGTTGGACCTGGAGCCTGCCTTCTCTGCTTCATGCATCACCCCAGTATTGCAGTGACTCTGGGAATGGTGCACTGATAGGTTTGGGTGGCATCAAAAGAGGAGTGGCCAGAAGGTCAAGGAAGGTGAATATTTCCCTTTACTCTGCCCTCATGAGACCCTGCCTGGGGTTCTGCATCCAGCTCTGGGGTCTCCAGCATAAGAATGGCATGGACATGTGTCTCGGTTTAGAGACAAATTTTGGGAGAAAACACTCTGGAATGAGTGTTTTCTCTAAGAAAAGGGGTTTTAGCAATACCTTCCTGCTGATATGAAACTAAATATTGGTCAGTGAAAGTGAAAAAAAAAGTTTATTTGACAAAGTGCCCACACGACACGAAAGAAATTAGTAACTATTAGATATTGAACCTTCAGAACCTTACACAGACACACACACACACAGAGACACACAGACACACACACACACAGAGCAGAGCAAATAAACCCAAAAACGGCAGGGGAAGGGTCAAAAAATGCCACCAGCCATGTGCTATAGAAAAACAAATTGGCCGATGGCTTTGTCTCTGGTGAGGGAAGAAGAGTCCACACAGCAGGTCAAGGTTGAAAAAAAACAGATTGGAACCTGGTGAACTCCAATGTTGTTGGTCTCCTCTTCGCTGCAGATGAAACTGGTGGATGTTAAAGTCCCTTCTTTCACCAGCTCAGCTTTTCCCAAGGTCTGGCTGAGATGGGGTGTCCCCATGCCCTCCCCACCAGTTGGCACCGGGCAGCCCCTGCCAATGGTACGATCTCAGATAAGAGCTAAGCCAAAGAGCTCCAGAAGAAACCACCGAAGCTGCCAGAGGATTGGTGTTGCAGTCCAGAGAAAAAACTTCTCACCTCAGCTAATAGGAGCCCAGCTAGCTAAGAGCAACAACATAACACACATCCATGGCACACGCAGAGCACGCAGGAAGTCCAGGCTTGAAGAAAACCCACGCTGTTCCCCAGCGCCCGCCCTGCCCACGGACTCAGCTTAAAGGCAGGACTTATTTCTGGTCATAAAGCAGACGATCGGGAATAGAGTGTCATCATAAAATCGCCCCAAGACGACGTGTTAGAGCAGGTCCAGGGAAGGGACGCAGAGATGCTCCAAGGGCTGGAGCACCTCTGCTCCGGAGACGGGCTGGGACATCCGGGGGTGCTCAGCCTGGAGAAGCGAAGGCTCCAGGAAGAGCTTAGAGCTTCCAGTGACAACAGGGAGCTTATAATAGAGGGAGAGCAACTTTTTTACATGGACATGTAGTGATAGGAAAAGAGGAAATGGTTTTAAACTAAAAAAGAGTAATTTTGGATTAGATGTTAGCAAGAAATTCTTCCCTGTGAGGGTGGTAAGGCCCTGGCACAGGTTGCCCAGAGAAACTGTGGCTGCCCCATCCCTGGAAGTGCTCAAGGCAAGGTTGGACAGGGCTTGGAACAGCCTACTTCTAGTGGACGATGTTCCTGCCCATGGCAGGGAGGTTGGAATTGGATGGTCTCTAAAGTCCCTTCCAACCCACAGCATTCTGTGACCCCAAGTAAAGCACATGCATGGCAAATACAGAAAACACCTTCAGCTGTTCACTGAAAAACTGGTGCTGGATGCTTGGCCCTTGGGTGGCAGCTAAGGCCAACCAGGCAACAGGAAGAAAGCTGGCAGGAGCTGTGGACCACATTTCCAAAAGGCCAGCTGAGGTTCCAGAGAGAACTGTCTTGGTCACAACAGGCTCTACCGTGTCCTGCATTATCCATCAGCACTGCAAGAGGTCTGGGTTCACGGTGTGTTGGCATGAAATGTCAGGCTGCATTCAGGATGAGATGGCTAAAGCATGGCATTGCAGTACTGCCAGGATCACGAGGTGTATTGGTTGGATTTCCAGACTAATTAATGTGCTGTGAAATGCATGGTGGCAGTGCTGAATGCTGATCCTCAGCAGAGTCAATTTGATATTCAGTAGGTGAAAACACTGATTTCAGACTGGCTGAGATAGGCTGTGCATAGCCCCATAAAACATAAGGCTGTGCATAGTCCTTCATAAAACAAAAGCAAATAGCAAGGGGGGAAAAAAACAGACCACTTGCCCACCACCCCTGCAGCCCACTCTGCAGCCACCTTAGCCCATCTCCAAGGGAGGTCTTTCAAACCTGCCTTTCATTATAAAAATGATTAATCTTCATTCTTGCCAAGAACAAAGGGACCTACAGCAGGCTTTGCATCAAGCAAGGAAAACCAAGACAAAATATTAGCAGTATTTCAAAATACACATCATCAGTCATGGGCTACTAGTTTTTGGTAAAAGAGCTGACAGCAACTGTGCCAGACCCAGAAGGGACTTGCTGTAGGCACAGCTTGTTAGAAATGACCAGGGAGCTGTGAAAACTCACCTCCTTTGAAATCGGAACGAAGCAGTTTGATTTTTTGCTCCATTTAATGTGGGCTCAGCAGGATCTGGAGATGGGTGCCAAAGTGAAGCCAAGCAAAAATCACTCAGACAAGCCTTCCCAATGCCTCTGCTGCTCGCTAGTGCATTTGGTTACAGAAGCGTGAATTCCTCATGCTTGTGCCAAACATATTGCTATGGGATGAGTAATTTTGCTTCTACAAATTGAGTCATCACTGGAGTTAGGCAGACACTAACATAACACAGTACTGCACACAGTTCTCCCAGTCCTTCCTGCTCTGATATCTCTGGAGCGATCTTGTTTAATAATATTGTTCAAAGCAATTCAATTTTAAAGATTGTCCTGGATTTTAAAAAAATTAAAATTCCCAAAATTATATTTTTGGAGCTGAGGAGGTGATCTTTCTTAAGTCTGGTTCTTTGCTCTGAGGTAGAGAAATGTGTTTTTGCAGATTTAAAAACTGATGCTTGAAGGAAGTTGATTGAAGTGCTCAAGGTTTCCCATGGAGAGAAACTGGTTGAATAACAACAGTTATGGTTCATTTTCTGGAACTGAAAAATTAGTAAAATAAGCAGGAGGGGGGGTTTCCTGTGGTATTAAAGCCATGTATAATAATAACCAGCATGACTGAAGAATAATTTTGTCAGCATCTCTGTTGGATCATATCAGATCTTTTTTTATATTTATCATTTCCATCTTTCATTACATCTGAGGAAGAAGAAAGATGCCAGGTCCTAGCTTCCACTCTGTTCTGCTTAAATCAAATTAGGCTAATTCATAACAACTCAGTAACTCACATTTCTTTTCTCAATGGAGAAATCTAAATCCCTTTCTGCTTGCCTTTCTAAAAAGAGTTCAAATTATTTTCTGAGGAAAATTAATACAGAAACACATATTTGTGACGGAGCAAATCGTATCTCTCCCTTTTCATCTGAACAGTTATGAAGGAAAATTATAAATAAAATATCAATATTGTAGATGGCTTCTGTGATCAAAGAACTGGGGAAACAAGAAGGGTAAGTGAAGATTTCAGTCATAGCTTTACGGGAACATCACCCACAACTTTTTCCCTGGGCAAGGATTTTCATTAGAGTATGTCCTTATACTAATTGTCTGTAATAGGACTTTTTTCCCATCTCTCTCATGAATATATTACGATCACCATTTCAAAGGCAGACAATACTTTGGCAAGAAACAACTTGGCAACAGGAAGAGACTAAAGACCACTTTATATACATATATATATACATATATATATATATATATAAAAATTTATATATATACAAATAGTCATGTGAATTTGAATGCAACAGATGCCACAAGTCAGAGATGGAACTGTCCATATATTGCACTCCGTGTATGTAAAGGACATAATTTCTTCCTAAGAAATGGATTCAGGTAATATACGAGAATTTTCCACATCACACTATGTGCCCTAATACCAGATCTTTAAGAAAGATGACTGTGTGCCACCACTGGGAAACGCTTTAAGAAGAACAACCAGGCAAAACAAGCTACAGCAAGTGGGTCCCCATTCATTTGGAGTGAAATGGAGAGAAATGTAACAGGTTGTAAGGCAAAAAAAATACACCTTTGGGTTATATGAAGAATGAATTGTCCCCAAAGATTTGTGTTCATTTGCTTGGCAAGAAGCTCTCTCTGATGAGCCCAGTGAGCAATGTCTCAATGGAATGTACATCTGTTCCCTGATGATTCTGGACTTCAAGGTGCTCCCAGTGGAAAACCATTCCTCACTCTGTCAATATTCCAGCTTAAATCTGATGAGTAAAACGGGAGTAAAAATCCACATCTCGACTAGTACTCCCCCCTCCTATCAACTGCTTTGTTTTCATTGTGCTATTGCTGTTATTTTTGGACACAGCAACCCATATTTCCTGCTAAGACTCGTTTCCACTGTAATTTATAGCTTTATTTCTACAGCAGATTGAAAGTTTTTGGATTGCAATCAAAAACATGCTGTTTATCTTACTCGTTTGTGTCCAGTTGTCGTCTGCTTGAGACATGGTGGGCTCATCTATCCGGGAGAATGCCTTGATCAGTGTAGGAATTGTACACAAACCACTTAGGATGATCCTTACTGAGGGATGGTAATTTTCATGCAAGAGCCATTGCACCCTTCTCCCATCTGGAGGCTGCTCCCCCAGAAGTCAGAGAAAAAGGTGCTAAAATCAGATTTTACAGGGATGATCTGGGAGATACCTGAAGCTCATTACACCTATAACAAAATTTAACTTATTTTCTAGCCCAAGCCTGCAAAAACTCCATGAAATATTTGAATTACGTACAGTGCTGGGTATGATACTGTTGTGTGTTGGGTTTCTCAGGCAACTTCCTCCCATTGTCCTCACAGAGATGCTGGAAAGGGTGGAGGGGGTGGTTTCCTAGGTTAATAGACAGTGATTAAGAAACAAAAGGAGTAGCCAATCACTCTGGGCTACCACTGTAACACTCCCCTCTGCCAGCCGTGGTCTTAATCACATCAGAGGGGAAATAGCGCTTAGCGGGTGGGAAATTTCTATTATTGTTTTGGTTTTTGTTCTGTTCAGATACCTATATATTTTACAGTAAAGAACTGTTATTCCTTTTCCTACATCTTTGTCTGGAAACCCCATAATTTTTGGAGTCATAATAATCTGGAGGGAGGGGTCTTCTTTTCCATTCCGGGAATGCTCCTGCCTTCCTTGGCAGGCATTTGTCTTGTAAACCAAGACATGAATTGGCGCCCAATGTGGGGATTCAAGAAGAAAGGATGAAAAGAGAATAACAGTTCTTGGGTGACCCATTTATGTATTGGATATAGGAACTTCATTAGGCATCACCATGTGGTCCAGCTTTCCCTGGTTCAGTTGGCATATGATCATGGTTACGTTTTTCCATTTGCAGGTCATTGTCTAAACATGGACCCTGCAACTAAGGCCATTGTGACTGTTACCAAGTTTGTAGAATGAGTCAATTGGATGAGGAATTCAATGCTTGTAAACCTCTTTTTGAATGTGCGCACATGGCTAATTATCACAGCCTAAGTTCATATCCTTGGGGTTTCACTAATAATGGTACCTATTGTGGGGGAGGGTTGCATGTTTTCTCCCAACAATTCTTCAGGCCTACCACAACAGCTTTTGAAGGGTTTAAATTCTCTCTAAACGCTAAAGTTATCATATTCTTGCTGACGTTTTTGCAATGTTTATTCAATACAGTTCATTCAGCATTTAAAGACAGGATGAGGTTGCCTTGGGTTACACCAAAATCTGCCCCAGAGACTAGAGATGCTGCTCAGACACCTGCCCTGCAGGCTGGGGACACTGTCCAGCAGGACCACCTGCAGTCAGAGGGAAAGGTTGATGACACAGCAGTGCAACCAACAGACATTACAACTGTCCGGGTTCCAGCTGAACCGCAAGGGCAGCCACAGGCAGCAGCAGTCACCCCGAGCAGAGGAGGAAGTATAAAACCAAATCAGTATGCCCAGTTAATGACGATGAGGTACTAGGGCCCTCACAACCAGCAGAGAAGCTGGAACCTGAAATCATCACCGAGTCCCTGTCATTTGACAGTCTCTGCCATCCACAGAAGATGTCACATGAGGGGTGAGAGAGGCTATTCTGGCGTGGTTGACTCGAGTTTGGGACCTTACAGGTGTAAGTGCGCAACTTGATGGTACCGAAGTAAGGTTTTTGGGGTTCTTGGCCCTGGATGTGGGTATCAAGCAGGCATTCATGAGGGACCGAGGACCCCTTTCTCTCTGGGAGCAGTTTCTAACGGGTGTAAGAGAGAATTTTAGACAGATACACATTTGAACTTAAATGGAAAAGTCTAAATTTTAATTTGATTTATGCTTGTAACAACATTTACATTTATACTAATAGATACAACACATACATGGTAATCCCACACAGAGCAGTTATCCACTCAGCTGAAAATAGCCCAGCTAACTCCAGATAAAACCCTGTGCACAGCACCATCTCCCTGTACTTTTCTTTAACCAAAACACTACAAAAGTGTTCAAGGAATGGAAAATGAGATCTCTTATACAAGTCCTTTCAGAATGCATTAGATGCAACATACACCCTTTGGGGCTGGTTTTCCTTCCAAGTGCCCACAAGATCTGTGTGTCCACCACTGCTCACATACCTGTCACCTCAGATTAGCAAAACTTCTGTATTGTTCTTTAAAAGGCAGCATTGGCTTATTTTCTGTGTAATTTATCATTTTAGCCTAGGACATGGTCTTCTGCTGATGCAATCCTGTAAGCAGATGAAATACAGCCTTGAATACTAAGACATCCAGCTGCCAGTCCAAGTGGTGTATCCTCAGCATTGGAATCACTACTGCTCCTGCTCCTCCAGGGCATCATCACTGAGGCAAATCCAGATGTAAGATAAGGTGCAAGAAGGCATATAGGAAAATCCTGGAGACGGGAGGACTCCAGTCACATCTCCATGGGGTTTCCTTTCTTCTCTCTAAAGCAAAATTCATTTCACAAAATATCCTGTCATTTCCCCAAATGGTGGTTTCAGAAACGGAAATCTATTTTTTGGGTGCTTTTTCCATTTTATCAATGGCTCAGAGCTGGTAGTCAGGAAATCTGGTTTTAATTCCCAAGCCCATTATGGACTCCCAGTACAGCTGGGGATATATCTCTGTGAAATGGCGTGGTGATACCAGGTCTGTTGATGGCTATTGAACTGGAAGGGGGCTGGATGCTGCATGAATGTCCTGGTTCTTCTGGCTGAAGTGCCCAAATATTTTTAATTTCCACATGACCCTTATTTTTCAAAATGTTCAGATAGACAGCTACAACAAATCAAGCTCCCACAGTGGGGTTACCAAGGTATTCACACTGCTCAAAATGCAAAAAGATGCCTCATGGGATTATCAAAAGTACCAAGGCACCTAAATCCCACTGTTTTAAGAGATTGGAGCCTACTCTGTTTGGGAGCTTTTGTAAATCACAGCAGTGTCACTCTGAATTTCTAAGCTTGCATTGCTTTTTCCAGGACAGTGTCTGGTTTCTGCTACATTTTCTGATGGTGTGGGCTTTTTAGCCATTACAGGAAGGTTACCCTGGTAGTTAGACCTTCCTTTCTAGGCTAAAGAGGAGATTGTTTTACATGATGCATTTCATCTTCCCTAATATGTGCCATATTATCCTCTTGATTTCTTCCATCTGGGAAAATCTTTTGTTGACCTCACCTGAAATCTAAAACCTTTTAAAATAAGCTCTTCCACTTCTGTCCTCTGATCAAGTAATGGTAGATCAGAAGTCTGGGAGGTCAGAAGTCTGAGATTAGCCCTGACCTCACTCTTGGGCTTCACACTGGCAATAGGTTATAAGCTTTGAACTTGGCATCCTGACAAATTGTTGTTGCTACACATCAAAAATCAGCTTAGCCTCTTGCCTGGGGAGGGTGTGGGGGGAAAGATAGGGGAGATGGATTCCTTCAAAGAGTGAAGCTTTTCCACACAGCATGACACAGAGACAGGAAGGTTTAATGCAAGAACCCCAAGGTAAAATCTTGACAGACACTAACTTCTAAAATACAGCCCAGAAATGCTCCTAATTGAATCCTGACTGGGTTAGATGATGTAGACAATGAATTCTACTTTAGCTTTTGCTTACAGAGGGTGAGCTGCCAACCTTTCATGAAAGCTGAGTAGGGACCAGATTTCTGCACTGACTGGCTCTCACATTTTACAAATCCAAGAATAAATAAAGTCAGGCTGACACAAATATTTAGTATATAACCCTAACATGACAAGATCTGCGGGGTCATCTGATTGTTATCAGAGGCAACTGCTTTGACAAAGGATGTTCTCAAACATATCAGCCTCCATCTGAAGAGAAAAATTTTCCTTTAATTTAATGTTAACTTATGTAATTCTCTGTTTTTAGTCTGGAGAATGGAAGGTACTGCAAACTTCCCTCTGTCAGACCGTGAGCATGTGTGTGTGCTCCTGTCTGTCCATTCCCAGTGTAACAGGATCCAGCTCTGCTGGCCAAGCTCAACCACTCTTAAAGGAGATTAGAGGCCAAAAAGGCTTTGCTTGGTAACCCCCTGAGGGCAAGGCTTTCTAGTCAGCCAAGCAGAGAGAGGCAGACCCATAACCACATTTGAAGCCAGACAAATACAACTTGAAAGTAGAGTCTGCTTTTTTAAAAGCTCAGCTATAAAATAAGAAAAGCTTCAATTGGATTTTGTGTCTTCTCAGGCAGCAGAGTTAGTCAGCCTCAAGATACAAATCCAGAGGAAACCTGGCTCCTTTTGATCCAGAACTACCTATTTCTTAGATTTTAAAGTCACAGTGGGCCGTAAGATCATCTATTCTGAGCTCCATATAATATGGACCATAAAATTGCATACTCCAATAAGGAACCCAATAACTTGCTCTTGGCTGAAACCTCTGTTCCACCAGGCATCTGCTCACAATTTGAAAATATCTGAGGAGGAAGACTCTACTACTTTCATTGGTATTTTGTCTCAACACTTAATCAGTCCCACCGTTAAAGCTCATTTTGAAATGAAATATGTCTGCTTTTAGGTTCCAGCCTTGAACCTCTGATAGACTACAAGGCTCTGTTGCCTCTGGGTGTTCTCTCCTGTGGACGAACTTCCACCCTTTCTGAGCCTCCTCTTGACCTTCTCTTGGTAAATGAAGCAGGTGGAGATCTAGCACGAGATCTGTATTTTTTCCAAGGTTTGAAACTTCTTGTGACTTTTCACTGTTTTGGAGACCTTTCAAAATACGTTGACCTAAAAATGGCTTGGACAACTTACAAAGTTGACTTTTATTGATACAGTCAGTGTACATGAGGGAAAAGGATGAGGGGTGAAGAGACAAGAATTGAAAAAACCCAGGAGTTTCATTTCTCAGTCTGGTGGGGGGGCCTTTGACAGTGTTAAAATGTTTGTGTTGTTTGATAGCATCATCTCCTCTCCTAAAATTGGTAAGGCAGAAACTATTTTTCAGAGGGAGTCAGAGGAAGATGCTCATTCAGGGCTCACAAAAGGTTTCAAATGCATCCACTAAGGATGGAGAAGGGCTGAGGGCATGAATATGATAATGTGATATCCTCATGGCTTGCTGAGCATGTCCCAGCAATGGTGGCTCATACACTTTCACTTCTAGAGTTCTTCTGGCAGAGGCTGGCTAGACCTCATCTCCTGCTCTAAAGGATGTCCAAATTCAGCTGCAGCAGACAAGAGTACACACAGAGGCTATGCTCAATCAATCTGATGGAATTCATGGAGGGTGAAAAGCAGAACCTGAATATTTGTGCAGACTGAGTTCAGCTCTTCAGGCCCTCACTTCCTGGCCCAGTGGTAACACAGCCCGTAAATCTCTCCTTGCATAGTTTTCATTTTTGAGTTCTGCTTTGAAACAGAAAACCTGCATCTGGTGGAAGAATAAGGCAAGTATAACAATGGCTCATGGGGTGTGGCGGTAAAGCAGCAAAATATCTCATTGTGGATGAGGAACCACATCTCAGAGCCTTCCTCTAGATTCAGGACACTTACCACCCACAACAGCTTCCTCCATCACAGGTCACTGGCAGATGGGTCATGGGATGCATAAATCAGTATTGGTGCCTTTTGCTCAGGGCCCAGTTCTGGCATCCAGGAGTGACCCTATCTACAGCCCAGTCCTGTGGGAATGAATATAGCACCTAATGCCACAGAGACCATCCCCAGGAGCTTCTGCATCACAGTCACCAGCAGAAAGCAAGCTGAGCCCTAAAAGGGAAAATGATGAGTCAGGGAAATGAGTTCAAATAGGTCTGGGGAAGTCTAGACGGCAAAGATGCAGCATGTTCTTCACTTCACACAGTAGTTTTATTTCATTGGTTTTGGGGATTTTTGCAGCACTGGAGGGGAGCAAACAAGGTTATTTTCTTGACAAATGCATGTGTTGTGATTCTTGGGGTGTCCTGTGCAGGGCCAGGAGGTGGACTCAATGATCCTTGTGGGTTTCCTTTCACCTGAAGATGGTCTATGATTGTATGACTTTAACTTCCCAAGTATTCTGTTGAGGGAGCAACATACCTCTGCATGGGCAAAAAAAACAGGGTCCTATCCAGCACTTGGTGGCAGCCTGATGTTGCATTCTTACTAGGATACACCAGAGAGGTATCCTCGTGCTGCCCTGCAGATCCTCTTTTCTTTTTTTTTTAATCCTTCTCCACTTTCTGTTTGTGGGTCTGCTGAGATGAGATTCCCACACATCTACCTGTCTTAAAGCATGGGAGATCCAAAATTAAGAGAAAACTGGATTTTATGGGACTTCGGCCAACAAACTCTTCCAAGTGCCACGGCACTGATCTGTGTGAAGCATGTAAAACAGCACTAACAAGGAGAGGAAGAGGGTTTAACCTTTGTTCCAGAATCCATGAATCACCATCCAGAGGCTGAGAAAGGTAGCAAATCTTCAGCTATAAAATCCACACACTATGCTAGGCTGAGAAAACAGCAACATTGGAAATAACAGATTTTCAGAGCACAAAAGAAACTCAATGGCTTTCTAAAGGCATTGAAGTGTCCCCAGAGCTTCTTTGGCAACTTTAGCAAGCTTCCTTTCACCCCTCAGGGAAGGAAAGGGGCAGATTTTCCCCATCGTGGTCCCCCACTCCTGCCAGCTCAGAGGAAGGTGGAGGCTTCTGCCCAGATCCTCCTCAAGACGTGTAAGTGAGAGTCCATGAGGACGTGTATTTGCTCCTATCAATGCAAATAAATTTCTCTCCTGATCTCTTAGTCACAGAGTCACATTATCCTCTTGGGCACCCTTAGTTCTGCTACATTTAATGTGGTCTATAATTTAATGCCATAAGCTGAAGTCCCCATAAAGACTCTGCCAACTTCAATGGAGGCTTTTAGCAAGGGATGACATGGTTCATACTGCCTTTCCAGTTTGTTGCTTGGAACCTTTTGGAAAACACCAGATCAGCCTGTCCTGCAGCAGTGGAGGGATCTGGCAGTTGCCTGGGTTTGGTTTTCCGAGTATGGTTTTGCTAGTGATAGATGCCGAGGAGGAGAGGAGAGGAGAGGAGAGGAGAGGAGAGGAGAGGAGAGGAGAGGAGAGGAGAGGAGAGGAGAGGAGAGGAGAGGAGAGGAGAGGAGAGGAGAGGAGAGGAGAGGAGAGGAGAGGAGAGGAGAGGAGAGGAGAGGAGAGGAGAGGAGAGGAGAGGAGAGGAGAGGAGAGGAGAGGAGAGGAGAGGAGAGGAGAGGAGAGGAGAGGAGAGGAGAGGAGAGGAGAGGAGAGGAGAGGAGAAGGATAAAAGAGAGGAGAAGGATAAAAGAGAGGAGAAGGATAAAAGAGAGGAGAAGGATAAAAGAGAGGAGAAGGATAAAAGAGAGGAGAAGGATAAAAGAGAGGAGAAGGATAAAAGAGAGGAGAAGGATAGAAGAGAGGAGAGGAGAAGGATAGAAGACGCCTTAAACATTTCGGGAATGGTTTGACTGTGTGACAAGAAGGACTTCGTGAACCCTCAGGGGCTGGTGAGGACAGTGCTGGAGGGGAAAAGGAAAGGAAGGAAGGACTGCTAGTGAGATAGGGAAGGCTAACAGATATAAAAACATACAGCATCCCATGCTGGGGCACAGCTCTAGTTTCATGGCTTTCTCTGTCTATGGCAGGCCAGTCTTTAGTTGACTGGTGCTATACTTTATTAGGGTTGTTCCCCAAGATGTGGATTAGGTAATGCAATGGTTTATAAATCTTTCAGTTCTGAGTTGCTGTGTATGGAGCTCACAAAAGACACAAAGGCTTCCAACTGTTCCTAGATATATATGCTGTAGAAACATCCAAACTGGGTGAAAAAAAAGCAGACACTATGCTACTGGAACAAAAAAAGTATTTAGCCATTTATGATTTATGCCAAAATATAATGGCATAAACTGGGACCATCCCATTTTAAGGAGCCGCACTTAGCAAGCCAGTTCCCCGACAGCAGACGACAGCAGACCATGGCTCTCTCCCATGCAAATTGTTTTGTGAGCCTGCCCACTGCAACACCAAAGTTTATATCAGTTTCAAGCTCTGGCAGCTCCAACCCAGCTCCAACCCAGCTTATGCAATTCCAGCAATACATGCTGGCATCTCCCGACATATTTCATGGTATGTTTTTATTAGTCCGGGCACATGCATACATTCTTT
Source organism: Acanthiza pusilla (assembly GCA_036630365.1). Classification (NCBI taxonomy): domain Eukaryota; kingdom Metazoa; phylum Chordata; class Aves; order Passeriformes; family Acanthizidae; genus Acanthiza; species Acanthiza pusilla. The sequence continues at coordinate 18,855,089 of JAXCHO010000027.1, read as the reverse complement.
TTTTTTTTTTTTTTAAACCACATGTCATACATGGTTTTGAACCTGAAAGGGAAGGACTTCTTAGCTTTACAGGTTTGAATTTGATCCTCTGGTTTTAGGGTCGTATCTCTTAATAAAAACAAAATGCTGGTAGTCAAATCTGTCAAATTAAAGGAAAGAATTACCAAAGGAAAACATGCTTACAAAGTAAATATAAATTAATTTAATTGGTTCCTATTATCACTTCTATTGGAGCCTGCAAGGATAATCTGGTGCTGAAGTAATTAATTGGGTGTGAAGGAGCTAATGTGCCAAAACTTACTTGTAGGGAGTGAAACTCAGACTTTTTGGCCTGACTGTTACCTGCAGCATCTTGGCTTTTTTATTTTGTGACAGGGAATGGATCAAGCACCAAGCTCTGCAATCAAATACTCAGATAAATGCCTTGCTTTGTGTTTTCATGATGGGGTGGTTACAACTACAGGCGTTTTCCCACCCAGGTCAGGTCATGATTGGTTTTGGAAGGGAAGTCAGCGGACAGGTTTAGCACTGCTGGGATTGCAGGCACTTATTTTTGTGGTTTTCTCTGCCTTAATATAGTCTCATCTTTAATTGCTCTGTTTTTTATCCCTCCCTGCTCTGGCTATGCAATAGAGGAGCTTTGTCTGGTTGTTTGCAGAGGGGATGGGGAGCAGTGGTGGGTGGAGGATGCAGTGTTGGTACAGATCTCAGCAGCAGCAGAATTGAGAGAGCCACCACGCATGGTCTTTCATTTCATTTTGCCAGAACAGTCACTCATGCAAGCTGAGAATTAGCTCAGGCAGTCCATGTGGATTAAAATAACCCAGGCTCAAGTACTGCAGAGATTCTGAGATCCTGACATGTCCTGAGAGGATGCTCAGCTGCTGCAAGTGAAGCAAACAGAAGAGATGATCCTTCTTCTCACTTTCTGTGCTTTTGGGATGCTGGGTGTTTCTTCCCATGCATCTCTCCAGGCTCCCATGGCACTTTCCAGCTACTGTCATCTGCCACTTTGGGGAAGTCCCTCCTTCCTTGACGGCAGCATCCGCAAGTGGAGCTGGGCACACTCTCCCAATTTATTGCTTACATCATCTTGCAGCATCTCTAAACAAGAGGAGTCTCTTCCCTGGGCTGGGTAAAGATGGAGCTGATCTTGGGAATTCACCCCACACTTAAGCATTTGCTTTTTTCCACTGTGTCTATCCCAAGAAAGCATGTATGAGGCTGGAAGGCAAGAAGTGCTACATGGCCATCACAGGGGCCAGCCTGTGCTTACTTAAGGTGCAGGAGCAAAGATCAGCTCCAAGCACATCTTCTGCCTCCTCCCCTGCACCTCCTGCTTGCAGGGTCTCGTGAACAGCTGGTGGCCATGTGGATTTGGAGGCTGCATCAAGACACACACAAAGATTTTAGAGCAACAAAACAACACCAAAAATACAAGGACTTTGGGGTGATTGCTGCCCACCCAAATTCCTGATCAAAATTAGAAACAGACTTTGATAGGGACAAGCCTTTACATGGCAGGACACCAGCTCCGTTCCCTGGAGTCTGCAGTAAGAACAGCCAAGACAAAAGAAGAGCTGCAAGTACTAGAGCTAACGAAAATGTGGATAAAAAAAAGGGGGCCTTTCTGAGCAAGTCAGCCTGATCACTATTTTCCAATTTTTTCACTCAAGGGAAAGCAGAGACTGACCCTTACCTTATATACTTTTGAAGCAGCATCAGTGTTCTGGTTTTCATTAAAATAATTAATTTGTTTTAAATTGTTAAGGTTTTGGTTTGTGAAACTTTTTTTCCACCTCTTCTTCTCTCTCTCTCTATAAATATTTATGTGCCTATTTAACTAAAAACTTATTCTTAAATATGGATTTCAACAAGGGTCAACATCTTCTGTACATGTCTTCAGCTTTTTGGTCAGTTTCCAGCTCTGCCAAGGCCTCCTCTGTGCATCCTTGAAACCCTCCGCAATTTTCTTGTACCTGCAAATTTGGCTAATTCAATCTCACACCACTGGTGGGACAGAAAATTAAAGTAATTATTGTTCACAAGCCGCACTAATTCTCCTGAATGCCCAGGACCAAGGCAGTCCCATGGGATCACAGAATCACAGATCACAGATTAAACTGCGTTGGAAGGGACCGGCAAAGATCAAGTCCAGCTCCCAGCCCTGCATAGCACTGTCCCAAAGAGTCACATCATGTGCCCAAGAGCATCGTCCAAATGTGGGTCCATGACCACAGGGCCCTGTTGTATTTTAGGGAGAAAGACCCAGGACACAGAGGAGTCGCAGCTCACTCAGGATGGTGCAGATGGACCCCAATGTAAAAGGCAACCCCTTACATAGGTCTGGTCCCCATCCACACTGCCCAGACCTTACAGACTGATGATAGACATTTTCCAAGGGCAGCACCTCCCTCCAAAGCCCTGATGGACAGCAACAAATGAGAAAACTACACAGACAGTCCCAGGTAGCCTCGCCGTGAACCGCTGGGGCTAGGAACGATTGCAACTCATGGGCCAGCCCAGGCTACAGAACCTCATAAATCATGTGGAAGTGCAGAGTTATGAGTTTCCTCAGACAAACACCACTAATTGCAGTGTGCTCTGATTGCTGGTGGGAGGCCATGCAACTCACTGGCGAGCCTGGGAGGGGAGGTCCTGGATGGGGTGATGCTGTTTCTGAGGAGGGTGGATGGACTAACACCCCCCCTGAGGCACAGGGCTGGAGCACAGCTCAGATGAACATCATTCTCTGCCAATGCTGTCCCAGAGTTAGCAACATCAGCATGCAAAGCCTTAGCCCTTAAAATTGTCTGAATGTACCCAATTTTACTCCTGTGGAGGCTGGCGGTTCTGAGCAAAGCAAAAAGCAGCTCAAACTGGGAGGAAAGGCGGGCTGTGAGAGCGGCATCAATGGGAGCTCTGTCTGCAAAGAGTGATTACTTGGTGGTGCAAATGCTCCAGGGCTGGGTCTGTGCAATAAAGCAATCCTTGTGATCACTCCACGCCTGAGCTGAGTGACTCAGAGTAAAAACAATTAAATATGTTAATAATTATCAGGGCCCCCTTTGATTAAAACAAATAAAGCTTGTGATGCGTAAGCAAAGAGGAATGTGTAGGTTTGCAGAGTTTGTCTCACAACCAGGAGCTGATAGCAAAAGCAGATGTGGTGCCTGGGTCAGGCATCAGGGCTGTGTGGGGGCAGGCTGAGTACACCCCAGCCAGAGGTGTCGGGGTGGTCAGGCCCCTGCTGTAGCAGTTGTCCCCATCCTTGATCCCAATGCACTGTCCCAAGGCCGGAGACGAAATGTGGGACTGGAGGCATCATATCTCCCCATCTCAGCCCACCCAAGTGGGAGACTTGCTAGGTTTTAGGTAACTGCTCCTGGAACCAGCATCACATGAACTGCCGAGGAAAGGTGGGAGGCAATTTTGAAAGGTGAAGAAAATGTTAAATACAATTAACTGCACCTTGAAGTATGTTTTTTCAGAAGCTCTGGGCAACTGATGAGTGGAGGGAGGCACCTCTGAAGGGAGATTCAGATCTCAGGGGGATTTAGTTGGACTTCTGAGGTGCCCAGAGGAATGTCAGGTTGATGGCTTAGACGGTGGCTTCAGTGCAGTGCTTGTCAAGTGAAGCAATGTCATGAAAGGACTTTTCTGATGTAACTCTTGCAAAAAGCTGGTCCTGCTTGAGAAAAGATATGGTGGCCACTGTACTGAGCTTGGAAGCGTGTGAAAAGCACTTTAGCACATGTCCAGACAAGTGCCCCTCTGGTCCTTGCCCTAGATGGGGCATTTGGAGCCGAAGGCAGCATCTGCACCCACTGGCTGTTATAGACAGTGGTCTGCGTCACATTCTAGAGATCTGCACTTCTGGCCAAGAGAGGAGATGGTGTTGGTGTGGTGCTTTCACAGGAGAGTGTGGGGCTCCTCTCCTGTACTGGAATGTGGCCAGAACAGGTAGGCAGCAGGGCACTCACAGCAGAGTCTGGAGGAGCCTTTTCATGGCTGTTTTGATCTCTCAAGTGTGCAGGTGATAAGAATCAGGGCCTGACAGTGCTGGGAGGGCAATTATGGACAAAGTAAAACATGCCCGTGAGCCAGGAGGATGAATGCAAATCATATCATGCCTGGGTTCTGTGATGCTCCAGGGAAGGACTACCACAATTTCCTGGCAGGGTATGTTTTCCACATGGTGCTTGTGCAGCACCACATGGCACCTGTGCATGAACGCTGCACGACAGCCACGCTGACCGCCAAGAGCAGGAGAGGATCCATCAGCCTCAGCTTTACCACAGCTTTTGAAGGCAAACTCTAGGTTGAGTGAATTTCCAGCCATCGCAGGGAGGAAATGCTCTTTGTATACCAAAGTATTTTTAATCCCAGGATGGAGTTTATGTGAAACACAGGATTCATGTTGTCCTCTCTGCATGTGCAGTGTCCCAGTTCATGAGCAGATGCAGATTTTCCACTGGAATGCACCCCCTCTGGGGCAATCTATGAGAACACAGCAAGGTGTTCCAATCACTGGGAAGAGGAAGCAAGAAAAAAACCAGCTCCAGTTCAAACCAAGGGGGAACCTGTGAATGTTCAGTGCATCCCCCCTCTCTGGAAATCAGCCAGGGCCCTGGACCTACCACACCTTTGCAAGCCCAAAAGGGATCCAGGCACAGAGAGCAAAGAACACTACTTGCAAACAGGAGACAGCTCTCCAACCTTTTCTTCCCACTGGGGCATGCAGAGGGAGCATAGCCACCACTGCCATGTGGTCTGTGTCTGTTAGTTTGCATCCTGCTGCCTCACTAATAAAACAAGCAATGTCCTTCTAGTGCCTTCCAGGAGGGAAACATAAAATGCATTAGGAGTTAGTTTATTTTTTTTAAGTATTTAAGAAAAGGAGAGGAAAGGGACCCCTGCAAGGGGCACACTTGCTAACACAAGAGCACAACATCCTTGATTGCCCTTTCTTCTCCCATGATACCTCACTGACACCCTGGAAGGCAAAAATAAAAGAGGGGCTAGGAGATGCAGCTAAACCAGGTATAAAACAAGAGCTCCTTAACACGTGGTTGTAGTTACGCAGCTGTGGACACATATGTTGGGAAGCTACTTAGCCAGTGTGCAGCCAGCTGTGATCTGATATCCAGAGTGACTGCGCCACCTCATGGCTCCCAAAGTCAGAGTCCAAAGGTGTACACAGAGTAGAAAGGGAGTTCACAGTGTGACCCGTGTTCACTGAGAAGCATCTTCACAGCTGCCTCTGAGGAAAGCTGTAGCAGCTTTATTCACTGCAGTGAAATCACCTCCTTTAGTAAGGCTAGGTGGGGAATCACTCCATTCACTCCACACTTACTGCCTTACTTTTACAATACTCCAAATTATCTTCAAAGAACTATGATTCTTCTAAAATGTAATAAGAGCTGGAGATGACCTTGTCTCCTGCCTGTTCTGGGAATGTTCCTTACAGCACACACACTGCTTCTTCATCCAGTCCCTGTGGCTCCTGCTGCCTCCCAGCAGATGTGAGCTCACAGCCCAGCATCCTGGAGAACAGCTGTGCCACATTATCAGGTTTTGCTTCCCTTTCCACTCGAAGTAATCTCTCTGGTTTGGCACCCCAGGCAGCCCTGCTTTTAGCCTTCTATTCTCACTCTTCATGCTTGAAGATGGTTGTTAGCCTTGTATCTTACAAGCTGTCACTTGGACATTTATGCCTGGATTTTCCCATTTTTTCCCCTGTAAGAGATGTGGTGGGAGCACTTTCACCTACTTAAGTCCAGCACAAGGCAGTCACCTAGTGCTCTCCCACAGTAAAAAGGAGAGCAGGGTATCACTAGCAAATCCACCCCAAGACAGCTGTCCAGGGAAGTCCTGTGACCCTCCTCTGGGAATACCTCTCTTGTCCCTCCTGCTGCCTCCTCCTTAACCGTGTTCAGCCATGCAGATTGCATTTCCATGGATGACTTCCCTTTGCCTCAGTGATCCAGCACCAGCCCTCATCTGCAGCGAGATAACGTTTAATGATCACTGTTAATTTAAGACAGTGTCATGCACACCATGTGTCCACATAACACTGACCCATGGTATGGATAGTTATTGGCATCATAAACACATGTATAGTGCAAGCAGATGGAAATCGGATATATCCTAAATCTAGATGCAGCTACTATTTTTTGAACTTCCCCTCCCTGCCCTCCACACCAGCGTTTGTTTGAAAAAGAAGGCTTTGGGAGAAGATACAATTTGCAGCAATGGGCTCAGACTATTTTGATTGTTGTTCTGCCTCATCTTCCTTATTCTCTTTGCCTCTCTTAGAATCATAGAATCTCAGAACAGTTTGGATTGGAAGGAACCTTAAAGCTCGTGCAGTTCCACTCCCTGCCATGGGCAGGGATACCTTCCACTAGACCTGGCTGCTCCAAGCTATGTCCAACACGCCATTAAACACTTCCAGGGATGGGGCAGCCACAGCTTCTATGGACGACCTGTGCCAAGGCCTCACCACCCTCACAGACAAGAATTTCTTCCCCATATCCATCTAACCCTGTCTTCTGGCAGTTTGAAGCCATTGCCCCTTTTCCTGTCCCTCCAGGCTCTTGTTCAAAGTCCCTCTCCAGCTCTCTTGGAGCCCTTTAGGCACTGGCAGGGGCTCTAAGGTCTCTCTGGAGCCTTCTCTTCTCCAGGCTGAACACCCCCACTCTCCCAACCTGTCTCCAGACCAGAGGGGCTCCAGCCCTCAGAGCATCTTCATAGCCTCCTCTGGACTTGCTTGAGCAGCTCCACGTCTGTCTGATGCTCTGGGATTCTCTTTTTCTCCTGGTACTTACCTGGTTTCAACAAGCACTGTTGTTCAGTGGGAGCTGAATGCTGGGCTCTGATGTCATGTTAGAGCTGCCTGAGGGTGATGTCTGCTCTTACAGAAGCAAAATTCAGCTTTGGGAAAGAGGTTTTACCTGCATTGTTTGGAAGTGCTGTCCCAGGAATCACCAGGTAAGTTCTTTTTATCAGGTCAGTTTATCAAAAGATGTGGTTTACTTGCAGTTTGGAAATCTCATCTCTGCTTTGACCCAAATACAATACAGAAAATGTGAACAGAACACTTACAAAGCATAAATGTAGCTGTCCCTCTGTACAAACTCTTCACAAGGCAAAGGAGGGATTGGTTGGCGAAACCACTGAAATACCACCAAAGGAACCTATTTCAGGATATTTGAGAAGATATTTGAGAAGCCATTTGTAAACCTGACTTAAAATCTTTTCTGCATCCTTGCATTCACCATCCACCAGGGATACGCTCTCCCACTTAGCATTCAGTGGTTCTGACTGGAATGAAGAACTAGGGATAGTTGTAAAGCAGAGAGGAGTGACTGATTGCTCAACTGCTGCCAAACTCGTTGACTTCATGCTTTGAGGAGCAAAGCCATGAGATGCAAGGTGTCCTTGGAAATCTGGAAACACCAGCCCCAAGCAAAAGTGATCTTTTGTGATAAGTGATAAGTATTGTTCTGCTCTTTCTCCACTATTCCCCTGCCAGCTTTAGGATTAAGATCCTAAACACGCTTAATATGCAGGAAAGGACAGAACTGGACAAACATAAAAACTGTGACATCTCCAGCTCATCTTAGCAGAACATCTTCTAAGGCAGGCATTTCAGCATCACAGTTGTCCAGCAAAAATGGGCATTGCTAAGGTCTGTCCCCTGGCCCGATGGCTAGATGAGGTGGAAGGGTCTATACCTTTATCATTAATCTCTGTTTCTTTACAGTACAGGTTTGTCACACCCGTTCTCATCACCAGGAAGGCTGTTTGGCCTGTGCAACTACAGCACTGTTTGGGACTGGCCAAGCTGTTCCAGGGACCATACCTAAAATTTAACTGTATGGCCAGCTGAGACCTGTGCTGGTTACTAGTACGGATGTATCCAGGGAGTTTGATTGGCTTGAAAGAGCGATGGTGCCACAACCTCATCAGTGAGCACTATCCAATCTAATCCAGTCCAATCTTACCACAGGAGTGAGTGTCAAGGGCTCAGATTGAGCTCAGGAGATTGCCTAGAAGCAAAGTGAGACAAAGAAGGAAAAGAAAACCTAATGGGTTATATTATTTACAAGGAGAAGAAGGAAGATGTTTGAAAAAAACCCTCTGTCCCACATCTTCTTCCCTTTACGTTGTGCTTATGGCCTTCTCTCAGTAAATCAGGCATTCAAATATCCTGCACAATGCCTAACAGCACCTGTCCGGAATCAGCTATGGGACGGATGAGCAGACAGGGACTAGAAAAAGTGTGTCACATCCCCATTTGAGTTCCAGCTTTTCTCTCTGCTCTAATTTAATGAAGCAATGAGCCAATTTGGTGTCTTCATGCCTGTGGCTGTAACATTCTGTCTCCATCTATGATCAAAGGGGTTGAGGCACACAGGTTTCAGAGCGTGTTGTAAGAATCACTAGATGAAAGTCAATGAGCTGGGTGATGAATTAGATCAAACTAGATAATTAAGCTAGACTCAGCCTGACTTCAAATAAAGCAAAATGTCCCCATGTAACTCCTCTTAAGTGCTAAGGGCATTATCAGTTGTCTAGGACAAAGCACAGATAAAGCCATTTAATTCTGTGGATACAATCAAAGGTTTAAGGCAGGGGGGGTTGTACAGTATTTGGCTATTTGATTCCTGGAATTAGTCTCAATTTGCACGTAAACCTTACTAGTTATCTTCCTTGGTGTGCCATAGAAGCTCATGCAGCGCCGTGTCATCTCTGTCCCCCGGGACATGCCAAGAATTTAAATGTCACAAAGTCTTGGGTCGCTGTTGCTATTCTCTGCTTTAAGATGGTGAAACTGAGAAGTGGAGATGTTCATTGTTCATTACCCCAGAGTGGGAAAGTAGTCCTTTGCCATTCAGAACACCACTCGGTCCTACACCAAGTTTTGCTGCTGACCTGAATCATAATAAAGAAAGCAAAGAGAATAAATGAGGAAAGAAGAAAATGACTTTGCACTCAAATGCACATCAGTTTAAGGCACAGCTTTTCCATTAGTGGGAGCAGGTAAAAAGAGGAGACACCCACACGTCCTCCCATTCTTAGGTCTGTTATTTGGGATGCCATATCAGCCTTGGACACCAGCCCAAGGTCTGGATCCCACCTTCTCATCTGGCAGCTGCTGGTATTACCCTAAGGCTGAGTGTGCTGTCATGTTTGTTCAGAAGATATGTTCACCATTTTTGTCAGTCCTAGAATTTATATCATACAGTTATTTGTCAAAGCCCCACCTATCCTGTACAGCACTTCCTTTCTGACAATTGCTACTGAGATACAGAGATAAATAATGGAAAGGGGAGAAAATGCTAATTCTCACCATTATCTTGAGGGAAGCCTGTTAAAACATGAACTCTGATATTTTCTTCCAAGCTCCTAACCTGTGATAGGCTTCTGAACATCCCTGGAATTTCTTTGCATTTGGACACTGTCCTGAACTGTCGTGGGAACACATTGAGATCAGGAAGGTGTCATTTAGTGTTGAAAGCTTCTCAGTTTTGTCAAGAATGAATGGAAACACAGAGTGGTGAGCTGCACTTAATCTACAGCACTTGTGCACATGAGATCCAAGGCGAACAAACCCCCTGGAAAAAAGCAGAGAGACCATCAGGGAGATGGGATGGGGACAAGAATCAAAATGTCAGAGTAGAAAACAAGTGCTCTGAAATAGGACCAGTGATGGATGACAGCCAGAGTCTTATTCCCACTCTGACACTTGAAAAAAGGAGGCAGATGAGAAAATTCTCACTGACTCTGTGTTAAGAAGTATTATTAATCAAAAACAATCTCCTAGGAATAAAAGTTACAAGCCGGTTTTGTCACAGCGTGATTTCCACCTTGGTCTCTCCTGCTCACCAGGGAAAGCAGCTCATCTGTGCTCTGTGAGGTCAGCAGGACATCTAGTGGCAAAAAAAACATTGAAATACACAGGGGAATATACTGGAGTGAAGCTTTGCTTCATTCTTTGGACAGCTCGATTATTACCTTTCTACCATAACATTAAAAGGACTGATTGAGAGCTCAGCATTATATTTTTAACCGATCTGTTGAAAAAGGTATTGAAATTATGCTTTCCTATCTTCCAAACCTCAGCTTTATGGAGATAAAACACCACTATAACTACTGTGCTTTCTGCCTGTCCTCAGCCTCCCAGGACACTGCTCACCCTGACTCTCTCCTTCTTTTTGAGGAGTTGGACATATCACTGTTGTGTCTGGTTCTGGTTATGTTTTTTACTCGTGTGAAGGTTTTATATGCCATTGCTGCTGGGCTGATTGATGTCATCCTGTTATACAGCTCTCAAAGATTTTTTTTCCATCTGTTCTTTCCAAATATGTTTGTAAGAGCTTTTTGTATTTTGCTTTCATGGCATTGGGTCTTATTTAAAGACTCACATTACCAATTACGTTGAACATTTTTGTGCAACTGTTCCATTTAGTCCAAGTTTGTTCTTCAATGGACACAAACCAGTCACTATTCTGCTTTGGCACTGCTTAAAAAAACAAAACAAAACAAAACAAAACAAAACAAAACAAAACAAAACAAAACAAAACAAAACAAAACAAACAAAACAGACAAAAGCCAACCAAACAAAATTTAAAAAAAAATAAGCAAAAAAGCAAAAACCCCCAAAAAAACCCAAAACAGAAAACTAACCAACCAAACAAAAAAAACCCCAACAAGATCAAAAACAAAAAACAAATAAACAAACAAAAAAAAAAACCCCAACTCCCCCCCCCAACCTTTGCAATGGCAAAATTAAATTTCTCAGTGGAGCAAGAAATGATGTCATTTTACCTGCAGTGAATCATAGAAAGGTTTGGAAGGGACATTTAAAGATCATCTTGTTCCACCCCCTGCCATGAGCAGGGACCCCTTCCACTGGACCAGGTTGCTCCAAGCCCTGTCCAACCTGGCCTTGAACACTTCCAGGGATGGGGCAGCCACAGCTTCTGTGGGCAACCTGTGCTAGTGCCTCACCACCCTCACAGCTGAGAATTTCTTTCTAATCTCAATCTACCCTCCTTCAGTTTAAAGTCATTCCCTCTTGTACTAACAGGTTTATAATCTGGTTTTCCTTTGTTAAAATTTGTAGTCCTTACTCTGCATTTATTCTACAGTCACAGACAATGGCAAATCCATAACGGTTAATCCACAGAATGCTGCAAATGAAAGATGAAAGATGTGAACACTGTCTAGGACTACATAGTCTAAGTCTAGGTAGGAATTCTCACTTTTATAATGTCTTTGCAGGGTTCATGTACATCTCACGAAAGACCTTTGGGCAATAATGGGAGACTGTTACTGCAATAGCAAGACAGTTGCTCAAGCAAGAGAGGCCTGTGCCCCAAATTTCAATGGGTATTTAGCAAAGTTCAGTACTGCAATGCCTAAAGTAAGAAATCAAGAGTTAAAGTAAGCAGTGTAGAATCCACTTAGCAAATATCTCCTCATCACCTGTTCCGTGGTACCCCACTATGTCCATGGTCCTACCCTGGCTCATTTGCAACATTAACTACTTTAGCTTCCTGAAAGCCAGTAAACTGCAGGCTCAGTTTGGAAAACCAAATTTAAGCTTTGAAGTCAATTAGGCATCTCAAAGTGATACACTGAAACACCTAATCAATCTGCTGGTTGGGCCAAAGATACAGGTAGGGATTTTCAAAACAGTTGAAATCAGATATTTGATGTGATTCCCTGCCAGCTAGGAAACACTAAAATGTTTAGAGGATTCAATAGAAAAAGATGGAGATATGAGGGGTTTTTTTAAAATTACCCTTCCAACTTCGGTAGTGACTTTTTGGTAGTGATTTTTTTTCTTTTGGTAGTCATGTTTTTGGGGGAATAATTCCGACATTTTGAGTTGCAAAAAGAAACACCACTTTTACCAGTAGTGTTCATGTCAAATCCACTAAGCAAACCAATGAAGACCACTTTTAAATTGTCTGCAACCTTTCAGCTGCGCACATAGATGCTCTGCTGAATACCTCGGTCCTCTCACTATCATTCATCCTCCTCTCATTTTGACTTGTCAATCCAGTAGAGAAAGTCTCCTCCACCTGCAACCACAACTGCAGACGAGGAGGCACAGAAAGACAGCCAAACATTGGCTGTGCCAGCAAAAAAGAACTACCTTTCACAAGGACAAGGAGGTATCACCCAGAAGAATCTGGAGAGGATGTTCATCTTGGAAGGAACTGCTGTTGTCCCCTCTCCTGATCTCCTGTGCAACACAGACTGCAAGATCTCTGCAGAGAGCAGCAAACAACACCCACTCTCCCTGGGCTTGCATCCCGAGGCAGGGCACTGCTGGAGGAAGCTACAACCACCATCCCTCCGCTAATGCCTCCGCACCCAGCTGGAGCACCATGCTACAGAAAAATATATAATTTAACTCTGAAGCCTTCATGCAATAAAGAAATCCATTCTGCTTTCTAATGATCTGCTCCAGTGCTAATTACCCTGTTGACAACAATCTTCTTCCACCCTGAACAATCCTGCCTTCCCTGTCAAATCCTTGTCTCCAAGCCTGTTAACTCCTGCAGTCCTTCTCTGTAGGCAGGTAGTAACCTGAGGACAACCGGTGTCTCTGCAGTTCAGAGCCATTTTAATATTTGTGGCTACATCTCTTGTAGTAAATATTCCGGGTCCTGCTTTGTTTCAACACCCTTCAAAGGAAAGATCAGCTGTATATGGATAAAAACACTATCCAAAGCTGTAATCAGTAGCGTTGATCTTAAGTGAGCCTATAAATACCTACGGCTTAATGTGCGGCTGAACTTCAAGCTACAATGGAGAAGGAAGAAGCCAGGACAAAGCTTTTGCTTCAGGCATCCCACCCTACAATACATCCTAAAGAGATGTTCGTGGTTTACCCTGTGGTGTTGAGTCTGGTCAGTGTCTATAGAAAGATACTGAGCTGCAGTTTTAGTGACAATGACAACTTTGGTGATGCTGCAAACCAAAGAGGCCCATCATTTCCCAGAAGAAAAAAACAAAAACAAACAATGGAGGAATTGTTCAGCATGTCTTCTCCTTTGGGAATGGGAAAGACACAAAAGTAACTATTTAGCTCAGGAAACTGGGAGGATCTCTTTCTCCATACTGTTGCTCTAATGTAGGTACCAGTGAATCTGGATTGTCACTCAGTACTTCATTTCAGTGCAAACCTGAAGAGTTCAAATCCATGGCAAATTGAGCTCTAAGTACTTCCTATGGACAGACTTGGCCACTGTTGCCAGAAACCTTTTTCTTCTCTTCTCTCATCATTATTGGACTTGCTTTCGCAGTGTCAACACATGAGGAGAAGGAAAACGGTTGGCCAGAGAGCAGTAGATTCATAGGTTTTGCAAGGCTCCTTGGCATCAATTCCAGCTACCAAGTTATTGCTTTTCACTACTTAAGTAATATGAAAAGTCAGTCCAAAAAGGCCAAGGGAGAGTCAAGACAACCTCTGAACTTTCAAAATCAAGCCATTTGTTGAAGTATTTAGAAACGAGTACTGAAGCAGATAATCATTTACTGAGAGCAGGTAAGCAAGAATTTTATTTCATAGAATCATGGAACTACAGAAGAGTTTTGGTTGGAAGGTACCTAAAACTCCTCTTGTTCTACTCTCATGCCATGGGCAGCGGACACCTTTCACTACACCAGGTTTCTCCAAGTTCCCTCCAACCTGACCCTGAACACTTTCAGGGATGGTGCAGCCACAGCTTCCACAGGCAACCTGTGCTAGGGCCTCACCACCCTCACAGCCAAGAATTTCCTCCTAATCTCTAATTCAGGTCTACCCTCCTTCAATTTAAAGCCATTCCCTCTCATCCTATGTTGGAAGTTAGGATTTTCCCTTTTGTTTTCTTTCTCTTGTGGAATTTTGTCCCCTCCGATGCTGAGACAATAATGATTGGTACTTAAGAGAGACACAAGATGTACCCATGGGAAGTGGGGAGGAGTGTACCTGGCTGCACTTCTCTTATCTGAAAGCCTTCTCTCAGAGGGGCAGAAATACCATGAGACTTGAGCAGGAGGAAGGGGCTGGGCACAGCTGCTAGCTCTTTCTTACTCTCTTGGCTTCAGAGGGGATGGAGCAAGCTGCTGCTTACTGTGGGAGAATTCACTGCCACCGCTGGAGCCCAGCCCTGTACTGCTCCTTCCTTACTGTGAGTGAGCCTTTCCTTGGAAGAGCAGCCATCAAACTGGGACCTTCTGAACACTGGGAAGGACCTTCACCATCTGCTCGGGGGCTTCAGGGGAAAATCCAGGGCAGGACAAGGGGCAATGGCTTCAAACTGCCAGAGGACAGCGTTAGATGGATATGGGGAAGAAATTCTTGTCTGTGAGGGTGGTGAGGCCCTGGCACAGGTTGTCCTTAGAAGCTGTGGCTGCCCCATCCCTGGAAGTGTTTAATGGTGTGTTGGACATGGCTTGGAGCAGCCAGGTCTAGAGGAAGGTATCAATCCACAGGGGTGTGTGACAGCCCAGAGCAGGCTGCTGCTGGGTTTTCTGGTTTTGTTTGTTGTTGCTACTGTTGTTTTTGCTTGTTTGCCTTGTTATCAATACTAGTAAAGAACTGTTATTCCTTTTCCCCATATCTATGCCTGAAAACCATTGATTCCAAAGTTATAATAATTCGGAGGGAAGGGGGGTCATATTCTGTATGCCGAGGGAGGTTCCCACCTTCCTTGGCAGACACCTGTCTTTCAAATCAAGACATTCTGTCACTGCACACCCTTGTCACAAGTCCCTCTCTAGGCTTTTTGTATTCCAGTAAAACCAATTATTACAATTTTTTAATTCCTTTCATAGTATCCCAGTGCCACCATTTCCCATAATAGCTGAAATACTCAAAACTCTGAAATTATACGAAAGAAGAAGACATTTTAATGGCACCTGATTTTAAAGGCACTGTCCATAAACACACAGCTAGGGGCAGGGGCTGCAGACTGACCAGATAAAACTGGAAGCATTCATCACCAGCCTTATTATAAAATCTGGATGCATTTGTCAGTGTCAGATGCTCTCCCTTCAGGTTTTCCTTGTACATCCCTACTCATCCTGAGCTTAACTCAAAGAAGGTGGCTCTTATTTAAATTCTGGTGGCTTTCTGCAGACAACTCCATGGGGCCATGATGAAGGCTGCCAAGCAGCAATTTAGCATTGTCTCTATTTGCACAGAAGGACCTCAGTGACTTGGAAAGCACAGAAGAAGGAAATGTTTTCTCCATGAAATACTATGGGCTGCCTACAATCAGCATCCTTCCTCAGCAGCTGCACTTGATAAATGTTGTCAGCAGCCTGGGAGTCCTTTTGGGCTGCCAGTGACAAGAATGAATCTAAAGCAATCATTCAGGGACAAAATCCCTACACCAGAATCACACTGGTCACACTACAGTGAGTCCTTATGTGAGTGGGCTACAAGATTGAATTCTTCAGAAAAAATTCAATTTCAGCTGCTTCTTGGGAATCAGCAAGTCTAGTGATCTAGTTTTTAGTAAGCTATCTAGTCCTTACACATGTATCATATTTAAAACCTGAAAGAATCCTAATATGCCTTTTCAGTAAGAAAAAAAAAGAAATTAAATTACACTGCTTGCCTGCTAGAATATATTAAATTGCCAGACAGAAACAGTGATAACAGTTTTGCATGCTCTTACATATAACTGTTCTTTAACATGATATTTTTAGCCCAGTTTCTAAAAGAAAAGCAGTTTTTAAAGCCCTGTAAATGTCTCGGGCTATTTGTGTGAGCTTATCAAGCTTCCAATAAAACTTTGAACCAACTGGCCAATTTCATGCAATTAAGGGGAAGGAAGATAGGTCCTGCAGAGCCACAAGAGACAGACTCTGAAGTTCCCCTTGCTAAAGTACACAGCTGGATATGGGTTTACACTTTATCAGACCGGGAAACAACACAGGCGAGCTCCCCTTAGAAACACAAGTGAAGATGAAATGAAGCTTCTTTGGCTCTGCTAATCCCAAACCAACTAAATTCTACTGTCATGCCAGCCGTCCTCACCCCTGTTCCCATTTCCTATCCCAATCCTATGCAATCACAGTGACAGAGCAACACTTTGCAAAAAAAAAAAAAAAAAAGCCAAAGAGAATCACCAGTAATTTTTCATCCATAATGGGATGAGGGCACAAAAATAAAAAACATTTTTTTATTCCTAAAAGTAAATAAACTCAGATCTGTCAAACACAGACCTGGTTGCTCCAAGCATTGTCCAACCTGGCCTTGACTTCCAGGGATGGGACAGCCACAGCTTCTACGGACAACCTGTGCCAGGGCCTCAACATCCTCACAAACAAGAATTTCTTCCACATAGCCCATCTAACCCTGCCTTCCAGCAGTTTGAAGCCATTCACCCTTGTCCTGGCACTCCAAAGTCCCTCTCCAGCTCTTTTGGAGCCCCTCTAGGCACTGCAGGGGCTCTAAGGTCCCCCTGGAGCCTTCTCTTCTCCAGGCTGAACATCCCCCACTCTCCCAGCCTGTGTTCAGAGCAGAGGTGCTCCAGCCCTCAGAGCATCTCTGTGGCTCCTCTGGACTTGCTTGAGCAGCTCCACGTGCTTCTGGTGTTGGGATCCAGAGCTGGAGGCAGCTGCACAGGTGGGGTGTCACCAGAACGGAGCAGAGGGGCTGAACACTGTCCCTGACCTTCCTGCCCACACTGTGGGATTAGCCCAGGACACAGTTGGCTTTCCAGGCTGTCTGCTCAGGTCAAGCTTGGAAGCAGGACCAATGCACACTCCTGCAGATGAAGAGAGGGCCTGGATTCCTAGTTAGCTAGGGACACAGTTGGACTCGTTTTGTATACAAAAGACCATGTAGATATTAATCACTGATGTTCATATGACCCCCATTTCTGGAATACTTTCCATGCAGTTGTTCTATTTGTTTGCATAAAATCTGTGATATAAGGCCTAATTATCAAATATCTGAAAGGGTTATAACCTCCATTTGGTCACATGAAAAATTTGCAGTGAAACAGGACACTATGTCAAGGTCTCCCAAACCTTGTGCTATAAAACAACACCTCTAGCCCCAGAAATTTACAGATGAAGAGAGACAGCAAAAACAAGGCAAATAATACTTAAAGAGAAGGGGTAGCAGGGGTGAGTTACTTTGGGGTAAATGAATGTTCAATTTATTGTATTCATAAAAACTAAGGAGAGAGCCCCTCCTAACATGAGTATCAATTTGGATTCATGCTTTTTCAGCAGTGGACAAGGAAGGATCACTGGCAGAGGAAGAATCTTAGAAATTCATTCCATGTGGCTTTGGTCCATTTAAGCAACTTCTTCTCCCTGACAGCACTGTCTCTTCTCACAGTGACAG
This sequence comes from Acanthiza pusilla, assembly GCA_036630365.1. NCBI lineage: Eukaryota > Metazoa > Chordata > Aves > Passeriformes > Acanthizidae > Acanthiza > Acanthiza pusilla. The sequence goes on along the minus strand of JAXCHO010000027.1, from coordinate 18,837,715 downwards.
CAGTGTTTGAGTTGTTCCACTTCACATCTTCCTCTTCACATCAACATAGCCAAAGATGGCTCCTCTGCAGAAAAGAAGGTGGGAACAGGTTGGAGACATGAGTGTGAGTGTAAGGAAGGTGTGTAGGTGAGTAACAACCATTCAAATTATTAAATGGCCAGCGCTGACGCAGAAACCTACCCCCCATGTTAATCTAATTACAAATAAAATTAATTTCTTTGTTTCCAGCAATTCAGTATTTCCTGAAGTATTGTGATTCCTGAGCTGCGCTGAGCAGAGCACCTCTAGGATTTTCATTTACAGACAATTTGGTAATATCTTATTACATGTAAGAGTTGTGCTAGATCAGATAAAAATGTGTCTTGCATTCCTTGCTTGTCCCAGAGCTGCTGCACAGTTGATGTTTCAATGTGCTAAAGACATAAAGAGCTATGAGTATGCAGTTTTGGAATTTCTTAAGGGATATTTGGATATATCATTGACTTTACCACTTCTCTTGGGTTGAGAAAAAATTTGGAAAGAGAGCTATGAAATACTTGGTATTTTTGATTTAACAATAATCCTGAATAATAAAAAACCTGTATTTTTAAAACAAAAAGTCACTATCTGTTGTAAAAAACAAAATTTTATCAACTTTTAATGCTCTCAGGATTAAATTGAAGACCGATTAAGACAAATTTTTGTAGTGAGATATCGTCAAATTAAAATATTTCATCATAAAACAAAGTTGCATTCCACCTGAATGAACCATTCAGGAAAACAATGCAATTCACACATAATTTTCCCAATTTAGAGAAAATTTCAGCTGAGAAACTTGGATGAATGCTGTCTATATGTCTGTATCTGGTCCAACTCATTTTCATAATAAAGACAAATTAAATCTTTATTTTGTTTTGTTTGGCTTTTTGGTTTTTTTACATGGCTCATCTGATTTAGAGTGAAGGCACAGTGGAGCAGTGAATAAATCTTTTGTCTAGGGTTGGGGTTCTTTGCTCACTTTTATAGATAAGCAGCAGGGTGAGGGAAAAAACACTTTTGGTATTTGAACAATTTGGGATTACTTTCCCATGGGAAATTAAAATGTGTGTTGCATTACAGAGCAGTCACCTTAGACCTGAGATTCCTATATTTCCTTCCTGTATTAAAAAAATTGTAAAGAACAAAAAGCAAACCCTTCTACTAGGAAAAATATGGCAGTGACAATTTCTCACTCAGAATGCAAAGTGGGCAAATAAGCTTTGGTTTCTACACAGGTCAGATTTGAGGTAAATGCAAAATTATTTCATATGTGCAAATTTCCTGGAGTTCTTGAGATATGTGTGCTTCAGAAGAGACTTCCCAGATGCTGCTATTGAATCTTCAAAAGTTATTATGGAAAGTTATACCACATTTGGAACCCCTCTGGAGACAGCTGGGGGTGTTCAGCCTGGAAAGGAGAAGGCTCCAGGGAGACCTTAGAGCCCCTGCAGTGCCTAGAGGGCCTCCAAGACAGCTGGAGAGGGACTTTGGACAAGGGGCTGTAGTGGCAGAACAAGGGTGAATGGCTTCCCACTGCCAGGGGACAGGGTTAGATGGGATATGTGGGAGAAATTCTTGTCTGTGAGGGTGGTGAGGCCCTGGCACAGATTGTCCCAGAGAAGCTGTGGCTGCCCCATCTCTGGAAGGGTTCAAGGCCAGGCTGGACAGGGCTTGGAGCAACCAGGTCTAATGAAAGGTGTCCCTCCATGGCAGGGGGGCGGAACAGGATTATCTTTAAGGTCCCTTCCAGCCCAAACTAGTCTGGGATAAAGTGATTTAACTGCAGGCTCCTGGTTCCCAATCTCCTTGGACCATGGGAAGAGCACAGGTTGAAGTGCCTACAAAGACCAGAGACTGTACGACACCAAAGCAGGCCATGCTGAGAAAGATTTACCATTCATGCAGATTAGTAGAGAGTGGCACATAATGATACAAATCAACACTTTAGAAGCTGAGAGTCAGAGCAGAGAAGATAAAGACACACGCCAGTGTAAAACCTAGAATTTTTTTTTCCTCAGTTTGAGGTGCATAAGGTCACCTTTTCCTCAAAGTGTGGTTCCCTGCACAGGCAAACTTACAGGAGGGAAAGCACAAATACTTACTTAATATTTGAAGAACATTGGTATTTGAAGAAAAGTGAAGAAGAACTTGCCACTTTTCTACATTTGGGTTCCACAAAAACATCATTTTGGGATGAGGGGAAAAACAGAATGCTAGGTGAGAAAATTTATGGGTTTGTTTACTTAAACAGTAAACCTAACCCAACACATCTTGCAAATATATCCTGGTCAGAATAGAAAAAAGTCTTGTAAAGATCAGAAGCAATGACTGATCAACACGTGAACTGAAACTGAGAAGTTTACTTTGTAGACAAAGAAAATGGAGGACCGTTGGCCTGAATTTGGAAAAGGGAAATGAAAAGGCATAAAGTAGGAAAAAATACAGCATGTGTAATATTTAATAGCAGAAACAGTGTAATAGCACAGTGAGATTTTTCTGTTCTCCAGCCCACCATTAAAATAAGTGGATATATCAAAAAGGCAAATTTTGAAATTGTTCAGAAAGATTTAAGTTTCACAATATCTACAGAAAGTCACCTGGGGAATGAAATGAAATGCAGCTAAACAAGGACAGCCCCAGTGCTCTATTCAGATGCCAAATTTTGTTCCTGAATGAAGATTTTCAAAATCTGTGCTTTTCCCTGGCTTTGACTGTGCATGCCCAACTTGACACCACTTTCAAGCTCCTTTCCACAGAGAGGGGTAGTGCTAAACAATTTCTAAAACCCACAGCCTTTCAATATGTCTCTAATGGGAAATGTAAAACAGAGGCAACTAAGAACACTGACCTTTGAAACACATGACCTTAGAGGGCAGCAAGTTGGGCACAAAACTATGGGCCATGCAGGCACAGAAAAATAGCACCTAGACCAGGAAAAAGACCTGTCCTCCTTGCAGGTCTTTGCATATCAGTCACTGCTGGAAGAAAAGAGTGATGAGACTTGAAGGACCTCACCAGCAGTGTTCAGGAGCTTATGCATACCTTGGAGAAGCAAATAGGAGGGAAAATGGCTCTGTCCACATTTTCACCACTTTTTGTCCTTTAAATTTCCCAGGAGGAATGTTGCACTGTCAGATGAGAAACTGCATCCAGGTTCTAGCTGTATTGTCCCGCCTGAAAAGTGCAAAGGAATAGACTTGTGAATCTTCCATTATCCTCGTCGCTAGAATAAGAATGTGAAACAGTCTGGAAAATACAGGAACACCTGATGCTATTTCCAAACCCAGCTTTTACAATCACATAGACGGGTGCCTTTACATATGTCAAAGCCAACACCAAAGCCACAGGTTTCTCAATAAACACATCTTCTGCAACAGTGATATACGTGTGGGATTAAAGTTTGTAAGAGCAGTTAAAGGAAGAGAGCTCTGCTCACCTGCCAAGCTTTTTGCCATCTCTGCAGCTCCTGCCTTATGCACAACACTGGTTTGGACAGTGTAGTTTTGTACTGTGAACTTGGAAAGTCAAAGTTAATGCTCAATTGCACACTGCCACTTAATCTTTCCAGAGTGAAGTAGAAACTATCTAATACTTAGCATGTGTTTAGGCTCATGTCTTTCCCCAATTAAACAGTTGTGTGCTTGGATATTAGGGTAGAGGGTTCAGGAGGAGCTGCGTGGACAAAGTCTGCCAGGAATAAGCTGTGTGCCCTTCACTCTGGCTGTGTTTCTTCTTAAAGCATTGCTCAGCAATGTTAACATCCACAAGACAAATGAGTAACTTCATTTGGCTTTGCTTATTTTTTGTATATATAAACACACACGCACACACACACAAATTAACCAAAACACTACTTAGAAGTGCTTATTCACTAGGCAAAGAGTTCTCCAGGCTGTAAAAACTTTTATCGGTGAGGTTCCTGGCATACATAGCTTTCCATTACTATTTTTATTTAAAAAATGAATTAAACCCATATTTTTCTCATCTAAGTACCTTCATGACGTCCAAACAATGCCAACAATGATATCATCTGTCTCTTTCCTCCAGGGAAGAATTCAGGCCAGACCATGATAATCCTGCTTGTTCCTAGAGTCCAAAGCCTCACACCAAATCAAAGGCAGTAAACCTCACTCCCTGGTGGGGAAATGCATGTCATAGCATAGTCCACTTTATACTGTACTTCCTACAATCCCTCCCTCTTCTTGAGAGCTGTTCAACACTATAAATCAAGAGTTAAGGCTTGAATCCTGTTAAGCCTGATCTCTGCAGACTGTTCTTCCCAAGGCTGTTCTTCAGCAGGATGTACTCACCAGTAAGGATGTGCCCATATGGATCCTATTTCTTCATGAATACTCTTTTCAGGATATGTACAACACTTAGCATAACTGTGCTTCAGTCTTTGAAGTGGCCTCTGACCTAATAAACCAGATGATTTACCTTTAACTTATTAAGTCCACCAGCCTAGGAAGGAGGTCAAGTGTGCCTTTAGTTAGGTGCCTGTGTGATGGTGGATCCACTGGGACAGTCACAGGTCCAAACACTCCAGCACCATGAGCCTCCTTGCAGCCCCCTCTCCTCCTAGCTTTGTGTGAGATTTCCCTTCAGCCAGCAGCACAAAGCCCTCTGGCCTGAGCCTGCTCAGCCTGAAACCACTGCAGGAGAGGATGGAGAAGACCAGGACTCCATCTGGGCTTAGTTCTGGTACAGAATTTACATTAGTTTCCAACAACACACTGTCAATGAAATGGTGCCCTTGACATCTCCCCATCCCACTCACACTTCCCTAATGACCCAAACCCATTTCCAGTAGTTTCCAAGTATCTTTCCTTCACCAAGACAGCAAGTGCTTACTGTACAGAAGTGTCTGTGTACAGTAGGAGCTTCCAGGAAATGTTTCGCTAGGAAACAGCTATGAAGACTGAAGTGGTGTTCCAGGAGTAAGACAGAACAAAAACACCCAAGATCCTGGTGAGAAGTTCTTCCCCTCAATCTCCATGTCCTGGTGACAACAGATGCTGAAGACTCTTGATTACCAGAACCTACTTGCTAAGAAATCACCTTGAGATTTGGAGGCTGTGCCAAAGGTATTCTCTTGTTGATCTCCTAGAGATTCTTCCTGGAGCAAGGAAAGACACTCCTTTGCCCAGATCCTCAGACATTTGCTGGCTGAAGAGGTGACAGAAGCTGAATTTTTACTCTAACAGTGGTGTGTATGCTCCCAATTCCAACTGTAGACTGCCACAGACTATGAGAGACTCAGTAGTCCCCTCATGCAGCAGTGCCCCCCCACCATGGCATGAAAGATGCCATGAGACACCTGAAACTATTGGCAGATGTGCTGAACTGCCTCCAGCACTGGCTTTCACAGGGATCTCAATTTTTAAATGTAAATCAGTGTTCCTCAGTACCTTTTAATAGAGGTGGAGCTGCCACAGGCCCCTCTCTTGAGCGCTGCAAGGGAAGCCTGGGATCCAGCCGGGACTCCATGTGCGAGACTCAGAGCATGGTATGGCAGCAAGAAGATACCCCTGTAGGCACCTATATAAAAAAACTATTTTTGAAAAACATCTCTTTTTTATACTGTTGCTCTGGTGGAGTCTGTGGCCATGAGGGCTTGTGGAAGGTCTGTAGATTGCTTGGGTGGCCTTGGGGGATGGTAGCAGCCATCATTTATTCTGCACCCCAAGTTCTACAACTAGGAAACAAATTTATTCCTAGAGTGTCCATGTCAGCTAACATGCAGGAGGGGCCTTATGCAACACAAGAGTATCGTTTACTCTAAGATCACACGGCCAGTTTACTCACTGATATATTTAACTCTGGAACACTATGAAACAGAGGAATAGGGGATTCCAGGGACACCTGTTCTGTCACTGCTGCATCTCAGTCTCCCTGAAAAACTGCGCTAGTGCCCACATTGCCTGCAAAGATACTTCCGGGGATAACTCTTGCCAGCTAAAACAGAAGACACACAGGTATGGTTTTAAGAAAAAAGCAAGCTTGCTACAGGAAAATAATTAGAAACATTGCACAATATGGCAATAACAAAATTAATAACTATTGTGTTATGGAACATGCACATTGAATTCTATTTGATTAACAGTGTTATTTTTTTAAGTAAAGAAAGCTTATAAAGAACATGCACATATTTTGAAACTGCTGTAGATGTGTTTAAAACTTCCATTTTTTTTCTCATGTCTCACTAACTATATTGAGGCAAAATGTTGGGGAAATTACTATTCTTTGCTGGAACTATTTTCCTTAGGGAAAGTAGGGAGCATTACAGGTCTGGAAATGATTGAATGTTAAGCCTACTTTGGGATAACACCTATTGTTATTCTAGGTTAGCAACTATTTCTTGAAACAAATCCAAGAGATTTATTTTCCTCCACTTAAGTGTAATTGGGATGTTTCTGGCCACTCTGAGATTTGCACTGTCGCACAGAAATCGAATGTGGAGGACAGGATAGCTGCACCTAGAATCCTTAAGTGGTTCTGCTCCTCTACTTCTTTACAGCACAACCTTGGCAGCCAAACAAGCAGATACCAGATTTCTGTAGACAGTAACAGAAATTACACTACAGGAGACAAAATGATACATGCTCCTTTTCCAAGAAGCAATTGTGGTTTCTAGCAGGAATTCTGTGCATGGGAAAAGGAAACAGATTTTGTGTATTAAAAAGAAGCATTACTTTAACAGAGTACAATAGGCTGAGCAGTCATGGAAATCACTAAAATTATATCTGAGCATAAATACTTAAAATAATTTTAACAGAGCAATTACTTCATTACATAATGTGCCAAAACGCCAGGTCAAACCAAGATAAATACCTCACATACACCTTGGAAATACACACTGCCCTGAATTGACAGAATATTTAAAAGCTGTAAGTCCCCGTCTTGAGAACCTGCTAAACAAAACAGAATCAAAGTTTATCTTCAATGATTGTTTCAGTTCCAGATGCATTTCTGTCAGTCTCTGACCTGCTCTAGCAAAACTGCATGACTGGATTACACTTCAGTTGCATTCTTTCTGTGCACCCCTAGAAATCAGATGGGAAACACTTTGGTTTCAGTAAATGGTTTTCCTCCACAGAAACCTCTCCTGTTAAAGAGGCACCTACCATTGGAACCTGCTATGCCTTTGCTCCTCCACATCATAGACTAATCACAGAACTGCAGAATGATTTGGGTTGGAAGGGACCTTCAAGACCATCTCATTCCACCCCCCTACTGTGGGCAAGGGACACCTTCCATGAGACCAAGTTGCTCCAAGCTGTGTCCAACCTGGCCAGGAACACTTCCAGGGATGGGGCAGTCACAGCTTCCGTAGGCAACCTGTGCCATGGCCTCACTACCTGCACAGACAAGAATTTTCCCCAACATCTAATCTCAATCTCCCTTCTTTTCATTTTCAGCATCCTGCCAAACCATCAGTATTCAGACTAACAGCTATAGGTGATGCACTGATGTGTCAAAAAACAAAGGGATTCCTCACCAACAGGACAAATCAAATTGTAATAAATCAGGAGTTCCCCATTTATTACAGACAAGCTAAATATCCCTGTGAAAGGCAGTGCAGTATCAAAAGACTGAGCTAGTTAATTAGCAATGCTTATCACAACCATGTGTCTCAACAGACACTTAGTAGCTTAAGGAGGGAGTTTTACTGCCATTCTTCCATTTGTCTCAGTACATTGGTCAGAAAGGCCTCGTTTACACAGTCAGAAAGCAGTGTTTAGCTCTTCTGGCCAATTCTATGGCACTGGATATCAATTTTCCTCCTCTGATGTACCTGTAAGCCTGGGCTCATCCAACCTGACTTTACTGACATAGGGCTCATGATCTCTGAGATCATGGCTACTGCCTTGTTGCGTTTAGCAGAGGAATTCATAGGCCTTCCCAAGATGGGAAATTTTTTAAAATTTATTTTATTAAAATTTTAATTGAGATAATCTTTAAAAAGAGCCTATTTTCCATACGACTTCTAATTTTAAAATGCCTCTTTTTAATAGCATTAACCAAGATTTGGGAGTTATTTTCATATATTCAGAGGAACTGAGAAAGCTATTAGCTAAAACACTTTTTACTATCAAGAAGTCAAGTGCAATAATATGAAAACATGTCAGAAAGCATACACAAATACTAGTGGAAAGAGAATCCTTAGAAAAGGTGGGGTTTTCTCCAAATTTAATCTTATTTTTTAACTACATTAAAGCACTAAGAACTGTATCTATCATAGCCTTTAGAATCATTCAGTTTCCTGTTGCTGGGGGCCTTTCTCACTGCAACTGCAAAGTACATAAAAGCACTGTATTTTCCCACCCAGCCCCAACAGAAGAAGGACACAAAGTTGGTAAGAGGACTGAAGCACCTCCCTTATGGAGACAGGATGAGAGAGCTGGGCCTGTTCAGCCTGGAGAATACAAGGCTGTGCGGAGACCTCACAGGACCCTCCAGTATCTGAAGTGACTGCAGGGAAGCTGGAGAACCCCACATCAGGAACTGTAGTGACAGGACAAGGGTTAATGGCTTTAAGCTAAAAGAGGGGAAATTTATGTTAGATATACAGACGAAATTCTTGGCTGTGAGGCCCTGGCACAGGTTGCCCAGAGAAGCTGTGGCTGCCCCATCCCTGGAAGTGGTCAAGGCAAGGTTGGATGGGGTTTGGAGTAACCTGGCCTAGTGGGAGGTGTCCCTGTCCATGGCACGGGGTGGAACTGGATGAACTTTAAGGTGTCGTCCAACCCAAACCATTCAATTTTTGATGCTTGATTCGGTAAGCTATAAAACTATCATGCTTTAGCATAGCCGCAAAACTACTTTTCAGCCATTTCAAATTTAATCTCTTTTTGCCTGATTGACAGGACTTCCATCAGTAAAAGCACTGTAGGCACTGCTATCTCAAAATACTTTAAAAAACCTTCAGAAGAACATGCAGATCAGCAGTACTATTGCAGTTTCCTCTGTCTTCAGACAATGCTGCCCACTAGAATTGCAAAAACAATGGAGAAAAATTGCTAAAATAGAAGGCACATTTACAGAAGAATACACATTCCCACGGAAGGCATAGCTTTACTAAGAAATCCAATACTATGTAAAAAGCAATTCACATTTTATTTTAAATTGCAATAAACTGTACAAAAATGTATCATTCCTGCCAAAAATAACAGCAATATTTTCAATCTTACTTCTAGACAAACGGCAAACTCTTATTTTAATCTTTCCAGAGTAAGTTTACAAATAAACATACTATAAGATGCATGGATTTGTGTCAGAGTTGGGGCAGCGTGAACAGATTTAAATCTGGAATAAATTTTAAGTTTTTAGTGTCTTTTAGGAATTTAAATACTCCTGCCATGCCTGTTAAGCCTAAAGAAGAAAACGTTTTGTGTCTGACACAAAGGAATGTAAACAGTCATTGAGAGATTAAAGAGGTTGATTCTTCCAGTGAAACCGTACATGTACCCCTGTATCACTGACATTCACTTTACACCGAGACCTGTCCACAGCACGGGGATGGTGCAATAGCTGAACCCACTCTCCAAAATGCCACTTAAATATACAACAAAGACTTTCTTGAAGTTTGGGGTTTTAAAAACATCCTAAGTAACAGCATTGAAATAGATTATACTCTTTTTAATATTTTTAGTTTCTTTCTTATCCCAATTCATCAGTAAATATGTAACAGCCCCACCAGATCTACAATCATAATGTACTTTTTCCATGACGCAGTGAAGTAAACAAGCACCTAGTTAAGCCAATCAGATGTAGAAAGCACCTCTGCCAAGAGCATGGGCTTGTTTCAGGTTTGATTTTGTTTGCCAAACACATTTAGTATGGTCTAACAACACATAACTTAGGTCACTGACCACAGCTTTTTCAGTCCAAGGCCTAAAATTCAAACACAATTGCAGTGATTTTTTAAGACTTCACGGGGCTTTTTTTCCAGCTTTAAAAGTTAATTAAGAACAAGCTGTTTCAACAGATTGGTTAGAACTTAAAAAATCAGGCATTATCTGTTACTTCAGAATTGTTTGAAGGAATACAGTCTTGAAATTCCACTTTATCTGGATAGAGTTTAATGTAAGTGTCCACCATCAAATCTAAGTCATGTTTTATGTCAAAGTTTATGTTCAGCAAAGCGAGGTTGCTTGACCTTTGCTCTGTCAAGGTGTTCTTCAGGTATGCCTTTAAGCGCTTTCGTCCTATTCCATATTTTTCATTCTCCACTTTCATCACTGGAAGTAAGCACAAGACTTTAAGCAATGCATAAACATTAGGGAAAAACTTTATGTCAGGCAAGTGAAGTGCTTCATAAATAGTAGCTGGAAGTTCAATATCTTTTCCTCTGTGTTTCCATTTGATTCTCCAACAGTGAAGCTCAGCAGAAAGTGTGTCCGGATTAGGTAAGTCATTTCTGAACATGTCAGCGTGATGCTCCTCAGATGTATTGAATTTGAGCTGTCCCATAACTGAGGGCACTAACGATAAACATTTAAGTGCTTTTAAATGTTGTTCTGAGAATATATCTTTTAATTCTTGAATAATATGCTCTACTGTTGGGATACTTAGGATTTCTTTGTAGTAATTTTCTGATGTCATATCAGGGTCAAAGTTCTCCTGTTGTGCCCTGCGAAATTTTCCTGGGAGTTTAATTTGTACATCCAGTTTTGTAGCCAAATTTGTTGCTTCCTCAAACCAAAATTCATGGTAAACTTCAATATTCTCTATCACTTCATTCAGAGAGTGCAATACTGCTGTTAAGCTGCCAGCTGCAAAAAACACATCGGATGTCTGTCCCTGGAGATTTTTTCCAAATGCTCTTGTAAAAGACAGAACGTTTTTCATAATTACAATAGTAACAATGAAATCAAAATCTGTTAATGCACTTGACAGTACAAACGCTCGACCAACAATGAAGTTGTTCCACCTGACAGATGAGTCACTGCTCACAGCATCCAAGCACAGAACCAATGCTTGTAGAAGGTCCACTAGAACCTCAAAAGTATCATGTCTGCCTGTCCACTGAGAACGGCAGATCTTCTTCAGCTCATTACCTTTCTCCTCATTGTCCTGAAAAAGAGCAGAAATTGTGTTGTCCAGTTCTACTAGTAATTGTGGAGACTGATTAAAAAGACAGCAAACATCTTCAATCGTTCCTAATGCAATGGAAACACCAACAACAGGAACAGATTTTGCCAGCCAAACATTTAAGGCACAGGAGGAACACAGCGTATACACAGCTTGTGGATACTTTTCCAAGAGTCTTGTAGCCACAACTTTCATTTTAGAAGCAAACCCACTGGAGACGATGTAGGCTTGACCCCGACAGTACTCCATGTTTAGACCCCACTTTTCAGTAATAGTTGCATGGAACTTAACAGCTAAAACTTCAGCATCAGCCTCATATGGTAAAAACCCTATGAATTCTTCTCTTAGATTGTGAGAATCATCAACAAATCTCACTAACACTGGCAAATGTTCCTCTCCTGCTATGTCTACTACTTCATCGGTGACAATAGAAAAGAAGTGTGAGTCTCTTACTTCCCTCAGAGTCTCCTCTCTAACACAGTTTTCACAGATCTCAAGCATTTGTTTCTGCTGAGTTTTTGAACAATACTCAAGGTTGACTGCAGTCATCTCAAATCGTTTCCTCAGAACTTCATCACCACCGTTTATTCTATATTCCAGTAGAGCCTGAAAGTTATCTGAAGTAAAAATACCTTCTGGAAGTTCATCAACATTATGGCCGTCCAATGGAATATTTTGTTTACCCATTAGGATCAAAATTTCAAATAATGATTTAAGGTAATCTTTGTTTTCTCTTTCTTCCACTGTTAAGGGAACAGCTTCTTCCTCTCGTTCTTCCCCTCCTTCCTCTGCGACAGTATTTTGCTCATTGTTTTCATTCGATTCTTGAGTTGCCTGTTCCCGTTCAAAAGCTTCATCAACTACAAAATGAAAAATACTGTAAGCGTCAAAAATAAAATGTAACATTTACTTACCCATTACCTTTAAGTTACCAAAATCCAGAGAAGAATGTTTTCAGTTTAAAAGTGAAGGAGTAGTTTGCAAAAAAATATAGACTGGCTGGCTGAATCAAGAAGGAACTCAATTATCCTCCTGATATATATAAACTAGTGTCCTGCATAATGTGTCCTGCATTACCTTGTCAGCCTTAGCAAATAAAGTTTTTATTATCTCAATTATTTTGACAACTTACTCTTTTGCTGCTTCAATGTTCTTATTTCATCTTCACTCTTAAAAAAGCAAACAGAAAGAACTTATATTGATGACAATGTCTAACACATGACCTTCAAATATTAACACATCAAGATCAGATACAAATACTGTAGATGAGACCAGTTAACATTTGCCAAAAACTGCTAGAAATTCTAAGATCAGGAGGTTTCTTGAGGTAGTTTACTGCTGCCATGACATGTATCTACTAACTACATGACAACAGTTATATTAGGAGGTTCTTCAATGTGTATTTTATAATTATTAGTAAACAGATTCCATTAAATAGATTCTACTGCCATTTGATAATGTACTGTCAGTAGATAAAACTTATCTTTAATTCCATTTTCAGTCAACAGATGCAACCAAACTCACAAAGAAGTATTGAGAAATTGTCTGTAATTTTTCAAGTATAAACAGAGATTAGAAGTGGAATTCCTCTTAATTGTCAGTATACTTACAACCACAGAGACACTTTCTCCCTAAATGACACAAAACAGGTATCGACAAGACACAAGCCCACAAAAAACTTCTCAGTCTTGGTTTTATTCATGGATCATCTTTTCAGAACAATAAGCTTAAACAAGCATATCTGAATTGATGTAGATTTCAGAATTTAAACGGGTGAACTGAAGACCAAAACCAATATACAGCAAAAATTTTGGGATACAATACATCAGTTGTATTCAGTTGGCACTGTAGCAACAAGGAAAGAAAACTATACATTTGCTTTGGATGAGAGAATCAGCTCTGGATCAACACATTTATTTTTCCAGATTATTTCTTAAAGACTTCCTAAGTAAATAAAATTTTTACTATGCATTTAACTTATAATCAACAAAAAAGATACAGGAGTAAGCAGCATAGAAAATACACACTCAAGTGCTAAATATTATTATTAGGCATTTTGTGTAAAAGTTTCACAATAACTTAATTGCCTTTTTTTTCTTTCATTAATAAACCAATAATTTTACATTAAAAACTTACCAGCTCTTTTATCCTTTTCCTATGTCTGCTGTGGGGATTATTCAGGTGACTTGTAAGATCAAATATAGTTGGCACAGCATTATCCCGTAAAACCGTTCTGTATGGGCTCTGTAAAAAGACATATCTAGATTAGCGAATTATTTGAGAAAATTCAAAAATTCTATTTTTGTTCTCTCCTTCTTTTCTCCTTTATTTTATTATTCTAAAGTACTTTGAGTTTCTGATGTTACCAAAGAGAAAGCTAAGCTATGCAAATCCCATTTCAGGGATATCAAGAGAACACTGAAAATGAGAAGACAGATACTACAGAAAACTCCAACCCAAACCACAAATACTTATTTCTCCCTATTACCTTCATATCAAACACTCTGGATGCAATAATTTTAATTTACTGCAATATTATGATCTTTTTAAAAATAAACATTCTGGATAAAATGACATTTATGCATCAGAAAGGACACATTTTGTTACTATTATGTTTGAGCTTTTATCACTTATTTCACAATTCTAGAAACATTTCATTGTGAAAATGTGTAATTGCTTCTTTTGGTAGAACTATGAAGTCCACAAAACACTACTGTGAAAGATCATATTGAAAGAAAATATATCTGTGAATAAATAGAAAGAAGAAAAGACTTCCAGATGGTCATGCAAAAGCTCCCAATTTAAAAAAAATAAGCAAAATTTTATATTTGGATATACTGTAAACCTGTGTTGTCTATACTGACTAATTTCCACTAAGTACAAAATTGTAACTGATGGCATCTGTCATTAGACTGAAATACATTACAAACAAATGGAGTTTCACAGAGCTTCATCTCAGACTCATAATTACTTCCAATTTTCATTTGTTTCTGGGATACTGGCTAATTAGAGACCCTGTCATGTGTAATACCACCAGGAGTTCAGAGTTTGACCTGCATATTTTAATTATCCTTCATGACTAAAAGACTGGTTTTGCCCATGTACCAGAATTAAATTCAGCCTAGAAATTAAAACTTGATACTAAGTCCCAAGTTATGCAAGCTGTTAAAATCATATTATCTTGCTGACAAAAAGAATTGAAAGCTATTACTTCATTAGCAGAAAACAGTGCCATGATTTTAGCTGGAAAAAAATGTAACAAGAAATAAAAGCTTGGCAGATGTAAAAAGTATTTAAATATTGTGGCCACAACAGAGTGTAATTTAACCAAGTCACACCATGTACACACTTCAGTAACAGCACATTAATAATTTTAAATAATTTGAGATATGCAAACTTACACCCAATAAACATATAATATTGTAACCTCTAGTGAAACAAAACAAGCATGAGGAAAGCACTGCAGGGAGTGCTAGCATTCAACAAACACCTTAAACCAGCACGAGCAGCTCTCTGTCCCCTGACTGTTCACTACCATTTTCCATGGCTGTGAGCCTGTGTGGAGCCCCAGACAATGTCAATGATCTCAATTAAGACAAAGAGAGTAATTTTCCCAGGGACCAGTTACCCAGGAGCACAAAGATGAAAAGGCATCATTCTGGTGAAAAATGTCAGTCGCATTTTGCAGGATGCAGTAAACAAATGCTTGTTTTTACTTACACTTCTGCATATCATGGAAGTCTCAAAATGTTTAGCGCACAATCTGTAATGCTTGTTGAGTTGATCTGGAGTTTTATCTTCTAAATCTGCCCTTCGACAGTTCTCTACCCATCTCTGACATCTGTGTGTAAGGAGAAGAACTAGATAGTCTTAGGATAAAACAAAATCCCTTACAATTTCAAACCATACTCAAAAATG
Organism: Acanthiza pusilla; assembly: GCA_036630365.1. Lineage (NCBI taxonomy): Eukaryota > Metazoa > Chordata > Aves > Passeriformes > Acanthizidae > Acanthiza > Acanthiza pusilla. Next base: position 18,822,685 of record JAXCHO010000027.1, on the reverse strand, counting down.
AAGCACAAATGAGCCCAGCCCTTGATGCAGGGCTCAGGAAAGTTCTTTACAACCTCCTTTGGAACATCAAATCAAATCTTCGTAAAAACTACTTTTTCTCCTTTTGCTTACCACTCAACATCACCCCAGCAAATTCAGGAATCTTTTTGCTTAATTTATATATTCTTGCCTTTGTCACACACACACACAGACCAGATTGTAGCACAGTTGCTCATGAAACCTAACTATTTAATTCTCAAGAATTCATTCTTACAAAGAAAAGTTAAAAACCAAAGAGATGTGCTTGTACTTTAAAGTCATAAAGCATTCAAGGCAGTTTTTAAGATAGTTGTCTTCTCCACCTCCCTTCAAAATACAGTATTTTTCTTATTTATTGTGGTCACTGGGGAGTTTAGATTTATGAAAGTGAAATAGTAACAATAGAAAAGCAACCATTCTACAGACAGTGCTTCCACGCCCAAAGCAAGTTCCCTTAAAATGCATATTTTTACAGCATATTTACTTCTGCTTTGGATTAGCTCTCCAAGCAGACAAAGAAAAAGAAATATTTCCTTTACTGATAGGGCTCCATTTAGGTATGCAAGAGACTCTTTCCTGTGGTGAGTAAACCACTCGCAGTAATTGACGCAAGTGCAGAAGTCAGCTTAGACTTCCCCTAATGGGGTATATGCCATGATGCTCTGAGCAACAAAGTTACTGGCTCTGTTACCAGGAGAAAGCCATTTTACTATCCTTTTTGACTGCAAACACGAAACTATTGCTTACAGCATTAAGGAGGGAGAAAAACAACTAGTGATTACTCAACAATGTAAGAACAAAGGCTGTCTTGACAGATGTTTTGGTGCGCAGCCCAAATGAGGAAATCACAGGTCTGAGTGGATTCACCATCACCTCTACTTTAGCTCAGTATTGGGAAACTGTGCAGATAAAAGAGGGGAATCTTGGATTCTGATCTCTGCTGGCTGAACCATTTGTGAATCTTAATATTTTGCTCATCCAAAATATCAAAATAACAGTGTTGGTGTTTTGAAAAATCGACAGGGGCGACAGAATGGACACAGATACCAATAGGAAGAATGCCCTTAATTTACTATTAATATTGAGGCAAAACAGAGGTAAAAGGATACATTTGATAAAACAATAACTTATTACTTGCTCGACTTTAGCAACAAGCAAAAATAAGCAAGGTAATGCATCTAATCATTACCACGTGAGAGAGAGAATAGCGATTGAGAAAAATACATCACCAAATGCCTAATACTTTATGATCATCCAGAGTCTGTAGTTGCTGGGGAGCCCCATTTCTCAACAAGGACCCGGAGAACGCTTCCCAGCAATTGGGAAAACCCTACGCAGTGCACCCACCCATAGGTGAGGTTTCCAGTTCGCCCCAAAAAGGGGTCCAGCTATTATAGGCCCAAATCAACAAGTCCAAATGATAAGGTAAATGGTTTACCTCTTTTGTGCAGGAAATGTCTCATTCTGATGGCACCCTTCCTGACCACTTGGGGCCAGGACTTGGCCAGATTGGTGGAATCCCCACCCCTGGTAGTCCTCAAAAGGCTGTGGATGTTGCACTTGAGCACATGGTTTAGCAGTGAATATGGTGGTGCTGGCTTGATAGTAGGACTCATTGATCCTAGAGGGCTTTTCCAACCTTAAAGACTCCGTGCTTCTACGCTATGACTTTATTTTGTGAATACTGGGGGATAATTTAAGGGCTTAGCTAAACCCGGTTCAGGGAGCAAAACTGATAGCAAAGTTGTTTATATTAAAAAAATCCCCAAACCCCAACACCTAAACTCCTACAGTAATGATTCATGCCACTGCAAACTCATGCACATTTTAAAGGTTATGTGGGAAATTACTAAAAATCATTATAGACAGCATTTTAACACATGGTGATTCTTTCAAGATATTTTAACCTAAGAGTTTATTTACTATCTTTTTTGTGGGGTTGTAGAAGTATTGTCTTGTTTTTCAAGTAAATAGGCAATTGATTCACAGACAAAACATATTTCTGAAGAGCACAGAAAACACCAGCTGAAGTAATTGTTCACTCTGATGTGTTACCACTAGGTGCATATGGATTCCCTTCAAAAAAGGGACATTCAGGGAGATCTGCTTTCAAATGTGCTATTTGTGTCCTATTTTATGGAAAAGTTATCCCTTCTGTGAATTTAGATTTAGTTGTAGCTATTTGGATAAATTCTCAAGGTGTCAATTCAAAGTAGCATGCCAAGAGCAGGTTCTTCAGCAGGTGTACATCAGGTGAAACACTGGTTTTTGTACAAACATGAGGTTTTCTGTGGACTAGTACTTCCTTATAATGGTGGTAATTTTGCATATGGTTTAAAGCATATCTATGAATGCATATTTTTAGACATGTACATTTATATAGGTAAGAGGAGGGTAAATTGCTTTCTCTAGAACAAAGAGAACTGTTGTTGTCTCAAGATTTGATAAGTGTTATTTATAAATGGCAAGCATCACCTGTGACCCAGTTTAGCAGCACAGTCACAGCATTGGGAAATCTTTTTACTTTTCAAAACAATGTTATTTATACTAATTTGGAGGACACAGTTTCATTTTCATCCAGGACAAAGACATGCAAAGAGCCCTGTCTGAGCAGGGAACTGGGGTTCTGTTGCCTAAGACTTTATATTGCCTCTTCAGCAAAAAAGAAAAAACTTCAGTTATTTTAAAAAAAAAAAGTAAATGTAGATATAAAAAATACTTTAAAGTTCTGTTGTTTTGGTAGACAGGTCCATTAAACATGCAGAGAATTTTGACACCTACTGCAATGCAATTAAGGTATAAAACTACCATGTGAATTGGTACTTATACAATATGTAGATGTGTTGTTATTTGTCAGCAAGGCATACAAAGATTGAAAGATACCATTTATCTATACGCTGCTTTAGCAGGAAAAGGCCACTGTGCATCTCTCTGTAAGATTCAGCCATGTTGTATTTAGGATTTATATTAACAAAAGGACAAAGATTAGTAGACCCAGAAAAGATTCAGGCTATGGTAACCAGGCTGTGGTTACTTGACCAGTTACAAAAAAAAAATAATTGTGAGGATTTCTTAGAGGTAGAAAAATAGAGCAGGCTCTGGCTATACTGGGGTGAAGCAGTTCAGTAAATCACTGGCAAAAGGTACTGTTAAGGAAACTTCCCTGTCAGACCAACAAGGAGCCACTCTGGCAGTCACACTCACACCACCTGAGATGGGATCAAGGCCTCTTGGGAGCTCCACACTCCGCACTCACACAATCAGACCAGGTTTCCTTAGCAGCTCAACCCCAGGTTTCCCATAGCACAGTCTCAGTCACATCAATCCTTAAAATAATTTCACCACAGTGCAGTAACAAGATGGCAGCTCAAGATGGTGCCTCTAAGGAGGGACCCCAAACAAGTCTAAGTCCCCTCACTAGCCTAAGTGAGGGAAAGTCTGGGTATTGTTGGCTCCTGTGGTGTCTATTCACTTGGTTGTGCCACAGGGTCAGAAGTCGCCTCTTGCCTCCAGTTCTTGCTGCCAGAGCTCCACCTGTAGCTGGCACTGCAGCCCCTGAGCTGCCAGCACTGAATGGATTCTTCAACACTACCAAGACGGAGGCTGTGGAGTCTGTGCAGTGGGGTCCAGAGACAGAAAAAGCTTTCCAAGTTTTAGCTTTTGCTCTGGCATTGGGATTCCCAGATTACTCCAAGTTCCTTTTGAACTAACTTGAACTGTTTCTGCATGAGAAGACAGGCTTCTGGAGCTTGTGGAGTCCTTACTCAAAACCTACATCCACGTTACTACCCTGTGTCTTATTACTCAACTGAATGCTGTAGCAGCAATTGTTGCAGCAATTACCATGAAAAGGAGCAGACTTAGGTCTGAGTCACCCAACAACTGTGTATACATGAAGTGGACATGATTCTTCAACATGCTTCAAAAGCATCATCCCCACAAAGCACATATCATTGTGAATAAATGATTTTAAAGACATGTATTATTATTTTGAAGGGTTTGGGTTTTTTTAATCCAGCAACTTTATTTCCTGTTCCCTTCAATAGTGAGCTGCATCATTATGTACTCAGGTAGTGCTTCACTCCAGCCACCTGCAGGGAGATATGCATGATCAACCTCTAGAGAATTTGGATCTAATTCCATTCTCCAATGAATCTTCATACATGAATGGAAAATGGCACACAGGCTACACAGGGATGAGAAACTTAGAAGTACTTGAAGCAGAACCTCTACAGCCCTTGGTGAATGCCCAAGGGGCTGAATTAACCTGCATTAGAAAGAGCAGTCTCGTGTGGATATAATTAATGAGTGACTATACTAATTCTAAATATGCTTTTAGAAAGTGTCATACAATGTCTATGTTATGGAAAGAACCAGAGCTCTTTACCTCAGCAGAAAAGAATGTATCTAATGGAACTGAAATACAAGTGGTCCTGGAGGCTACCAAGCTTAAAAGAGAAATCGCTTTAGTACACTGTCCAGCTCATACCGAATGCTCCTATGAACCAAAGAAATAACAGAACTGCTTAAACTTGTAGTCAGGTATATTTAAAACAGCCTGGAGTTTAGGAATAGTACTATGGAGTAGCAAGATATTGGAAATAACTCTCACCAACCTCTAGAGTGGTCATCAAAAAGAATAGTATTTGGTAGAAAATTTTACCCAGAACCAGCCTCTTAGCAAATAAATGGTTGGTGACCACTTCACGTAAAATAATAAATGATAAATAAAATAGAGCTACATGATATAAAACCTAGAGATGAAGGATTAATTAAGGTATTTTCAGGAAAGTTCATTTTGGAACCTAAATAGGAGGGACCATATACTGTCCTACTATTTGCTGCTAAAGTTTTAGGTAAGGAAACGGGATACGCCATTCTCACATCAAATGAGCAGTGGATGGTCAACCAGCTGATTGTGATTTTACACTGGTAATCATTTATGTATTTGTGCACAGGAATCGATACTCTACCCTATAGTAATCCTGTTAGCTTTGTTATGTTTGGTACTTGGAATAATGCTGTACATATGGGCACCAGTTAAAGAATCGGTGCATAGACTGTAAGGATATAAAAGCCCAGGGTTTTCTTCATTCAGGGTCAATCCCCAGCAGCATCAGCTTGAGCTGTTATTACAGTATGATTAAAATGCTGAAAGGAACCAGACATCTGAGACTCTGCTACAGAAAACCCAGGGTCGAGGCTGAAAGGGAAACTTGTCTGTCACCATGAGTGTGGCATGTCCAGGAAGTCACACAGGGCACCCTTCACTGGTGCCACCTGCCCCAGAGGGGCTTTGGTCACAGCAATTAAAGCCTCAGGTCATGCAAATATGACTCCCAGAGTGGCTTCTGAATGGTCAGGCAGGAAACTTTCCTTAATACTGCTTAGGCATTGGTCATTAGCTTTTAAGAAGGTTTTCTTCAGTCACAAACTACATTTTCAGAGATCTGCTGACATCTCATGAAGTTGAAATGGCATTTTACTAAGGTGCAGCTAGAGTATATATTACCTCAGTAGTGGTCAACTGCAGTAGAACAGCATCTCTTTGCTTAAGAAGTATTTTGTTCTAAACATTCATACCTCAACTGTAGCTCAAGACACCATGATGAACAGTCACAATCACAGATGAGAGTTAAACAAACATATCCTGCTGTGGGGATCACTGCCTACACTGCATAAAACTATAAAATACACAACCTTATGGAGGTAACAGAGGCTACTTAGACTAGTTTGATATGAAAAGACACCATACTAACCATTAAATGCAGGTGGCTCCTTTTCAAAGGCTAATCTCTGTACCCTTTATCTTCTCAAGTAGCCATAATGAAAGAAGATAGACTTAAATAACAGGTTAGCTCTCACTGACTTGCTAACACCTGAAAGATCAGACTTCAAATGTCTAATTGGAACTGCTCAGCACTGAATTGGGAAAACATTAAAGGCTTTGTTTCCACAATAGCTGGGTAACTATTGTGGAAACACCGAAAGCACTAATGTAGTAGAAACAATTTACCTGGGACTATCCATTTACCATCAACGACTTTTTAAGTTAAAATTTATTTTAAGATGTATTCTAACACCTTTATTTTCAATTTTTCCACTGTAAGCTGCCAAGCGCAAATAACATTGTGGCACAAAGTACTTTGCTCACCATCCCAGTCTGACTTGTAAAAGTGAGACCCAGCAGTATAAGGAACACATTGTCATTTCCATCTGCAGACTGCTGTACATCAAACCACAGAACAAACCAACACCCCCAAGTCCGTAAAACCAAAAGGATGCATGGATTTATCAGTCTCTAAATGCTGTTGGTAAAATAGAATATATGATCAACTTTGAACAGAAAGTTGTAAGATAATGAGCGGAGGGGAACTTGTAGAGAACTTAGAACATCATCTTTGTCACTGTTTTTAAGAGCACAGAGACGCTATAAACAGTTTATTTTATAGTTTCTCCTTCCTTTGGACAGAGGATTCTGCCCCTCTACTATGCTCTTTTGAGACCCTGTCTGGAATACTGTATACAGTATGCCCCAACATAAAGAAAGACATGGAAATGTTGGACCAAGTCCAGAGGATGCCACAAAATTGATAAGAGGACTGGAGCACGTCCACTATGGAGACAGGACGAGAAAGTTGCGGCTGCTCAGCCCGGAGAAGAGAAGGTTGTACGGAGATCTCACAGGGCCTTCCAGTGTATGAAGGGGCATTACAGGGAAGTCGGAGAGGGACTCTGCATCAGGAACTGTAGTGACAGGACAAGGGGGAATGGCTTCAAATTGTAAGAGGGGAAATTCAGGTTTGACAGATGGAGTAAATTCTTTACAATGAGGGTTGTGAGGCCCTGGCACAGGTTGCCCAGAGAAGCTGAGGTTGCCCCATACCTGGAAGTGTTCCAAGGCTAGGCTGGATGGGGCTGGGAGCAAGGTGGTCTAATGGAAGGTGTACCTGCCTGTGGCTTGGAGTGAGATGAGCTTTGAGGCTCCTTTCAACATGAACTATCCTAGAGTTTATAAAATACAGTTTAAAAAAAGAAATCTTTAAAATTTAATCATTTTATTGCACACCTTTAAGTACATCTCTGCAATGCTACCATGGGAAACACTCATTCGAAATGTCTTTCCATAGAAAAATTATAAACTGAAGGGGGTATTTTCTTCATGCATTAAACTGTCATCTATTGACCAATTCTGCACAGCTTGATCTGACTCACATTTTACAGCAGGCAGCCCTTAAAAATTAAGGCTGAAGCTGACACAGCACCGAATTTCTTCAATTCCACACAAACTGCAGATATTCCTCTGTGTGAGATCCTGAAGGTCTCATAGGACGGAAGGTGGAAAGAGACAACAGTAGGAGCAAATCATACAAATGAAAGAATAAGAGTAGGTAAGCAAATGCTTTCCAGTTCTTATTAAAAGCGTAAGCATGTGGAATATGGATTGTACTACAATACCTTGCATGTACTAGGCATCAAGAACAGGTCTGGATAGCCAAGCTTTAATGCAAGGCATTGCATTCATCCAGGAGAACTTCATAACATATCCAAGATCATAGCTTCAGAGAGCAGTTACTACCTATACAAGCTTTTTGCACCTTCACTTTGAAGGTCTGTTTTCTTAGAAAATACTACATTATGCACAATTCCTATGGGGTTTTGATTTTTCCAAAATTCAGACCAAGCAGCTTTAAGGAAGGAAGCAAGCAAGTATCACATATAAATCATAAAAACATTCAGCCTTAACTATCTACTCTCAGAAAAGACGTAACTGACATTGCTCTATGCCTATGCACCTTTCAAAATTGTGAGCATCATGTTAAATCAAGTGATTTAAGAGTGCTATCTCGATTTAAGGGTGAACTTTTACATGGGGATTTCTAAGTGCATGATTTATTTTTCATAGTATTTTCCACTGTCTCTCACTCACACACTTCTTGCTCTACCAGTACACCACCTCTGCTTTTCATCCACTGGGAATTTCTCCCATCACTTCTTCTGTTGCTCATGGATGCTTTGCCACCATCCCAGAAATCCTGTAAGAGTTCCTGTCTGTCGCAGCACTATCCCATTTGCCACGCACACACCTCATCGTCCAGCACCACATCGCCTCAGTACACAGAGAAGGACCAATAGACCTTCACTGCCTGAGCCAGCGCTGACCCTGCGTGGGCTCCCCACAGTGCCGGACTCCCTTACCTCCGCTGCTCCGGCAGCCCTCCAGCTGCCCCACACCTCTCACAGCCATACAGCCCATGGCACCGCCTCACGCACAGCTACCGCCCCACCCTGCTCACAGCCAAGCAGCCCCCACTCCCCTCTCAGGGGCCAGGCAGCCCCCACTCCCCCGTCAGGCAGCCAGGCACCCCCTCCCCGCCGCGCCCCAGAGCGGCGCCGCTCCCATCGCCACCACTCCCCCGAGGGGCGGCAGCCGCAGCCGAGGCCGCCCCGGCGCAGGCGCAGCCGCCCGCCCGCCTCCCGCCGCCACAGCCCGGAGGGTCCCGCGGCCCCGCGCCGCCGGCGCCACAGCGAGAGCGGCCTCCGCAGGCAGCACTGCAGCTCCGGGCGCCCGCCAGCCCCGCGGGTGAGGAGGCGCAGAGAGGGAGGCGCGGAGGAAGGAGGGCGGGCAGCAGGGAGGGAGCCGCCTCCCCGGCGCGGTGTCTCCTCAGGTCCTCAGGCGGTCAGTGCTGCGGGCCGGCGGGGCCCGAGGGGGAGAGCCGGGCGCCCCTCCCACAGCCTGTCCCTCCCGAGGTGGTCTCACCTGGCCGGGTCCCGAGGGAAGCGGAAGAAGGCCAGGTCGGATTGGGTGCTCTTGCGGGTGCAGTTGGGTGCCGCGCAGAAGTTCGGCATGGTTCCCCGGGCCGGCGCCGCTGCCCCTTTAAATCCGCGGGCCGGCGGGAGGGGGGGGGGGTGCGTGTGTGGGGTGGTGGAGGAGGAGGCGGCGGCGGTGGCGGCGGCGGCCGGAGGGGAGGGAGGGCGGGAAGCGGCTCCACAGTGCTGTGAGCGGCCGGGAGGATTCACCGCCGGGCCGTGGCCGCCTCCTTCCCACACTGCGCCGCGGGCACGGCGCTGCGCGTGCGCGCGGGGAGCGGACACGGTGGGGGTGCGCATGCGCGGGGCATCAGGAGCGCTGTGTGTTACACCGCGTATTTACTGCACCGTGCGTGTGTCACCTCCTGTGTCTGTGGTACGCCGTCTGTATTACGCCGTGTGCGTGTGTGTTACACCGTGCGTGTTATGGCATGTGCGTGTGTTACACCGTGTGTGTTACGCCGTGATGTGTGTATGTGTGTTATGGCGTGTGTGTGTGTGTGTGTGTGTGTGTGTGTGTGTGTGTGTGTGTGTGTGTGTTATGGCACGTGCATGTTATGGCATGTGCGTGTGGTACACCGTGTGTGTTACGCCGTGTGCGTGCGTGTGTTATGGCATGTGTGTGTGTTACACTGTCCGTGTGATGGCCGTGTGCTCATGTGTGACGCCATGTGTGTGTGCACATGTTATGCCGTGCGTGTGTTATACCCTGTCCACTCCAAAACCCAGTGTCAGAGGGAGATTATAACATTTTTAGTGCAGACAACCACTTTTCTCTCCTCCCCAGCTCTTTCTTCTCCACTCCACCTTATTCATGTCAGCCCAGTGCTCCTGCTTGCTCCTGTCACATTATCCCATTTCCTTCATTCATGTATTTGCAGCTCTGTGTAGTTTTCTCCTCCCCAGTCTCCAAGCTCCAATTTCCCCATTGACTCCACGACTGGTTTCCCTCTCTTTACTCACAGCTCCTGGTCTCCAACCTGCCAGGCTTATTGTTACAGTTCTGATCATTTGTGGCTAAGTTTCCCTTAGTTTTCTCCTTGAGGAAAATCACAGAGGGGTGAGTGGAGCGGTGCAGGGCTGGTGTGCCTTCCCCTGGGGCTGCTCCCTATTTGTATATGTGCTACGCTCTGTCTGCTTTAAAACCAGGCATAGGGTGGACATTGAGGTCGTAACTTTGTTCTCTAACTTTCTTTTGTTTGGCTCTAGGAGGATGTTGTTACTCTGCAGCTTGATGGATAGTCACACAGAGAATCACCGAATCAATTAGGTTGGAAAAGATGTCTGCGATAATCGAGTCCAACCTATGACCCATCATCACCTTGTCAACTAGACCAAAGCCATCCAAGCTTTCCTTAAACACCTCTAGGGATGGTGACTCTACCACCTCCCTAGGAAGACCCATCTAATATCTAATCACCCTTTCTGTGAAAAAAATTCCATCTGATGTCCAACCTAAACCTTCCCTGGCAGAGCTTAAGACCATGTCCTCTCCTCCTGTCGCTGGTTGCCTGGGAGAAGAGGCTGATCCCCACCTGGCGAAAACCTCCTTTCAGGTAGTTGAAGAGATAATGGTAAAAGCCATATGCTTTTTAAGTAATGAAGTCATTAGATCGAGGTTATACCTGGTCAGAAGTCATGATTAGGTAAAAATAAAATAAAGCTTAGAAAAAAAGAAACAGAATACAGAAAACAGGATGGTAGAAAGTAGGTAAGGGCTCTCTCGCCAGTTGTATCCTGTTTGAAAGTAGGTAGAGCAGCTGTGAAATTATAAATGCTAATGGAAAGTGGTAATTGTTTCAGATGTAATACTGCTGTAGTTTTAAGAATTTAACTCTGATACATCCTTTATATATCTTGAAATTCACATAAGTCGTCCTGTCCTGGAGATGTATTGGGCTTTAAGAAGGATAATCCAAAGACACCAAATAGTCAAAAGTATACATTTTCAGAAGAGTGTTTAAAGGAAAAATAACAAAAAAACCCCCATCTCATTTGATTTCTTTTGAGCTTCAAAGCTTTTATGCTTCCTTTGTTTAGTATGAGCAGGACTAAAGCTGTCTTTTACAGGAGGAAGCCTTGTCATCACGTGCTCTTGTCTAATTATAATAACATCAGATTATCTGGTGTTAATTCTTTGCTTGAGTTCTAACTTGGGTATGTAGCTGGAGTAGTTTTGTGTAGTCATTTAAGCCAATACTAAAGATAACTGTAGCTGCACGTTGTTGTTTTGACTTTACTGGGCAGTCACCAACATTCATGGACAGTGAACTCTATAAATGAGTTAATCAAAAAAGTAATCTTTTTAAAAATAAACATGTTTCCCTTAGGTTAGATTTAGTCCAGGTAGCTGCCATGTGATCTGCAGTGCAGGTTGCACAAATGTGCGTGCTCATACAATGGAACACAAAACAAAAGAGCAGGATCATTTTCAGTTGTAGTAATAGTATAGGAGCATGGTTGCATAATGTTAGAGTGAATTTTAAAACATTTAAAATCTCAGTAGGAAAAAATTACTTCACATGTAACTAATAAGAAAATTGTATCTTCTGCCCAATATTAAAAGACCATTTCTCCTCCAAATTGCTTCACCAAACAAAAGCACTTGCATGCTAAACTCCTTTTTGGGGCTCTGAACAAGCCAGACCGTAATGTTATCATGGTAGTATTAAAATTAAATTAGCCATTGCATGTATTTCTGAGCTGCCACTTCTGACCAAAGCCTCAATTGATACTGTTTGTATTACTTGCATCACTATACAAGTATGTTATGGGTGTTAGCTTCTAAATGTGTGCATATTTGCATAGGAGCTTTCCTAATGAAATGAAGGCAAGGACGTATTTATGAAGTGGATTTACTGAGGTCTGCTGGGTGGTGGTTTTTATGCAGAGACTAATTCTTAAGTGCTTTCTTAAGTAATGAAAAGGGACTTAATAGTTTTCAAAACCCAGTAGTAATACTAGAAGCCCTTTATTTTAAAATAGAAATTACTTTACATTATGACTTAGTTGGAAATTTCAAAAATTATCTTCTGTTGTAGAATGCAGAAATCCCTGAAACCGTTTTTCCTGCACAGTAGCCTCTGAAGTGTACATAATTTATATACTGGTGATTTTGTGTTTTAAATAATCCTCTTGATTATTCAAGTCTTGTTTGCAGTACATTTCCAAGTGTGTCTATGAACATTGAACATGGATTATAATCTGTATTAGTGCTGAACATATGATCTGTATTCTGATAAATTATTCTTAATTATTTGTGCGTTTGCGTGTATTTTTTTTAGTTGCTTTTTTCCCCCTTGTGTCTTCAACGGCTAGCTGTATCTTAAATACAGGATTTTCTTCCACATAGTAGTGGGTATAAAATAACCTTTTCTTTGTGCTGCTGGAAATGAATGGTATGTCTTCTTACCAAGGTGAAAGTCAGTATGCCTTTCTTTTCTGAGACTACCGTTAAAGTGAGACAGTGTACTCCTGCAGGTTTCCTGCTATGAAAAATTTATTTGCAAGAGAATACTTGAAGTCTGAAATGCTTCCATGATTCTTTTTACTACTGCATTTCTCTTGCAAGCCTTACAGCCCCATGTTGTTGGGATAACCTGAGTGTAAGAGCTAAAGGGACATCAGGTTAATCCCACAGAGCTAGTTGTGTAGATTTTTATGCAGAAGTATCTATTCACAATAACTGGATGAAGCCCAAGATGCTTCTGTCCAAGGTTCTGCCTGCTGCTCTGGAGAACTGGGAGGCAAAGGTGGTGAATAACCAAGTCTTGTATGCTGTGTCAGACATCTGGGCACAGGTGAGTGCAAGCTGAGTAAGCAGTACTAGTGACCAACACGCAACTTAACTCTCACCCTAAATTAGAGTAATGCAGCATCCCAGCTCCTCCCTTGGGGTTAGCTTTTTGCAAATGTTAACAATGTCTGTGATAATATTAAAAGGTTATCAGACTCAATTCCCATTGCATTTTCCCTATTTCACTGGGATCTTTTTTCTTTTTATTGTTCTGATTCAAAGAATGATTATTTTCATAGTTGTTCTATCAGATCTTCAATATGAGGAAATCCAGAGGGCTGTTGGCTTTGCAGCACTGGACTTTGATGTGAGGATCGGCCCAAAAACCATGGTTTTGTGCACAGGTTGTATTCTTATCTGGTCTACTTACTCTCTTTACTCAGCTGTGTATTCTGGTCTACAGCTACTTCCCTGCTGCAGAGGGAAGCAGCAGTCTAAATTCCAAGCAGCTGCTCTGAGTCCAGTCTGGGCTTCCACCCAAGCTGCTACAGTTTCTGAAGCTCCAGCCAGCCCAAGATCACAGCCTTCCCCCTGTGCTGTTCTGTGCTGCAGGTACACAGTTACACCACCATGAAGGAGTTAGGAGTGAGAGTCTGAGTCATCTTCTCTTTTCTCTATTTGTTTGCCCTGGCCCAGGATTGTCTTTATTTGTCTGCACAAGCCTTGCTAATCCCCACTGTTAACATCAAACTCTTTTAAGCATGTGAACTTCGCCCAAAGTTTCACTGAAAACTGCACAGTGACCATAATGCTAGTCTCTGGTTTGCAAATGCAGCACCGGCTTGCTTTGCTTTTCTGTTGCTGTTGTCACTCTACAACAGTACTGTAACTTTAAACATTGATTTGCTAGGTGTTCCAGGATCAATATAATTTCTAGTATTTATATTAGGATTATATCATCTTTAATATGCACTTCCTTCCTTGACATTTTTAGCATACCCAACCTTGTAAAAATAATTCATCAAAATCAGGAGCAAGTAATTTGTTGATGCGTTGATTTGAACTTTAAAGCAATAGGCTGTTGATTGGTTAAAAGTGCAAGTTGAAAGAGAAAATGCGAACTCCCCTAAAATACAATGCAAATCAGGTCCCAGTGTTGACCAAATTCTGCTAAGTGCTTATCTGGGATATGTTCTTTGAATGGCAGAAGCTTGTTAGAGATACACAGGGTTTGTATAACATATGTGGCTGTAGATAAGGACCCAAGTGGCTCAGCGGAGCAATAACTTTAATACTTTGCCTTATTCCTTAACTTCCTATTCTGAGAAGTGGCTTTGCTTTCTTCCTAGCAAGTTTTGTTCTTTGTACTTCCCCAGCAAAGTATTGTTCTGTGCCAATACAGCAAGCCACAAAGAGGATGGAGGTCTGCATCTACCTCCCAAGATTTCAGAGGGTACCAGTTTTAATTCCCTCTTTGATATGCTGCAGAATGTCACCAGTGATTTTTTTCATTAGCTGAGGTTATATAGTCAAGTTTTTCCCTCAGTGTAGCAAAGTGTTCAAATAGGTGCTCAACTTGATACACAATGGCATTTTGAGGCATTTTTAATTCTTGCTGAGTTTTAGATACTTTCAGCTCAGAAGCTGTTAGGCTTTGTAAAACAAAAGCATTTCTTGAATATAATATGTATTATAATGGGGGGAAAATAATCTATTGATTGGCAACACAAAGCTAGTTATAGTGAAAGTATTTGTGAATTTAAATACAAATAGTTCTGGGTGACAATCTGTGTCTGGCAAGTCTGTGTATAAAAAACTCTTCTGCAAGCTGCCAGCACCTAGACATTGTTGAGGCTTTTGCTTTTTTCTTAGCCAGGAGGAAAAATGTGATGGGAAAGTGTTGGAGGAGGAGTTTTTAGCAGTGGTCTGAGGCCAGTAGAATGACATTAAAATAGAGATGCTTATGTCAGGGAAATATATTGAGTCACTCAATAATAATATTTGGAGAAGTGGAAACTCCATTGATTATGCCACTTGGAAACAAAAAAAAGGCCAAGAAATAATTTAACTTCTGTTAGAATCTAGGCTCTTTCTCTTTTATGCAAGACATGGAAGATACTTCGGGATGCTTTTTAGGGAATTCCTTAAATTCCCTAAAATTTGAAATTATCTACAGCGTTGCATTCATCTTAGTATCCAAAGCATAGTGGGTTCCTTCTTTCTCAACTGCTGGCAGACTGAAACAAATACATTTTTTCCCTTGATTTTCCAATTATAATTTTGAAATTACCAGCATAAGTCTTTTGGAAGCTGGAAATTCACCAGTTTTATGTTTACCTGATAAAAGCAGCAGCTGCAGTAGCTGTGCCTGGTTCCTAGATGGTACCAAGCTGAAGTGCCTCTCTTCTACCCATGAAAGGCTGTTCTGAAGAAAATGGATTATTGCAGAGCCTGTATCAATCAGGTTGTAGTGATGCGAGTGGAGATGCAGTTAATAACCCAGCAAGAACTACAGCGAGGCTGCTCCACTCATTTCCTACGAGCTCCCAAAGAGCTGAGAAGCACAGCTTTGTCCTGGTGACTAGCGCTGCATACAAATCACCTCCCTGGGAAAACCACAGCTCTTCCTTAGGCCATCTCACTGCTGAAGCGTCCAAGCTTACTTCCTTCTCTCTTCCATTGTCTTCGAGGATAGAAATAATTGTGGTGAGACACAGAGTATTCTGTTAGCACCCAGAAAGTGTGGTTAATTAGACCAGTGTATATTATTGATGAGATTCATATTACTTAAGACAATGGGGAATCTGAAATTACTGGGTTGTAGAGAACATAACAAAGTAGTGATGCCTTTTTCTGTGGTCCTAGAATTATGAGCCAGACACAGTTAAAGGGATAAAAGGGTTTTACCTCGGTATTTAATAGGATCTTACGGTGCACAGCTTGTCAAGGTGGAAAGCGCCAAAGATGCACACCCACCATAACACGAATGCAATTTTTTATAGACCTTGCAAATTAACATATCTGACAAAGATTCCCCAATAAGAAGCTTAATAGATGAAGTAATGCCCCCCCTATTTTAAAGTCTCCCCGCGCAGATGAGGCTTGAACCTTGTTTACAAAATATGTCTCAGAGAGAAGGTTTCAACCCTAATAGAAACCTTGGTTTCTACAGATAACCGAGATAGCATAGGGGCTTCTGGCCTCCAGCTGAGAGGCCTTTAGGATGTTTGGTCTTCCTGCCTAGCAGAATACGGGAACTAAGCTACAATATCAGGCTAAAAAATTACAAATATGTATGCTAAGAATATGGAGAATATATAAAAAGGAAAAAAAATCTTCAGGCATCAGTAGTAGCGATTGATGATCATTCTTTCCCTTTCTGGAACAGATTTTGTTTAAATGCATATAATTGAGCAAATGCTTAAAAAGAATACTCAGCAGTATGCTTTTATAAAATTAATCATGGAATCTCAAAGTAGTTTTAGTTGGAAGGGACCTAAAAGATCTTCTGGTTCCAACCCCTTGCCATAGGCAGGGACACCTCCCACTAGACCAGGTTGTTCCAAGCCCTGTCCAGCCTGGCCTGGAACACTTCCAGTGACAGGGTAGCCACAGCTTCTCTGGGCAACCTGTGCCAGGGCCTCACCACCCTACATATAATGCCTAGCTTTTATATATCACTGTCTTGTCATTAGTTTTTAAAATGCATTATGAAAGTGGGAAACTAAGGCGCAAGAGAGGTGACAACAACTTGCACTGTATTGCTTATCAGGTCACCATCAGATTTGATCATTTGAGTTCTTAGTTCCCTTTGGCTGACAAAACAAATTAATTTCACCTTGTGGTTTTTTAGACTGTTGAGCTTTACTTCCTTACAAAAATGACAAAATGCTGCTGTCATCAAGTGTGTCTCTTGTTTTACTTTCTGGGCACCGAAAAAGTGCTCTGTAATTTTGGGCCTCCTTAAATGATGACTCAGAGAGAGAGGATGTAGGTAACGAGAACTGAGAAAATTATTGGTATCTGTGAGGCACCTAAGGCTAGAAAAAATGCTGCGTTTTCTTCCTTTACCTACCACTTCATTTATTTTATATGAGTTTACTGAGAGAATGTGGGACATTTAGCCATGTTTCTGTATTAATGAAGTATTAATGAAGTAAGCCTAAACCAAATTGCCTTTTTTCTTTTCATTTCTTTAGTCTATAACTGGAAAAGTTGATATTTTGTTCATCAGACATAAAGAAATGCTGTCAAGTCTGTCTCCTGGATTAGGCTAGGAGATCAGAGCTGGGCTGCGTGCAGCCATTCTGAGTCCAGACAACCCTAGTTTAGTTTCACAGAAAGATCTGTATTGTTCTTGGACTGGGTAAGGCTGTACAGCAGTATGGTGATTTTTATGTGATGTGGGATTTGATTGAAGAAGACCCTCCTGACCAAACCATTCTGGGCTTGGGGATAGTTCTGGTGCATCTGCTCGGATAGCCTTGGTTATTGATTCAATCGGATCAACTGCTGCAGAGCTCTGGCCTTTTTACCCTTTTCAGGACTCATTATTTATGAGATTTGTGCATTTTTTCACTTTGTCCATGGTATCTCAGCCCTCTCATTTTTATGGGTAATGGAGAATTGATGGTAGGCTAGTCTGAAGTAAATGGTAACCTCACGGCTTTAACTAAAAGGAAAATTTAGCTTTCGGACTTTCTGAACATCTCACCTCTCTGAGTCTGGGTCTTCATCTTCAATAAAAATAAATATTCTTGGAAATTATATTACAACATCTGTAGAAATGCAGCAATCACAGTTTCAGATACTTCAGACATACATAACTGACTCATTTTTACATCGCTTTTCTGTTCTGTGTGCCAAAGGAAATGAAGCAAATACCATTTTCTTGAATACGTACATATGGACGTACGTGAGTGTCAGTGTGTGTCTGTCCACCTTGCCCACAATAACTTTTGATTCTGTTGGCTAGTTTCATCTGTGTTGGAAAAATAATTAAAAATCTGAAAACAAATACAAATTTTATCTAATTAATTAATTTAGCTACTATGCAGGCCTGAAAAAATGTATTTCTGCTCCGAGCTGCATCATTAGCAGTGATTTCACCGTGAGAACAGAGTGCTTTCATAAACACACAAACTCAAAATGCAGCTAAAATCTAGATCTTAGTAGATAAGTTTTCTTTTAAAAAGTAGGTTTGGTAGTTTCTGCTCATGGAGTAATTTATTCTACAAATACAGGGGTTGGCTGTTAAACATCTTGAGTGCAATAAAAGTGATACTCTGCTAGAGCCTCATAGTTATAACTGATGAATAAACCTGAAAAAGGTTATATTCTGGTAAGTGGCGAGGCTGTCCTTGCCTGTTCCTACTGAACAGAGTAGTCTGATTAAAAGACACATTTTGAACTACCTGGTCTAGTGGAAGGTGCTACTGCCCATGGCAGGCGTTCAGAACTGGATGAGCTTTAACGTCCTTTAGAGCCCAAACCATTCTGGGATTCCATGATTTTCAGATTTGGAATTTGTGATTTCCTTTCCAGTCAAGTCTCAGACCTGGAAAGGAAAATTTCAACTTCTGGCACAAACCTGCATCTTTACATTTGTGCAAATCTTAGGACATTTATTATGCAGTATTTTGCAAAGATGATGCTACTTGCCTTCAGCTTGTTCTTGTTCAAGAAGGCTTACAAGGAGAAAAAAATTATCTAGCTGTCTTGTACTGTTCAGTGTAA
The DNA here is from genome assembly GCA_036630365.1 of Acanthiza pusilla. Taxonomy (NCBI): domain Eukaryota; kingdom Metazoa; phylum Chordata; class Aves; order Passeriformes; family Acanthizidae; genus Acanthiza; species Acanthiza pusilla. The sequence goes on along the minus strand of JAXCHO010000027.1, from coordinate 18,804,384 downwards.
TTGTTTTCAAGTACTTGAGATTTATACCACTGTGAAGCATAACAGGAAACTGCAAGTAAGAAAAATTTCATTAGTTATCCCAGGGAAGACACATTTCTATCTATAGCGAGGCGGAAGAAACAGCCCTTGCGGATCTCCTGGAAATAGGTGTTACGATTCAGTGCACACCATCCATCCTCGGGAAGGGTCCAGCTGTTTCTGGCATTCTGAAAGCAAACTGTAGCACACGATTTTCTGGGAGACGGCAGAACGAGCGGGAGCCCTTCGCTCCTCTCCAAAATGCCCGGCCTCAGGCGCCGTGTCCAGGGCGCGCCCAAGACGGGAAGCGTGGAAAACAAATGCCTGCAGCAAAAACGGAGCCCTGTGAGATGGAGAGCCGGGAGCAAGCCTCTTTCTGAAAGGTTCTGGGTGTGATTTTCCAGCGATTTCCTTGCGAGCAAGTTTTATGGATGGGATTTTTTTATACTTTCTCGCTACAATATGCAGCCACAACTGGATGCGTTGCTTTTCAGCTGCACCCCAGAGACATTTTATTTTCTATTTCTAATTTGATCTGAGGGCTTTTAAGCAGATAAAATTTACTGTTTTTCATGGAAATCTTCAGGAAGAACAGTTAAAATCGCTGTAATATCCAAACGAGAGGCCAGGCCCGGGGTTCTGACGCTGGCAGTGGCAGTGTTGGGGTGCAGGTGTTTGCTGTACCCGGGGAACAGAGACACCCGGAGCGGCTGTGAGGGGGCTGCAGGTGCGGAGATCATTCCCTCATTGTTCCCTACACGCGGTTCGCTTCAGCCCTGTGCGCCACCGGCGTCCGTTGTAAGTCAGAAAGCTGCAAACGGCCAAATGGCGTCGGGGTGATGTTCTCCCCTGCCAGATTTAGTTCGAGGAGCGGCGGCCAGCTGCTAATTCCTAGAGTTCGGGGGTACGCGGCTGCTTTCGAGCCACGCAGAGCGCTCCAGCCCGGGTGGAGAACGCGCGCGGTGTTTTGTCCTCTCCGGCTGTCCGTACTCGCCCGCCGAGCCATGGCGGGACAGCGGGCGCCACTTCCCGCGCGTCGAGAAACAACGAGAGAACTACCACTTCCGGCATGCTCTGCGTTATTGCGCATGCGCATTGTTCACCCGAGCGCCATCTAGGCACCTGTTTCTTCCGTCTCCTCACGGTCAAGTTGCGGCAGAGACTACAATTCCTAGCGTGCCTTGCAGCGCCTGCGCATGCGTACCGCGCTCATCCGCCATCTTGGCCCGAGTAAACGCCGTCGCCGCCGCCACTAAACAAACCCGAGCGCGGCACCGGCGAAGGGGGTGGCGGGGTGCGGCCGCCGCGGAGCCTTCGATGTGCTGGGCACGGCCGGGCAGGTGGGTCCCGCTCCCCGCCCTGCCCGAGGCGGTTCGCCTCGGGGAGAGGGGCAGCTCCGCTTCCCCGGACGGGGGGGACCCGCCGCCCATTCACGGGCCCGGGGCAGCGCCCCGGCCCCCACCCGCCGGCGCTGCCGCTCCGCCCGACGCGGGGAAGCAGCGCCAGCCGCCAGCCCACTCCCTCCCTTCCCCCCATCCCCCCATCCCGGCGGGTACCCAGCGCCGCTGGTTCCGGCCGGTCCCCCACGCCCAGGGCCCGGGAAGGGCGGGCGGGGAGTGCCCGGGTGGCGGCTGGCTTCGGGCGTCCTTGCAGGAGACCCTCCCCCCCTCCAGCTCCCGCTGGAAGCTGCGACGGCGCCGGGGCTTTTGTTCCCCACTCCTCCCCACCCCCCCTGTCGTGCCGTTCCTTACCCGCCCCAAGCCCCGTTCGCCCAGCTCGCCTCCGGCTGCTCTTTTTCCTTTATTATCCTCGTCGCATTGGGGAGATGCGCCCTCTCTCCCCGCCACCCCCGGAATCTCGCCGCGTTGGGATCGGTCAAAGAGGTGTTCTCGTGTTTGGCTTATTTTTTGGGTGGAGGCGTCTGATGTTGGTACAGAGAGAGCAAATTTTCACGCCTATTTTGCCATCCTGTCATATACTATAGGCTGACGCAAAATGCATTCCCCGGGGGAACGGGGAGCGTGCGGTTCGATGGAAGAGTTCTTTTAATAGGTACTCTGTGCATAGAGGGAGGAGACTTGAACATCAATTTGGAGAGCGTTTCAGCGTGAGAAAAAAGGCTTGAGAAGGAGATAGGAAACTCGGTAAAAAGGCTTGGGCGACACATTTGAGCGAGTGTATAGGAAGTCCATGCCCTTATGAAACTGCTGAATTCCTGCATGCCACTACAAAGGTTGGGGTGCGGATGGGAGCGATTAGGTCAGTGGAGTTGTGAGCAGGCTGAGAAAAGTTTACATTAATCGGCTTGGGAAATCAATAAATTATGGGCTTGACCATTTTTATTCCTTTTTCAGCGAGGCCGAGCTCTGTGGGAGCACAGACACAAGGGAAGGATGCCTGTGGTGTGGCCAACTCTTCTGGACCTCAGTAGGGATGAGTGCAAGAGGATCCTTCGCAAACTGGGTACAGTAAGATACAATTTGTGGGTCTGTATGTTCGCCCTTTTAAGATTTGCCTTCATGCTGCTTCCGTGAAACACTTTAAGATGTCTACAGGCAGTTTGCAAGTAATTTCCTGCACTTTCCATGTGTCATTGATTTGACTGCCCAGGCTTAAAATTATGTTTGGCAGATAGTCTCAGCCCCAGAAAAATGAGTAGAGAAGAATTGTTTTGGTTTGGTCAAATCTCTCTTGGATGTCCTAGCTGCGTGTTGCAGGGCTGGGTTTTCTGTTACTATTGACATGCAACAAGATTCTCTCTGAAAGGAGAGCCTTTGGGGTTTGTTTACTTTGTTTTATTGTGGTTTTTGGTTGTTCCCCCCCCCCCCCCAGTTCTATATTAGACGCCTGTTTGCCCCCCAGAAAATATAGTGGAATCCTGGTTTAACTGGCACTCTAGGGCTGAATTCGAGTGTTAAAGTTACTATTGTGAAGACATAAAACAGGATTAAAAAAAATGCTTGTTTGTGGTTTGCAGTTACACAGGTTGTCAGGGAAGTGGGAAAACGATGCTTTCACTCAACTGCCATAAGCAAAGGAGTCTTTTTCATTGTTTCAGATGTAGCTCAGTATTTGAGGCCCCTGCCCAAGAGATAGGCACACTAGGAGATAATTTTGTGCTCTGTCCTTGTAGATCCAGGTGTATGAGGAGAGATGCTGTTGTGTTTTGGAAAGTAATAAAAACGCTTGCTCCTTCCTCACACATCTGTTTTTGGCTACTGCAGGAGAGAGGATCCTTTGTTAGACCTTTGATCTGATCCTGCACGTTTGAACCAACTTAGGGCTGAATTCATGTAATTAAGGGTTTGGGTTTTTTGCCAGTTAAATGATGTGTAATATTAGAAAAGAAATTTTAAAAAGCTTTAGATTTCTTTTCAGACATTCTTCTGAGAACCATAATCTAGGAGATTATGTCAGGAAGAAAGTTGAGGCTCCCTCTAACTTCCTGTGACCATCAAGTGGTAGCTTTTCTTGTTCTCATTTTGCTTGAATGCTGAGAGGTGATATGCTGTATTTCTTAACTGTGCCAAGGTTCTCATATGTTGTGAAGCCATCCAGTTTAATTTTTGAGAGTTGAGAATCTATTTTCCCTCCCTTTGCCCTTTTTATTTCATTTCTTGGGAAAATGGGGTTGTGTTCTGGTGAAACAGTGTTGCACACAACATTGCAACAAGCTGTATTATCTGTTTAGGTGACAGCCCTAAGTCTTAAGCAAGGCTCAAGGAGTACAAAAACTAGGAGAAAGTGCAGAATGTCAAAAGCTTTAGACCAGATCTATGCTTCTAAATTTCACTAGCATTGCTATGCTGGCTGGAAGTGTGGAAAAAAAAAAAACCTACTACCTGAGCTGATGGTGTTGTGCTGGCAGAGCCTTGCTGGTGCAGCTGAGCCAAACAGAACTACAGCTACACCTCCTTCAATGACATAACTTAGGCTGACAGGAAGGAAAAAAAAATTTTAAAATAATCATTTTTGGTTTGCTGGCATGAGCTGTGTCCCCACAAGGGGGCCCTGCCAGCGAGGCTGAGGCAGTGCCTCTGTGAGCTGAGGAGGCACACCACGGGACTTGGGGGTAAAGGAGTGCAGACACCGGGAGCAACAGCTGTGTGAAAGTCATATCCAGCAACAGCCATCTGCTTTAGAGGGTCCTGCTTTTCCAGCTCACAGCCCAACATCTCATTTGGCCGATGGCTCAGCAGCAGTGGGAGTACTCCATCAGGAGTGAAGCGCAGGGGTGTAGGTGAGGTTGAAATGCATCTCGAGGTATGCAGGACCTGGTGTTGATTGTGGTTTATTACTGAACGAGGTGGTGATGGTAGCGCCTAACACTAGCAATAATGATATTTACTTGCCAAATTAATTCTAGCTATTTGATGTGTTTTGTTGGAAAAGGACAGCACCAGTTAGTGATTGCATAGACACAAGGGTGAGGAGGTTACAGCTGTTCTGTAATCCTTACTGGCTTCCAAAAGACCAGAATGTACATTTTTCAAGTTCTAATGTAGAGGATCTCTATTTATAATGCAGAACAAACAAAAAGTTTACTCTTCATAAATAATTACATGGTTGCATTTGAGAATTACTTTAAGTTGTTAACAGACGAAAATAATTAGGATTGTAAATATTGTAACATGGTTGTCTAAATAAATGTTGATATTAGTAATAACCATTGCATTAATTGGTGAATGTTTTATAACTGAAGCTGTAAATGCTTCTGTATGTCACTTAGCATCCTTGTGCAGGCTGCATAGTGAACCAAAGTGACTCTGCTTTTTGTTTTGTCTGCTTAATCAGGACAGGAGAGCAGGAGTTCTTTTCAGCACAATTCCTTGATTTAATTTGTAAATTAGCTCTTTGGAATCCTAAACGGAAAGCTTTTCAGAGTAGTATCAGTCTTTTCTTTTGCAGCAAACTTGAGTGATGTTAGGTTTTGGACTGCACCTTTTTTTCTTGGTTTTGGTTAAGTGGGATCTTTGGTGGGGTTTGGGTTTGGGCTGGCTGAAATAGGGGTGTCAAATGAAAGGCACCTATGCAAAGCATCAAAAGAATTTGTATTTCCCATTTCCCTAAACAGTGTGAAGCTGAGAATAGCAAGTCATTCTTTGGCAAATTAGCAGGCTCCATTGTTTGCATTAGCTGTATCATTACCCTGTTTAGTAGGACAAAATTCGAAAGTATCAGTAGCCTTTTACGGTTCCATTTTTTTAAAACACTGATGGCATAACATCACCGTCACCTAGAATTACACAGCTGCATTTTTGTGAGTTAATCTTTGTGATGGCTCTGTGTTTAAGAATAGCTGGATTATTTCTTTTGTGTTGGGCAGGTTTAATTCAGTGTGATGCATTTCTTTCAGATGCAAGCAGTTGTACCATATCAAATAAAGAAGCATAAAAGATTATGTTGATCATATTTAACAAACTAGAGCTGATGTTCTCCATGCTAATTAAGGAAAGGCATTACAAAAAAATAATTGCTCTTTTGATAGTGTATTTCTTTTCCAAGCCAAGATTTTCCATAGAACTCTTAATAATGATACGTATTAAGAGAATTCTGAACTACTCTCCAAACATTTTCTTCAAGCTTTTTTCCTGAACTGTCAGGTCAGAGAGAGCTTGACACATTCATTTTGGTTTATAAACTATATAAGCCTCTGTGATGAGACAATTGCTTCATAGAAGTGCTTTATGCTGCAGAGTAATTGATTGAGAGAGTTCTAAATCATCAATCTCTTTTGAAAAAGCACTAAATAATTGAAAGACATGTTCCTCTTAGTGATTTTGAAAATTAATAGAGTACTGTCAGTAATATGGAAAATAACATGGTTTTTTTTCTCTTTGCTGTGAGCATTAAATAGAAACATTATTTGTTCTAATTCTTTAGAACTGGAGGCCTATGCAGGTGTCATCAGTGCCTTACGTGCACAGGGAGACCTTACGAAAGAGAAGAAGGATCTTCTTGGAGAACTCTCTAAAGTGCTTAGGTAACCATGAACTTTTTAAGCTAAAACCATGATCTGTTTTCGTTTAAGGTGTTGCATGCTTTTTCTTTCACCAGGATCACAAAGTAAATCTGAATTTGGAGAGGTAATTCTTCATGTTGCAGAGGTTTCATTCCTGTCCTGCTTGGAGTTTTTAATAAGGAAAACAACCATGCTTCTGTGGTAGAAATTTTACTGCTTTGTGGGATACTGAGTGTTAGAAGGATTACAGCCAGGTCGTGAATGTACACTGGCTTGTGGTTTTGTCAAGGTAAAACTCCAAGGTGTTTGAGCTCAAGGTACCTCAAGAAAGAATGCTCCATATCCTGTGTGAATTTTTGTGCTGTGTCTTTAAATGTATTGCTCTCATTAGGAGGTTGGATTCTAGTTGTTTTTCAGGGATACCCTATGAACAGTAATGTTCTTGTCATTATTCAGTAATATTTTTGAGCAATAATACAATTCATTCTCTCTCACTGATAGCAAAAGTTAAGTGGCAATTTCTTAAATGTAAAGTCCTGTTCCCTTTCTTCTCTTAGATTATTATTAAGTTTAATTTTAGCTGGAATTTTTAGGTAAATATTCCTATCTTCCTCTTGATTAAAATGTGTTGCTTTTTTTTTTTTTAAATAGTATTTCAACAGAGCGACATCGTGCTGAAGTTCGGAGAGCAGTAAATGATGAACGACTAACAACGATTGCACACAAGTAAGTTACAGGCCATTTTGTCCTTGATTTCCAAAAGTACCCTTTGGAAAATCCATTATGCCTTAACTGAGTGGTAGAATTTTGAAGAGTGATGGTGGTTTAAAGAATAGTAGTTAAAACACTGTATGGATGAAGGAATTACTGTATCAGATCTACTTCAGGGGCCTAGAAACAATTATTTAGTACTATTGCATTTTGGATCTGAAGCCGTCCCATTCACTGTACAGGTACAATGTAAGAAACAGTTTTTTGGCATGAAGACCTTTCTGTAAGACAGACTAGAATAAACAGAGAGTGGAGAAATTAGAGAAGCTCCTAAGTAGGATGAACATGTTTGCTTTTTTTTTGTTTGTTTTGCTTTTAGTTTTATTTTAATCAGTTTGGAAAGGCTGTATTAAGAGGAACTAAACTACATAGGAAAGGCAAAGAGAGGGAAGGAGGTGGCAGATTAGTGGAAAACAGTGTATCAGTACAGAAGGGAAAAAATGGTCAGAGTAGAAAAAGCTGCAGCAAGCTGATGACATCACTGTCCACCACTCTCTGTGATGCAGCTGCTGTGCTGGCATCAGCTGTGCTTGTTCCGTGCATTTGCTTTCACAAGCTCCACCTGATTTTGAAAGGTGGGAGGAGTAAGAGATCGAGTGGTTATGTATCTTTGATAATTACTTAACAATCTTACTGTTGAGGACTGTCATTAAATAGAGCTGCATTGTGTCTATTTTTTACAGCTGTTGGTTTTTTAAAGTTTGACTGTTACAGCTTAAGTGTTGTGAGGAGGAAAAAAAAGGAAATCATAGGAATAGCAAGGCACTTGGAATTAGCAAGTGCTTGATTCAAGACTAGTCAAAATCAGCATACTGATTTAGTGCTGTAGAAGGACATTTAAGTGTTTTAATGTTCAAGTTTAAAAATTTAGAAGTATGCTGTTCACCAAACAAAACCCACCAACTTCTTACAGTCCTTTAAAGAAAAGCAGGTTGGGGGGTGAGGTGGAGAAGGGAAATTATGGAAAGCATTTAGTTGTGAAATCAGGATTCTTTCCCTTAATCAAGTTTTCCTTTTAGTAATACTTCTGGTCTTAGCATTTTGCAGAACATGAATAGATTGTCCTGTGGTGTTGCACTTCAATTAAATATTATTATCCAGACAACGTGCAGTTTTGAAGTGCTGCTTCTCTTTATTTTTCCTGTGACGATTCTTTGTGAGTAATGGTTGGTAATATAGTATTTGACTTACATAATTCTCTAACTCATTAAGAAAGCCTACTTTTCTAGCCTTTGTACCCTTTGTTTTTTGTCTTATCAATGTATTTTTACCTCAGCTTATGTAGCTCTCTTTATACAATATGCATATGTATGAGGAATGCTGAAGCATATCAAGATTTAACAACAGAGCAGATCCTCTTCATTTTACAAACTACTTTGTAGTAGCTTTTGCTGCAGCTTGCTTGAAATATTTCATGTGAGAAGTTGTTTTTTAGAATATATTAATACATTAAATCAGTTGATTTGCTTAAGAACATTACAGCATTGAAAAATAATTTGCCATTTTGTTTTTGCTGATTTGACAACTGACTCATGTAAAACAGTCAAAAATACTTAATCTGGATAAGAACAGTGTTTTTATGAAACATTCTAGTGTGGGTGTAAGTACTAAGGTTAAAAGCAAGTTAGAGCAGAAACTGTTTTCTGTTTAGGAAGATGCTCATGGTGCATTTAAATAATTACAAGTTCTGCCACCTTGTTTGGGATGACTTTAATAAGTGTCAGAAACTCTTCTGTTCAGGTAAAACAATATTTGCCTTCGAAGCTGAGGGTTTTTCCCTGTAACATAATCTATTTCAATAGTCTTTTATGAAATCTATTGGGTTTCTGGGTATTTTTGTAATCCAGAAGTAAAGAGTGTATGAACTCTACCTGAATAGTAGCTAACCTAATGTGGGGGATTTGAGTATGGCATTTACACACCTCTGGCCCTTGGATAGCTCTGTGAAACAAAACAACAAAAGAAAAATCAACTCTTTAATTTAAAATGGGAGGTTTTGTATATGAGGTAATAAAAATGCAAGGGCTCTCATGAAATAAAGGAAGTCAAGTATTAGTGCTCTAGTAGATCTTAAACTGCCCTTTAGACTTGCGCTGTTGGGAAAAAAAAGATACTTAAGTAAGACACTGAGTACTTGGAAACTTGTCAAAATACTTACAGAATGTGCATTTCTTTTTAGTATGTCTGGACCAAACAGCTCTTCTGAGTGGTCCATAGAAGGTCGTCGACTGGTGCCGCTGATGCCACGACTTGTTCCACAAACAGCTTTTACTGTTACCGCGAACGCTGTTGCCAATGCAGCTGTTCAGCACAATGCATCTCTTCCAGTTCCTGCAGAAACTGGAAGCAAAGAAGGTGAGAGGAAGATGGGATTCTGCTCCAATCTATGGGAATGTAAAAACAATGTCACAGTAGAAATTGGCGCCTTAGATTTTAAGTGTTTAATATTAAAGATTTTCTTTTGAGGCGAGGCTGGATGAGGCTTGAAGCAGCCTGGTCTAGTGGAAGGTATCCCTGACCATGGCAGGGGGTTGGAATTGGATGAGCTTTAAAGTTCCTTCCAACCCAAACCATTCCATCAATCTATGAAAAAAATCCATATCTTTCTTATTAAACATTATTCACAGAAGTATAAAACCCCCCCTTTTTTTAAAGATGCCGTTGTGGTACCTGCAGCATTAATCTGAATGCTTTGTGTTATTGACACTCTAGCAACTGAAATATAAAGAAACCCAATTTGTCAGGAAATGACATTCACTGATTAACTTCTTCAGTTCTGTAAACTTTAAAAACATGGACTAATGGCTTAAGATTTTGTAAAGTTCTGTACGTGATGAAAGATGTTTCAGAACATTTTAAGAGTGCCAAGTAGGTTTTGGTGAAAGTCAAGAAATACTGCTTTGGGTTTTTTCCTTCAGATTAAACATACTATGGTAACAATTAAAGAGATCGCTTTCTGCTTTCCCTATGCTTTTTATATAACGATAGTACACATTCCAGCTAGCTTGGCTGAGCAGGCTTGAATTAGGCTTCATACAGCTGGAGAATGTGTAACATTTCTTGAAACAAGCTGTTTTATCCTGGTTTTGTGAGAAATACTGGATCATTGTGCTATTACTTATAAGCAGTGGTTTTAAAAAGCTGATTAGCACAATCAGTTCTTCATTACTGATGGAGTATTTGGGGGTTTTCGGCTGATGTACTGTTGAGAGGCAATAGCATTTTTCTATCAGTTACTAGTCTAGATGTGGTCATTTGCAGAAAAGCAAAAAGATTGACGTATTGAATTAGTGCTAAAATTAAAAATAAATTTTGAAGTAAAACATCAGATTAATATAAAAAAATCTCACATTGGCAGCACAGATTTTTGGGGATGGGAGGAGGGGAGGTTAGATTTCTAATGGTAATGAAGACCATTAATTCCATGGCCATGCATAGCTCAAATTGGGGAGTATTCCACAGCAACAGGATTGCAGAGGGAAATACAGGGATAATGACCCAATTAGTATTTGGCTTCCATTTCAGTTTAAAAATAGTGATAGAATAATGGGATTCTGCACTTCAGTTATATGGAAGGTGTCTTTTCTCCTCTTCAGTGGTGGTTTGCTATTCCTACACAAGTACCACTTCAACCCCAACATCTACCCCTGTTCCAAGTGGCAGTGTAGCAACAGTGAAGTCCCCCAGACCTGCCAGTCCAGCCTCCAATGTAGTCGTCTTGCCAAGTGGAAGTACTGTTTACGTCAAAAGTAAGTGATACTAGAAACTGATTGACAAAAGGGAAAGAAAGGGACAATGTGGCTGAAGCATAGGCTGAGTTAAACACTCAGACCTTGGGCAAGTCATTTAAGGCCTTTGTTTAGTCTAGAGAATGAATTTATTGCTTCCCTTTTTCAGAGAAATGTTCAGGATGAATCCACTCACTGAAAAATGCTGCAAGGAGCAGTAAAGCTAAAAGGACAAGTGAAAAATACTTTGAAAATTGAATATAGAAATTTCTGTGCATCAGTGGATTTCTTATCCATCTTATTGAACTCTTGTCTTTAAGGTGACTCTGCTGGTTGCTTCTGCAGAGAACTTTCCTCTTCCTTCTACTTTAATAATATACTCTTATTTGAGTTAGAAAAGGTTCCTCTTTTCCAGTTGACAGAGACTTGTTTTTTTGGATGCAGTTTGGCAAGGGTTTGTCCTTACATACTATATTTGACCATTTTGTGATTTATCTGGAAAATGGTCTTAGCAAGGCTTGTGTTCCTGGGCAGCTGTGAAAGCTTCATAAGAATTCCTACCAGATACCCATCTTCATGTATTTGAATCTGGAAATCCAGGGCATAGAATCTAGAAACAGTATTTTCTTGAGAAGTGTGTGTGTGTCCCCATCTTTGTTTAGCTAACAAGTCAGCTAGTTCTAAAAGCAGATTATGTTCTCATATATATGCCCTCATCAAGGGTAGTTTTATTATACTATTAAAATGTTTCAGTTCTTATTTGGTTCTGTCAAAACAACAAAGATTAATAGTGAAGTAGATAAATGTTATTTTTGTGCTTGTTCTGGATACCTTTAATATTTTAAAAATTATTTTAGTCTTTATGCTACATATGTACATCTGTATAAGCTTCTAGCTAGTCAGAAATGCCAGATAGTGCATAAATATAATGTTACCTGCAAACAACCATCAATAATGGCTCTGTCAGCCCATGAAATCTATTACATTAAGGTTTTTCATTTTTCTGATCTATGCACTAATCACTTGGCTTTAGTTTAAAGACTCAGGGGAGAATGTTCTTAGCATCTTAAAATTTTAATGTAGACTTTATTGAATTATTACGTGGTAATGAGTATCAAACCAGTGTAGACACTAGAGGGATGGTAATTTTTGCTGTCTGTCCCTAGATTTCATTTTTCCCTACTTCATGTACTTCATTTTGTTCTTACTGTTTTTAATTTTTTTTAAGGAATTGTGTGTCTTTCAGAGTATGTTACATCAGTCACATTGATTTTAACAGACCTGCTTAGGAGCAAATTGCAGAGGTCTGAGTTACAGTCAGGACTTCGCCACTGGTCTGTGGTATAACCTCTTCCAAGTCACAGTCTGATTGAGCCATTAACCTTTCCATGACTCTGCTTCCTTACTTACCAAGTGTGAGTTACAGTCAAGCTGTATTACCTTTTAACTAAATGTCTGTGGAAAAATGTGTTCAAATGCAATTTCTAACAAGAAATTATAAGAACAATGTTCTTGCAAAACCCCAGCAGTGAAAACAGGTGAAATGAGCTGTACTTAACCTAAAATAATTCTTTGCTAGTTTAATCTTACTTTCTTACTTCTTGATTGATTGGTTGATGGGTTTTTTTGTGGATGAGGACCACAAACAGTTTTCTCTGTTTCGTGGTGCTCCACCAAAATAACAGCCATGTCCTAACATGCTTGCTGCGCGTGAATTTTGGATTCAAATGGATTCTGAGATTTTTTTAATTCCTGCACATGTTCAATATGATTAGTGCACTCACAGTAATACTTATAAGTTAATAGTTACAAGTTTGCGTAGTGCACTCACAGTAATACTTAAAAGCCTGTCCATAATAAACCTTAAAGTTATGTCATCAAACCTCTGCTTTATAGAGGGAGATCACCACAAGGCTTGTTCAGGGCCATAAAGTAAATTGTTTATTAGAGATTTGAAATCTGGTCTTGAGTCCACACTTCACTTGTACTGCTTCAGCCAACTACAGCTAAGTTATGAAGTCCAAAGCAAACTTAAAATAGAGCCTTTGCTTCTCTTCCCTGGTTCAGTTTCCTGTCTGTGTGGATACAACTGCCTTTGGAAGCATACCTGCAAATGAGCTGCTACTCCTCCTGAGAGAGAATACCCTTTTTCAGAAATTGCCTATTGTGGTACTTGGGAGTTTCTTGTCCATGTTAGTTCTTACATCTTCCCTTTTAAAATATCAGAATATTTAGTAATTTTAATTAGAAATTGCCCTTAATTAGATCCTGGCCCTAATTAGAGATTGACTACCAACCAAGTTTGCTTTGATTACCAGCAAGACTGCTTTTTGCTGTGATGGTGTTCCTTGTCTTTAAGCCCCAGGCACATGGAACAAGATTTTCCATCATCTTCTGCATAGGCAGGATTGCATCTCTTTAGCTTATCTCTGATTGTTTTTAAGTGGTGTAACATGTTAACATGACAAGCATAAATCACAGAATTGCAGATTTTTCAAGTTTGGAAGAGACCTTCAAGATCATCTAGTGCAACTATCAACCCAGCACCATCATAATCCTCCCTAAGCCACATCCCCAAGTGTCTCATTCAGTTACCTCTTGAACACTTCCAGACTGTCATCTCCATGGGCAGCTTAGTCCGATGCCTAACTACTCTTCCAGTGAAATTTTTTTTCTAATATCTAATCTCGACCTCTCATGGCGCAACTCGAGGCTATTTCCTCTTGTCTTGTCACTTGTTACCTGGGAGAAGAGCCCATCCTCCACCTGGCTAGACCCTCCTGTCAGGGAGTTGTTGAGAGCAAGAATGTCCCCCCTGAACCTCCTCCACTCTGAGCCCCCCCAGCTTCCTCAGCTGCTCCTGGTGCTCTAGACCCTTCCCCAGCTCCGTCCCCTTCTCTGGGCACACTCCAGCACCTCAATGTCTCTCTTGTTGGGAGGCGCCCAGAGCTGACCCAAGGACTGGAGGTACCTCAGCAGTGCCCAGTACAGGGGATGGTCACTGCCCTGGTTGTGCTGGACACACTATTGCTGATACAGGCCCAGTGCCATTGTCCTTGACCACCTGGGCACACCTGGTGCATATCCAGCCAGCTACTGACCAGCATCCCCAAGTCCCTTCTTCCTGGGCAGCCCTTAAGCCATTCTGCCCCCATCAGCCTGTAGTTCTGCATGGGGTTATGATGGCAAGACCTGGCACTTGCCCACGTTAAACCTTGGCCCATTGATCTGGCTTGTCCAGATCCTTCTGTAGAACATTTGTGCCTTCAGTGCTACCCAGTAGCTGTAAGAGGTTTGCAAGGTTATTAAACTGTGTTTTTCTGTAATCTAGACCAATTTAAGAACCTGTTTGCTGCTTTGGCAAGTTTCATTTGCATTTAAGATCCATTAATCATGCTGTTACCTTTGCTGAGCTGAATATTGCAGCAGATTTTCTTTTTCTATGTGTGCAGTAGATGATTGTGAGGAAGAATGAACTCTTTTGAGCCTGGACTTCTTTCGTTTTTCATGATTGTGTGTTAGGTGCCATTTTATATCTGTTGCACAAAATGCAGCAAAGAAGGGAAGAGCTGATAAAGCTCTAAATAATAGTTTCACTGTGATCTTCACAGTTAAACTATGTAATAAAAAAGAAAGTTCTATCTCAGAATGCTGTATTGAGGTGAAAGGCAGAAGGGTAGTGTAAGGATAAATATCACCGGCATCAGCATAAAAGTAGGTGCAAAAGCTGAAGTCCAAGAAGACCGGAGGGGGATAAGCTTTGGTAGTCCAGGTGTTGTAAACAAAACCACCACTAAAGAAAACCAATGTAGTGTGAAGTTTTAAACTAAAATGTGCGTGGCATTATCCCAGTTCCCTTGTGTGTGTAGTCAAACTTCTGGAGACAGAATGAAAACCCTGTACTGGTTCTTACGTTCTTTTAATCTCTCAAATTGAATGAAGTAACCCAGTAACTGTGTAGCTTGGGGTTTTGGGTGATTTGTCTTTTTGATTCCTGGCATTGTAAGTGTGGCCTGTATCAAGGACTAAGCGCATCTGAGGTGTGATACAGGTTGGTTGTGACCGTAAGATGTAATTTATTCTTTATTTCCTTTTATCTTATTTGAAAGAGGGTGTAAGACTCAAAAAGGGTGTAGTGTTTCAGAAAGCACTGGGATCTGCAGACAGGGGAAACATAATTTAGAAAAAGTATTTCTTTTCCAGGCGTCAGCTGCTCAGATGATGATGAAAAGCCCCGCAAAAGACGGCGAACGAATTCTTCTAGTTCTTCCCCTGTTCTCCTGAAAGAAGTCCCAAAGGCAGTGACTCCTGTCACTAAAACTATCACAGTGCCTGTAAGTGGCAGTCCCAAAATGAGTAATATAATGCAGAGCATTGCCAACTCCTTACCACCACACATGTCGCCTGTGAAAATAACCTTCACTAAACCCTCAACACAGACAACAAACACCACAACACAGAAGGTATGTGGGGGAAGCTGCCAAATGTTACTTTATTCTGCTTTTATCAATTAATAAGATGTGATGTTTGACTCTTTCTTTCTGTGATCTGACTAGCTGTTTTTTAAGGATTGCGCTTGGGATAAGGTAATCCCTCTTTAAAACAAACAAAGGCAAAACCAAACTCTTGTATGAATTTAGTTCACCTGTGTGTGAAAGGACCTGGATTGACAGCTGTGGAGACTGAAGCCCTCTTTTTATCCACAGAACAGGTACAGCACAGGCAGCGGGAGTGCAAGCTTCCCCCAGACTGCCCCGCCAATGTGCCTCAACCCTGACCTGAAGGGACCACTTCTAGGGATGAGAGGGGATTCAGTCTCCATGCTCATTCAATTCTTGGCCTCTCTGGTGAGACTGCCAACAAGGTTACCAGTTAGTACCATTTGTGGTGTTGGGTTTTGTGATATGGACACTAGTCCACTGAGAACTGGATCACATAGGCCACTGAACAGCCTTCAGATGGTAACAACTATTGGTCAAAGGTAATCTTTCTTATTTCTATTTTCCTTATTTATAATTATTCTTTGCAGTAGTAGAATTCCAGGAGAGATGGCATGGGCTTTCCCTTGCCAAGCCTTTTATTTAGAGATTCATTTTTTGGGCTCTATAAAGCTTATTCTTGGAGCTGGCCAAAGACCGGGGGGCTTTATTTTCCGTTCAGTACTAGTGTGCCATTTCTCATTCTGCATTAATAGTGTTACAGTGGTCAAAATCAGTTGCATTATTTCCGCTGAGTGTGCCTAGCTTTCACCACAATGCAGTGTGCAGAAAAAGTTTTCCTTGTCTAAATTTTGATTTGGACTTAGATTTAAGTGCCTAATCTATGGCATGACTATTTCCCCATTCTTTAGGAGGCATTTCAGTTGTGTCTATTTTTCTGTTCTTAAGGTGTAAAAAAAAAAAAAGAGGCATGGTTCAGACCAAGTTCATTCTTGGTACAGTTATTAATTAAGGCGGACTTCAGGGAGGGGAGTGTCTCTGTGGAATTAATTTGGCCTTGATACTGACAGATTTCTAGTAGGCTGGCTGCTAACAAGCATTTTTTTCCAACTGTGAGAGTTTGACTACTGAGCATGGTATTTGTTCTACTAGTCTTCTTAATTGCTTTATGACTCTTTTTGGATTAGCAGAGTTTCTGTGTCCTGATTTTTGGAAACTTTCAAACCAAGTAAGATTTACTGAAGTAATGTACAATAAACATCTTGCTTTCTGGCCTCTTCCCACTCCAAGGCTCTTGGATGCTTTCATTTGATTCACTGTTCTTTAAGTGTCCTTAATCAAATTTAATCTCTGAATATATGAGTGTATAAGAGGAATCCATGAGTGAGCGTAAACCATCAAATTAAATGTTCTGCATTCAGTGCAGCAAATCCACAGCTACTGTAGGACTTAATCTATCTATCCTGTTGCACATTAGCGTTATCATTTGTGCAGGAAGAATTTTTTGCCTTAAATATGTGTAGGGTTCTAGTAAGTATGGGTGTTATACATCACAGAAGTTAAAGACGGAGTGTACTAAGTCTCCCAAAAAGTGGACTGTTGATAGGGCCTTTCCTGTAGTTGTGCTTGTGCTTGTTGACGTGGAAATTTTACAGTTTGCTTTGCATTTGATTTATTTGACTGTCTCACTAATCTGCAGTGACTGGAAAATCAGTGCTTGTTTCGTTAGGCAGCCAGAGTAGCATTTGTATCTGAATTTGTCACAGTGCTCTCTTTTGCTGAATTTAGATATGCCAAAATATATAACTGGATCATTTTGGTGGGAGAAATCCCCTTTAGTAGTTTTAAATTGAATGCCAGTCTTGTGCATTCGTATCCAACTGCACATTTCCAGTTTGAGTGTAAGTTGTTGGATATGAATGAAATTCTTTGTTTCTGCATGCCAGCTCTTTGAATTGTTTTGACATTTTAGTATGTTGGAGGAAGATTTGTCATAACAACTAATAATGTCATAGCTCCAGTTTCTGGATTCTCTTGAAATAAAGTTGCCTGTCTAGGACATAGAAGGAATCCACCTAGTGAAGTGTCTGGCAGTTATAATGTCTTTATTTTTTCAGGGACTAAGTTTTGACATCTCTCAAAATAGAGCTCATGGGACTAATTTCAGCACATGTTGGGAATTAGATTTTACTGTAGCAATTAAAATCAACAACAACAAAATCACCACCTTGATTTTTGTGTATGTGTGTATGTTTTAAACTCAGGCAGTTTCTCTGCTGTTAAACAGGGGATGTAGTTTTGGTACACATGAGGAGATTATTTGGATCATTTCAACATATATGAGAAAATTGTATTTTGGAAATATAATGGTTGTGATTTGTTCTTTAATACTTTTAAATTTTTACCTGAATTTTATGTTTTCTGGATATACTTCAAACATGAAGATTACTAAGCATTGCTCTGCTCTGTTAATTTTGAAAGATGAGGTAGAATACACAGACCCAAACCTGCTTAGTCATAGTATAGCAGTCACGGTTGAGCTGTAGTGTTTTACATGCTTTATTCCTTGCATGATTAAAGTGTTTTTAAGCGATAATTTTGGACTTAAGTAAATGCAGTGGTCTACAGGAGTTGCAATTATGCCTAGATTCATTCTACATATCTCTACTTACTTGTGATACTGAACTTGCCCTGTTCCAGTATAGTTTATATTTGCACTAATCTATAACCTGCCTTTTTTAACTGCAAGTTGTCCTTTGACTGTATTCCTAAATTAGCTATCCTGAGTGGAATGGAGCCGACCCTAAACTTCAGACAGTGGGGATGTATTTCTAGTGTTAACTGACAGCTTAAGAAACAGAATGAAACCCCAGAGGCATATTGTAGAATCTTTTCACTGCCAATTCTCACACTAGAGCAAGCTCTGTCATGTTCAGCTTGTCTGCATGTTTGTAGCCTAAGAGCAATTTGAGAAGGGTGTTTTGATTAAATCAAGATTAGGCAGAACGCAAAAATAAGACTGATGCGGAGAAAATGTTCGCACCAGAGAATGCAATCAAGTAGAAAAGCAGCAGAATGTGGAAACTTTGTCCTTCAGGCACTGGTTAGTTGTGGTCAGCCTGCTGTAACTTGTGGAGATGGTAAGGTTTTGATTTCCTTCAGATCAAGGTATTAAAGGTTTAGCTAAGCAGCAGAGACCATCAAAATAAGAACAGAGGCAAAAGGAGAGGCAGAACCAGCCATGGTGGTGAAATTTGCTGCTTTTCTTCCATCTGTGTGGCTATTTCCCTTTTTAATTTTTTAATTTTTTTTTTCTTTAAACAAATTCCAAACTTGTAATCTCTTGCTGCTTGGTCTGTCACTCAAGTCTATTTCTGGTGCCATTATCATATTATTTCTTTATCAGGCAAGGTGTCAGTAGTGCTTGGCTAGGAGTGTTAAGACTGTGTGTGTGAGCTGACACACGTTTTCTTTGCTCTTTTTATATCTTTCTTTTTTCTATAGTCTTTTGTTACATTGCATCATTAATAAGTTTCAGTTTCCAAGGTTTTAATGAACAAAATTTTTGTTGGAACAATAGCATTATTAACATAATTTCTCAATAATCTTGCATGATAATCTGAAAATATGTTGTATTTTTTGCTTCTTTTTCTATTTCAACTGTGTAAGTACAAGAAGTGACATATTAGTAGAATAAAAGAAATTTCTTTATGTAAACAGTCCCTATATTCAATACTTAATGCCTAGTTTTCTATGTCAAGTGCATAAGGACAGACCTCTTCTAATGCTGTCATGAATTCTGTGTTTTTCCTATGTCAGATCAGATTCATGGAGTTTTAATTGTAACTCACATTGGGGTGATGTTTATTCTCTTCAGACAAAAGGTTTTCAGACAAATCAGAAAGAATTTCCTGTTATTGAGAGCACTAAATAAAGCAGAAATTGCTTCAAACCTAAACCGTTTTCTTTTACTGATGAAATATTGTTTACAGCCCTGTAGATCAAAAATTCACCATTACTGACACAGCAAGTGCTTGTTAATTGTTAAAGAGGAAAAAAAATCATTTACTGTCATTGCTGTTTCTTGATAGTTTTGCAAGGTTTGGGAGAATGGCACTTAAAACTTGCTGGAAATCCGTTCAGTTTCTCCTAAAATGGGTTTCAAGCTTCCTGGCCCAGTTTAATGAACTCAAGTTAATTCCTGTCTGTTTGCCTTCAGACATGAGATAATTCTACTTTATTTGGATAATTCTACTTTGTTTTCCTTAAAAAATCCTCCTAATTTTAAGAAAATGTTAATCGCTACTTCTTCAAAATAATTGAAATGTTTTTCCTGCAGGCAAATGTGATTGACACTCTTAAAAGCTCTCAATAAACGTGTTATCCCTAAAACTAAGTACACAGACAGACATGTTACTGAAATTCTGTGCTTCTAAATAAATGCAAAGAACAAATGAATTTCTTCTTGTTTTTTTCTTTTTTCAGGTGATAATAGTAACCACCTCTCCAAGCTCAACTTTTGTACCCAACATCCTTTCCAAGTCTCACAACTATGCAGCAGTTACAAAGCTGGTCCCAACATCAGTCATTGCCTCAAGTACTCAAAAGCAGCCCGTGGTTATCACTGCTTCCCAGTCCCCTGTGGGCAGCAGCAGCTGCTCTACTCCCTCCTGCAATGCAAATACTATTGCTGTGACTGCTGTAGTGTCGTCCACACCGTCAGTGGTTATGTCAACAGTAGCACAAGGTATGGCAATTCTCTTATAAAGGCTCTTCCACTGAGGAATTGGACTTTGCTTTGAGAATAGCATAGGGGAGGTGTGCTTATTTACGTATGATGAGTAAAGCACAGGACATGTAAAAGAAGTCTGTTGATGAAACTAATCCAAGAGACTCCACAAAAGGTCTTGTACTCTTTTCCTCTACATCGACCGTTAATGTGCAGATCCTCTTTTTCAAAAGGATGTGGTGACGTGGTGTGACCTAGCTTTAAAATAATATCACCTCAAAATGATTGGCTTTAAGAATTCTACCTGATGCGTGGAAAATAGGTATTTCCAATATTGGAAGGTGATTGCATCTCTAAAAGCCTGATTTACAAAAACATGCAAAGTTAACATTGAATAAATACAACTTATTTTTAGAGAAGTGTTTACACCTTTTTATCCATGTATTTTATCAGCATATCAGTTTTAAAGTACTTTATAATTAAGACCTGAGTGGGCCTGAATAAAATTCCTAGGTTTCTGATTTCCAATTCTAACTGTATATGCTAGGTTGACTGTTACAGCTTCACAGCCACCAGCTAACATTTGAAAGGGAATTTGTGAATGAATGAATGAGCCTTAGCAGCACTTGAAAGAAAACTGCCTGACAATGACAAGTGCCACATTACCATTTTTCTTGGTCTGTGTTTTCCATTCTTGTTCCATCCCACAAAACATTGGGTAGCTCTATCAAGGCTGAGGTGGTATTTTCCTTCCCTATTGCTTGTATTAATATAATCAGATATTAATCGGTGGAGCAAAAGGGCTTACAGCAGGCTTTCATACTGTTTGAACTGCTGATTTTTCATTGGGTTTGGTCATGGAAGAGACTTAATGCCAAAGTACATTAGGTGGAATATCTCTCTAACAGGTTTTTTTCCAAGACTGTCAGCATCGTTGCAGAAGATGCTGGTGAAAAGTTTTGTGACATGAACTGAAATCTCTCCGAATGTAAAGTTGAACTCATGAATGAAAAGAGCTGCCCTAGGAAATGGTGTAACCATCTTAAATGATGCACTGAGAAAAGGGTTGCTTATTTAGATGGCCAGAA
Organism: Acanthiza pusilla; assembly: GCA_036630365.1. Classification (NCBI taxonomy): domain Eukaryota; kingdom Metazoa; phylum Chordata; class Aves; order Passeriformes; family Acanthizidae; genus Acanthiza; species Acanthiza pusilla. The sequence goes on along the minus strand of JAXCHO010000027.1, from coordinate 18,783,649 downwards.
CTGTACATTTACTATGATTTCTGTCATTATCACTGCAATCTGTTTCTATTTTCCACTACAACTGGGATTTAGTTAAAAATTGCCTTCAAAGATACAGACTTTGTTTTGGTGCTTATGGATGTGCAATTTAGAATTATATACAAAGCCAAATTTTTCTGTTGTGACAGCTATGTAGGGGAATGACAGAAATAAGTAATTATTTTGTCTTTTTTTAAATAATAATTAATAATTTGTCTTTCCATTTTACTGCAGACTTTTTAATCACTTTTACTTGTAAGATCACCCAATCTAACAGCAAAAACAGGTGTCCCACAATTTTGTAACTTACATACCGTTACTTGATTTTTTTAAAATGCCAACTAACTCTTGGTAGTAGATTCTCCCTTCCAGTGTTGATGGGTTTGATACTTGACATCCTCCTATCTCCAACTGTTTGTCTCTGTGATTTTAGAATCATTGAATCACAGAATGGTTTGGGTTGGAAGGGAGCTTAAAGACATAGTTCTAACTCCCCTTCCAGGGGCAGAAATACCTTCCACTAAACTAGGTTGTTATAAATATTTATAAATATTTATATGTATATATATATTTAAAGTACTTTCACTATAGGTATTTTGCTGTCTTGAAGCTTAAAGATGAGGCTTTGAAAATGTTATTGAATTATTTGTACTACAGAAGGTGCAAAGTAGACTGGGATTGTGGTCTTTTCATTAGATGCTGTTCTTTTGTCACATTGAAAATCTGTATAAAGTTTCCTTGCCTCCTAACAGAGTGCTTCTGCTATGTGGGAGCTTTATTTCCTCACATATATCAATGCATTTTTCAGTAGAAAAGATAGTTGAAATGCAAAATTACTTAAGAAATTATAATATTTTTCTTTCTCATTGCACTGTTCAATCTCAAACCATTTACTCTTTCACAGGTGTGTCCACCTCAGCAATTAAAGTTGCCTCTACCAGACTACCTTCCCCAAAAGGTTTGGTTGGGAATCCAACCCAGATCTTAGCACAGTTTCCCAAACAGCATCAGCAGTCTCCCAAACAGCAGCTGCACCAAGTCCAACAGGCCCAACAGCAGCAGCAGCAACCGCAGCAGCAGCTGGTGCCGTGTTCTGTAGCCCAGCAGCAGTCACAGCAATCTCAGCTGCCAGCTGGCATCAAGCCCACCATTCAGATCAAACAGGAATCAGGTAGTTGGAGTTGATCTCGGGTCACATTGGTGAGGTATAACTGCAACTGAGGACAGTAGGGCAGAACTCTGTCCCAAAATGTACGTGGGGGAGTGGTCATGAAGGCATCATTTCTTGAGTGCAAGATTTGGCTTTAAATATGAATACAAGTAGATAGTGAAGGATGTTTTAATGTTTTCAAGTAACCGTAATTAAAGAATTTGGTTGTTTCACTCTTCTTGTTTGGTTCAGGTATTACAGACCATGCTTTAGGTATATGTGTTTTATGTTAGAGGTTGATAGGTATGTAAATAACTTCAAAAGTAACATGATTGGCAACCTGGAACACACCAGTTTTCTGAAGATCCAGGAGCTGTTCAACTATATCAACTGGAAAAGGAAGTTACTCCATGTTTTCATTATTTTCTTTGGTCCACAAATCAAAATGTGCTTTTGAGGTACATGTCAAAACAAATACAATTAGATCTGGAAGTTGGACTGGATTATTTTTTGCAACATTGATTCATTTAGCTGACTTTGGGCAAGTCGTGTAATCTTTCTTTCTTGGCTATTCTCTTCTGTAGCACACAGTTCTTAGCAAGAAGAAGTGAGAAATAAAGCTTGCAAAGTTATCCAGTTCTAAAAGAAGTGCTATAAAAGTGCAAAGTATTTTTATGTACATTAATATAAAAACAGTATTTTATATTAATCCTGTCAGTAAAATTAGTATTTTACATAATACTTTTTAGATCAAAGGATTAAAATAGACTGTAGAATGAAAAGGTAAACAGCCCTACTCCCGTCCTTTGATAAGACTTTGATTTTGGATTATAGAACCATTGCTTAAAAATAATAGCTGCTAATGAAGACATAAAAAAGGTCTCCAGCCACTGAACAGTATCAATATGAGCTTCAGTTCCTTGTCTTCTACAACAAATTTAGGCTCAATGTGCTTTTTAGTTAGTTTCTTTGGAAACACCATCTGATACCAATTCATTCTGGAAGACTGAAACAATGAATGTTAATTTCTTTCAAAATTAACATTCATTCTCAGTTTTCATGGAGACTTCATTTTTTATCCAGTTTTGTGTCTGGATGATGCAGAGACTTGAATTTCTCTTTCAGTTTGGAGCTTATTTGCTCTGTACTACTTTTATAGTCAATGTAGAGGGAAGAAAACATCTCTGGAGGATGTTCCACATCTTAAGTGGACAATACTGTTCACCTAGAAATACTTGTTTACAAATGTAAGTGCTTCATCTAGATGGGATTCATCCAGGCTGTGTTTTCTATGGCATTTGGCCATGACAATGCACTGCGTTTACCTCATCATGGAACAGATCATAAGATGCACATCTTGTGGATGTACTTTTGAACAGATGATGTGAATCTGCTGGTTTGCAACTGAAGTGAATCTCACAGAGGTCCCATTCCTCAGCACAAAATGGAGAGAGAGGGAGCAGAATCCTGGCGGTACTAAGGTGTCCTCATCCTTCATTCTTATGGTTCTACTCATAGCTTAAGCCAAATTTCTTTGAGGCTTTAAGGTGACCAGTAAATCAAGGGGAAAGAGAGCATTTTACTTAGAGTAACCTTTCCTGGCAGTGTCATAGTTGCTTCTTACACTCACTAATAATCCTTGTGCACAAATATTTTTCAATTTATTCAGGGTGGTGAAATTTGTTTAGGCTAATTAAGACACCTTAGGATTTATGGACTGAATTGGTGAAGAATTACTTTGCTTCTAGATGGTTCATTGTGTATGAACCAGTTCAGTCTTGGTTGTAACCTGTTGGCTCCTGGGAAACGTTCTGATTTTTTGTATTGTGGACCAGGAGAAGTTAAAAATTACATCAACAAATCAGTGATAGAATGGACAGTGGGAGTAGCTAGGAATTGAAACAGGCACATGAAAGACAAAGATGATGACTTTTTTGGTATTTGCAAAACAAAACCAACCAAAAAAACAAAACCCAAAAAAATTAAATCTTTTTTCCATGATCAAGAATACATGGGCTCAGAATTGAAGCCTTGTGGGGCTACTTGCCCACTAGGCCTTGGTCTGAGAAAGCATTTCAGAAAGTAACTTATCGTGCCTGTATTTTAACAGTGACCTTTCTCCTTTCCTAGGTGTTAAAATAATCACTCAACAGGTGCAGCCCAGTAAAATCCTTCCCAAACCAGTTACAGCGACCTTGCCCAGCAGTAGCAATTCACCTATTATGGTGGTTAGCAGTAATGGGACTATCATGACAACTAAACTGGTCACTACTCCCACTGGTAAGTTATGGCTCTGAGAAGGGAAGGGAGGGTAAACCCAGCATACAGGTGATCAAACATGGTTTTTTAGGGTTAAAAAAAAAAGTACTTATCTCTTCTGAGCAGTTGGCACAACAGCACATTCACAATCCTGTTGTTATTCTAGATCAGAATTTTTGCACTTAGTGCTCTTTTATTCCTCTGTTTGAATTGGTACACAAAAATGTCATCATTCCTTTCCCACTGGGTTTATTCTAAATGAAGTTTTCTTGCAACTTCTACAGATACTTTGCACTTCTTTAGCACCTTATATTACATGATTTATGCTGATTTGACTCAAGCAGACAGGTCAGCACCGTTTCTGTTTTATATATATGGACTTCAAAAGACAGGTGACTTGCTCATAGTCCTGCAATGAATTTTATAAAAAAACAGTAAATTGAAATTTAAGCTCCTAGTGTTCTTCTGGGCATCTAATTGTATTTGGGTTTCTAATTGATAATAATGCAGACTGTTCAGATGGTAAACTTATATGAGGAAAACTTAAAAGGTAGCTTTATCCTGGTTTTCAGAAAACTATTTATTTCCTGATTTTTTTTTAGTGTGGGCTGGGAATATTAGAACCATAGAATTATTAAGGTTGGAAAAGTCCTCAAAGATCATCAAGTCTGACCATTAACTCAGCACTAAACCTTGTCCCATGTGCCCCATCTACATGGCTTTTGAATGCTTCCAGGGGTGGTGATTCCACTGCTTTCCTGGGCAGCTTGTTCCAATGCATAGGCAGCCTTCCCATGAGCAATTTTTTCATAATACCGTACCTGAACCTCCCCTGGCACAACTTGAGGCCATCTTCTCTTGTCCTTAGCATAAACTAATAGTTAATATTCTATTTATAACTTCTAAAGTGTTTCATAAATACATTCTTGAGTACATTTTAAAAAAAGATGTTTTACAGTTCATTTAGTTGGTAACATCTTTATTGTGCTCTCTTGGATGTGAACACACCTTTCTTGACAAAACAAAATGCTTTTCTCTGTGATCTTTAGTAGTTAAGGGCACTATCTGTGGCAGTACAAGCAGAATGGAATTTCACTGTTTGTGTAGCTATTGACTTCTTATTTTTGAACAAGTTTCTTTGTGGACTCAGTTTTCTTTCCATCCAGAAAAGTACTAGTTCTGAAAAAACAGTATTTATACTATATTTGGAGGTTTCTTTTGTGCTGCTGTATGCTAAATCCATAAAATTGCATCGTCTTTGTAAATTGTATTTTTCTCTTAGGGTGTTATTTAGACCACTCATTGGTGGTGCTCTTTATAAACAGTCTGTCGTATAGGAGAAGTGCCTTCCATGAGAGGAAGGGATGACTTCTCGTCGTGTCATCAGATGCCTGACTCCTGGGCTTCTAAGGATGCAAGAGGCAAACCTACAGGCAGAATCTAAACATCTCTTGAAAATTACAGTCTTATGCACAGGGACATGAATTAAAATAAGGAAGTCATGGAACATTGGTTAAAATACTCAAAAGACGGTTACATTAAAGTTAGTATATGGTTGAATATTGCTCCGTGGGTTTAAAAATTACTAGAAGATTTGTATAGGGTAGTAATAGATTGCAGGGTGGGATATCTTTGAATAAATCTGACCCTTTTTTCCTAAACTAACATATTTTTCCACAAATATTAGTAGAGGATCATGTTGTAACAGTGAACTTTCTTTTTCTCTCTTTAAAACAGGAACTCAAGCAACATATACACGGCCAACGGTGAGCCCCTCTCTAGGGGCTCGGATGGCTGGAACTCCAGGGGCTGCTACTTATGTGAAAACTACAAGTGGTAGCATAATTACTGTAGTACCAAAATCACTGGCTACTCTAGGAGGGAAGATCATCAGCAGTAATATTGTTTCTGGTAGGCATATGAGTACTTTGATGTTAAGACTTCTATTTCAAAAGTAACTTTGGGCTTGCTTTAGTTGTTCGGGGCTTTTCTGTGAGTTACATGCTCAAATAGTTGTTAGGACCTTTATCGGAGAATTCAGAAGAAAAACAGTTGAGCATGAAGAAGAAGGTAATAGATAGAAGTTGGAAGGTGAAGTGTTCTTAAGGATTGTGGTAGTTCATGTGTTTAAGAAGGAAACAGCAAATGTGAAGGAAACCTGGGAGGAAAGAGAAATGGGGGATGGGGGGGTAGAATGTTATACAGAGGGCAGAAAGATCAGAAAACACTTGGCCCCAGTTTAAAACATTATAAAACCTCAATGCTGCCCTTCCCTGTTGCACTGCATGTCCAAAGAACCAGATTAACAATTAACTGTATATGTTAAATTCAACTGTGCAGTTTCCATCTTATTTTGTTATTTTTTCAGTGGCAGCCTGTCCTTCCTTAAACCATGTTCTACCTTAAGCTTTCCCTGCCAGATTCATGCAGACCCTGCTGCTTGTCTTTGTTAGTCTGCTGACCAGCCCTGGTTTTCCCTGCTGGTTGTGTGCTGGCACAGGTTGTCCAGAGAAGCTGTGGCTGCACAACCTGAAAGTGCTCAGGGCCAGGTTGGGCAGGGCTTGAAACAGCCTGGTGTAGTGGAAGGTGTCCCTGCCCTTGACAGGGTGTGGAACTGGATGAGCTTCAAGGTCCCTTCCAACCCAAAACATTCAGTGGTTCTATTGTCTCTAAAAATGGGGTCTCTTTGGAACCAGGACCAAGCAGTTACCAGTTACAATTTCCTAGTATATGTTTGGGACTTCAGCTTTGTTTAGCAAAGACCTGATGTGGCACCAGCCAGCTGCAGTCACTGTAAGGTGCTGCTTAAGCTATTCAGTAAACCCACTCTTGGGCTGTAATCTGATAGAGCAGTTTTTCAGGTTTTAATTTCAACAAAATTGTATTTAGTGATGATACAGCATCTTCTTTGGGAACAAGTAACTTTTTTTAGCCTGTTGTGGGTATGGTGAATTGTTAAGACAATTTCTGGGTCTTCCAATGAATTATACACAAGTTGAAGTATTCTCCTGAGCAGCTGCTACTGTGGAGCAGTGTGACTGATCCTGATGAGGATAATAATGATTGTCCTGAAAGAATACAAGCATGCCTGCTTTCTCCTTCATGTTTACTTATTTGTTTTTGCTAAGGGAGTAGTCTTTAGATGCCTCTGAAGTCAGCAGGATTAAATAAATCATAATTTTGTCTCAGCATGTCTTCCCAGAATTGGTAGAATTGTTAATCTGAAAAATGTTGTGAAGTGTCCACAGACATAACTACTGGATAGAAGGCAGTAAAGGGTGTCCTTGGGTTTGCAACTCTTCTGTGACTAAATGGTGCTTTCCTCTGGAGAAAGGAGAGGAATTGTTGATAAAAAGCTGTCTGAGTACCTACTGCAATGGCAGTCTGATAACACTGATGACTGATTCCAGAGCATGTGCTCTAGTAAACTGTGAAGGGCTGACCAGAATTACCTGTAACTGCACGTAACTAAAAACCTGATACAGGGAATGGAGCTGATTAAATACTGACATAGGAGAAGAAACAGCCAAGGCAGCTCTTCAAAAAAGAAAAACAAACCCAAACCAAAAAACTGCCCCACACTTAACTGTTATGGACTGGTTGTAAAACAATAGCATGTTTTTCTTTTTTCCTTCTTTCAATCCACTATTCATCACTTATATTACAACAGAAAGAGCTGGTGTTTCTCTTGACTGGAGATACATCCTTGGTATGTAGATTCTTCTACAGAGGTCATCTGTAGAAGAGTATTTGTCTGTGCAAATAGAACCTTGAGTTGAGTATTAGTGGTGTCCTTATCCCACCCTAACTCCAGCCTTGGAAAAGTTCTATGTGTTTGCCTCAGAAAGCTGTGTTAGTCTGCTCTGTAACTTGTGAGAAGGGGTTGTCTGTCCTAATATAGAATGCATTATGTTCCCCTGAGCACACCTGTTTTTACTGTAGGTGAAAGATTTGTAGAGTTGTCATCTAATCTTTCCATCCTGAGTTGGGTGACATGAATTCCCATTCCAGATGCTACTGATTTTTTGATCTGCTGTCAGATTTAAATATGATTATTCCTCTATAGCTCACCAACTTCTACAGTGAAAGGAAATATACAAAATGTGATAAACTGCACCTTATTTCTTTTCCCACAAAAATTTAGGAACTACAACCAAAATCACTACAATTCCAATGACATCAAAACCCAATGTGATTGTTGTGCAAAAGACTACTGGAAAAGGAGCTACAATTCAAGGGCTTCCAGGCAAAAATGTTGTCACAACACTGTTGAATGCTGGGGTAAGTAATTGTTTCAAGTCTCAAATGGAGAGCCAAGTGACAGGCTATGTCGTGGCTGCTGCATTCATTCTCCTAAAGGCTCAATTAAAAGCAAACTGCATGAGCTCCTTAACAGATCCAGCATGCCTTGATGTCAAGGATGTTTGAAAAGTGACTGTAGTTTGCAGAATATGATTCCATGCTTAAGCACATTGGGGATGTTTTCAAAGTTAGGAAAATAGAAATTTCTGAACTTGCTTTTTTTCCATGGTTAATGATTTTACATTCCTGAAGCAATTATGTAGATGAAAATTACTAGAATCTTAGGCTGTTTGCCCCAGTGAGAGCCAGGGTCCTGTGTTATAAACTTGCATCTCCAACCATTTATCTTTTGGGTATAAAGGGCAGAAATAAACTGTATGTTCGCAGTAGGGGAACCACTTTCAATTTATGTGGTGTGTAACGTTGTGATATCCTGTGCCCGAGTATTGTATAGTGGTGAATTATTTTTTGGATAACCTGAGGTGTACCTAAGAGTAAAATCAAATTTCCAGCATCAACTGAACTTACCCGTAAGTACTAGTAAGTAAAAATTATTTATGTTCCTAGAAAAAACTGCGAGATTTTATGTCTTAGTCCTGTAAAATTTTAAAGGCTGCTTGGGTAACAGAACTACTGAGGGTTTTTTTAAACCTTTTACAAATTTTGTTTTAGATTTTGAATTTCCCTAGTTTTCAGAATTAAAGGTGCATTTGCAGACAAGTGGAAATCTTGAATTGCTACACCATAGTAGCTGCCAGGATGGGATGGTATTTTTGAAACAAATATGGCTTGGGGGATTTCCAGCTATTTCCTGGAATTCCTGTTATCCAATGAATATTGGTAGGAATATTGGGAGAACTGGCTACTAATGTTATTCACTTGGTTTGTTACTGTGCAGAGCTGAAAAAAAAAGCATGCTTAATGTCTTTGCTCTTCTTAAGCTATCAGGAATCTAAACATATGTCAGCACTATTCCATAGTCAAAAGATTCCTGTGAAACAGCTGGGAATCTGCATTTTTTGATGAAGTGAACTGTTAGTTTAGAAAAAGGCCATGTGTAATTCATGTCTTGGTCCTGAAGACAATATAAAAATCCGTATTTAAATAATTTCTTTTTAGAATCTCAGTTCAAGTCTTGAGATGTCTTGCCAAAGTTAGTGTTAATGGAAATTGGTGGTCTTAAAAAACATTTGTGAAGTATTTGAAGAAAGTTCCAGTTTATGTTAACTCTTTGAAACGGCTTCAAAAAATTTCATGTCTTTTTAGTTACTCCTTTTTGTTTACCCCTTCAGAACTGCCCAAAAGGTAAAGTAATGGAAAAGTGGATTTTGGTAGCTTTTTCTATTCAAAGCCATAGGCTTTTTTGTTCTTGGTCTTATAATGTATTTTGGACCAAATAAAAGTGGTTGTAGCAACAGATTTATTTCATGGTACACACACTCACATATAACTGTATTTTTTTTTTTAGAGGATTGGGTCTCACTGAACAATTTCGTTAAGTTAACCTGTAAACTTTGACTTCTCTGCAGGGGGAGAAAACTATTCAGGCAGTGCCAGCAGGAGCAAAACCTGCTATCATCACTGCTACCCGACCCATCACAAAAATGATTGTTACACAGCCAAAAGGAATAGGGTCCACGGTCCAGCCAGCCACCAAAATCATCCCAACTAAAATTGTTTATGGTCAGCAAGGGAAAACGCAGGTACAGTGAGGACCCATTTCTGTCTTGGAATGTACCCCTAAATTTTAATGGGAAGTAAATAATTTTTCACTGTGTTTCCTCATTTGTTGCCGGTTAAATATGTGTCTCTGGGGAATGAGACTTAGTGTTATAATGAAGTGGCCTTGATCCTGATTTCTCAAGCACAGTATTTGCATTTGTTAGCTTTTTCTGGAGGCCTAGAGCAAGCGGAAAGGATTTACTAAGCCTTTTCTGTAGCTGAAAAGCTACAGTCTGGCCATGGCTCCAGATATTTATTCATGTCTTACAGGTAATGGTTAGACCATGAGAAATAAAGATGCAGAGTCTGGACATAGGTCATCCATCAAATCTGAGGTTTTATTGAAGTTTATTTTCTGCTTAATATCTGTTCAGGCTGTCCCTGCAACCTTGTGTAGTTGGTGGGGCTGTATACAGAGAATCTGGCTTATTTTTGGATGCTTTCTATTTCAACTTTTTATCTGGCTGCACTTAGTATTTGAAAGAACTAAACTTTCATCAGATGTAACATTTTGTGTGTCTTGATTGTTCAAGACTGTGTTTATTGTGGAAGTGCTTGTCCTTATCAATGCAGTGCATATTCCAGCTCACTTGCATAGCTCTTTCTTATTACACTAGTTTTATCATGTCCTGAAAAGTGACTGATCAGTAGTTTATTATGTGAAGTACTTCAAATTACTGAGTGAGAAGTATGTTCTTGTGCCTTGCCATTTACTTGGGCTTTGTGGTTTAGTAATCATAGTTGCTGAATTTAGAGGTAGACGTCAAAAGTAAAATTTTATGTATGTGGTGTACATAGATCTGAGTGGCACTCTGTACTCTGCTCAGATCTGTTTTCTTGAGTGATTTTACTATAAACAAAATTTGCCTTTCTAATTAGGTCCTCATAAAACCAAAGCCAGTGACATTTCAAGCAACAGTTGTGAGTGAACAAACCAGACAGCTGGTGACTGAAACATTACAGCAGGCATCAAGGGTAGCAGAGACAGGAAACTCATCTCTCCCAGAAGTGAAAGAAGAACCACAAACCTACACTGACAGCAGTTCTTCTTCTACAGAGTCTTCCCAGAGCTCTCAAGGTCTGTATTGGTGTCACATAATGTATGAGTGGACTGTCTTCCAAGCATGCCAGCTGGCTCCATAGTGCTCTCTGTGTCTCCTTTCAGCACAGGTTTCACCCCATCTGTTTGCAGCGAAGTGCCATTTTTCCCTTGCTTTTAAGTTTTTCTTTCTCTTGAGCTACTTACAAATGCTTTCATTTCTCCTGAAAAGTGGTGATAAAGATGTCTTGCTGAGCTCCAACTTGCTGTTACAATGAAACCTGTTCCCTCTTTCTGGTAGGCAGGGTAGCAAGTTTTGGAGGTTATTTTGGCAGTCCATTCTCTGCCGCTGCCTTTCCTGAGTGTATCGAAGTATCTCTTCACTGCATGGCTGAAAGCTGCCATGGGACCAACACAAATCTTGGTTCTTTTGTAGACATGCTTATGTGCATCAGGACATGTATCAGACATGCAATCCTGATGGGAATTCTTCCCTGGCTTCAAGCCATGATACAGATGCAACTCTTTGTGTAGAAGAGGAGCACAAATAATGAGGCGTAAACAACACAACCTTTGGTTGGGAGTGACAATGGGCTGTATTACTGCAGCAAATTAAAGCAAATGTCTCAGTGAAACCTTTGTACCTTTTCTGTATAATTTTCTAACTGTTGGTCCATACTACCATTTAAGGAAATTTTTAAAAGGTTCTGAACATTCAACCATCTTATCAAAATGTAGGTGCTGTTAGTTCAGGATGCTGAATGCATGCTGATCACCTGAACTGCTAAAACCTTCTGGAAAAGAAAGTTCTAACCAAGGCAAACTCAACATACAAAGAAACCTACTGAACTTTGATTTTTCGAACAAATCATTTACGAAAAACTAAGATACAGGCCTTCTGTTTTTTATTGGAAACTGTAACATCAACGGTGTTTTACTTCAAGAATCAGTTGTAATAAAAACTAAAATGTTGTAGAATGAGAGTATGCATCCTTGGCAATGTTCAGAACTAACAAGTAATTTGGTATAATTTTGAACTATCGCCCTGCTTTAAACAGGGGTGTCCAAGAAGTTGGACAAGGGCCCTCCAACCCAAAATGGTTCTATGATGACTTGAACTGGCACAGGTTGTCCAGAGAAGCTGTGGCTGCCCCATCCCTGGAAGTGTCCAAGGCGAGGTTAGATGGGGCTTGGAGCACCCTGATGTAGTAGAGGTGTCCCTGCCTGTCGCATAGGGGTGGAACTCGTCGCATAGGGAATAAGATAAGCATTAAGGCCCCTTCCAACCCAAACCATTCCATGATTCTATGATGTGCCTTTGTTCTTTTGCAGATTCTCAGCCTGTAGTCCATGTGATTGCTTCAAGAAGTCAAGATTGGTCAGAACATGAAATTGCTGTAGACACAAGCCCTACAATAATTTACCAGGATGTATCCAGTGAATCTCAGTCAGCTACTTCCACAATAAAAGCTTTACTGGAACTTCAGCAGACAACAGGTCGGAAAACCCATGAGATTGTTTAGGATAACTTTAAAGGTTATTTTTTGCTTAAGCAGCCCTTTGTAGTAAGTTTTGTAATTAAAAAGTACCTATCTTGAATCAACTTGATTCCTTTCTTATACTGTATCAGTTTGTTTGCATTCATTCTATAGTGTTCACTATATTTAATTCAACTAGTACATTTATATTGTAGGTTTATTTTATTATGAAGGTTTATATATTAGAGGTTAATTTTAAGTTTTTCTTTTCTTCTAAAGCAGTGAAGGAAAAGTTGGAATCAAAGCCAAGGCAGCCTACCATTGACTTGAGCCAAATGGCTGTCCCAATCCAGATGACTCAAGAAAAGAGGCATTCTCCAGAAAGCCCTTCAATCGCTGTTGTAGAGTCAGAACTAGTCGCTGAATATATCACAACTGGTAAGTGGCTAAGGTAGCGTGAGGGTGGCTTTGCAGTTGGAATCTGAGGACTTAAATTTGGAGTTTTCTTATAGTAGGTTGCACTTTTGTGTTTTTGCTATAATTTTCTGTAAAGGAAATGAGTCTTTTCTTCCACTGCTGAGATCCTGTGCAAGGGACAGAGATTGCATTTGCTTTGCATTGCTAGGCCATAGGGGAAAATATTTCTAACTGAAGCAAAGGGTCGTTGCTTCAGGATGTCCCATGTGAATAGATTTTCCATTCCCTGGATGTAGAAGACAGACCGTCCCACTGTTATGTTCCACTTGTCTTAAAGGAAAATGTCCAGTAAGGAAAAACTGAAAAATGAAGCTACAGGAGCTGTAGCCTAGTTTTTGTATGTACTGAAAAGAGTCAGGCATTGAGTTTGTTAAAGTCCATTTAGTCCTGAGTTAAAGCCAGCTATCCATTTAGCATGCTAATATAGCCCCTGTTTCTTCATTTGCTAGTCAGCTTTGGACTAATAAATTTGCACTTTTAAAATAAATAAGTTACCCAAATTCAACTCTTTAAAGTCTTGACTCCTCCTGTTTGGACATCTATTTTGTGTACGTCCTTTCTCTTACCTCTCTGATGTTTCCTACTATGCCAGGACACTAGGTGTGAGCCACTTCCCATACATACATGAGAGGATCAGCTTGCTTGTTTTCCATTTTAATTTCTTAAGCCTCCATTGTTGGTCTCCCTACATGATTTGGAAAATGAAAGCAAACGTGTGTTGGAAGTCCACATTGGAAAAGAGAAATAAAACTTAATTGTATTAAACTGTATAAGTACATATCTGTAGCTCCAGTGGTTTTAGTGCTAAATGTCTAATCTGATGTTTTCATTTTGTTCTGTACCTCCTTCCCTTGCTCCCATCCTTTGAATGGCCTGAAGTTGTGTGAAATGGAGCTGGGGGGATGGGATGTTATTATTATTCTTTTAAATAGTACTTACTGTATCTGTCTTCAATTTTGAATGTTTGAGTCATGTTCCCTTGGATCTTTTTTAAAACGAACTCCAAAGTATAAAAAATAGTGTTAAAATGCTTTCCAGTTAGCAGTCAGTTGTCTTCACTGATACAGATACTGCGCATGGAGCTTCTCTTCAAGGTTCCAGTTTTTGTTGGGTCTTGCTGTGAAAGTTGATGTACAGTAGAGCCTTTTGCAGGGAGGAGGGGAAATTGCAGTCAGTGTCTTTGCAGACTTCAATACCTTTCTGGAGCTTAGAAGCCATACATAGTACAAAGGCTAAAAATTTCCTGGAGATATGGAGATACTATTTTAAATATTAGGATTTCTGTAAAACATTGATTTGAAATGTGGAGTTCTACCAGAGAAGTGTCTGTTTCTGTGGGTTGGCAGCAACACATTCTGCTGCAGCACTAAACTGGTTATTTTGCTCTTAGATTTTTGTTCCTTCCTCCAGTTTCTCTGAACATTGCCAGGGGATGCAAGTAATTGAGTGTTTCTATTCGGTTTAATTTGTGTTTCTCTGATTTTATCGGTAACCCACATAGCTGTATTTTCTCCTAAAAATTCAGTAGTAAGATAATGAGGAATCTATAGTCTGTTGTGAAATGTCCTGCATGGGCCTAGACCTTATCCCAGAGGATTAGGCATTTGGGAGGTGGGGTTCAGCATGTGCTTCCTCATGAAATGAAGGGAGCAATTCACACATCTTAGTGTCACCATTTTTTGTCTGTCTGCAGACTCAGGAAGACAACACTGTATTGGTTCACATTCGGAAGAGTATCTACACAACCATATAGGTTAGAAACTTTATTTTTGAATTAAGTTTTTAATTGTGCAGGAATTTTTGGGAGATATCCAGGATAAATCTGGCACAGCATGCAGGCCAGCATTGATATAAACCAACTTTCTTGGAGTGAGAAAGTAAAACTACCATATTAATTCAAAATTTGACCTTTCTTTTAACATTCAGAAAGGTCACTAGAAACTTTTTAATTTTATGTTACAACTGAGTTTAAACTTTGCTTGTTCTCCTTCAGCTATTAAATATTTTATAACAAAGAAATTAAGTAACACAAATATTTGCATATTAGTATGGACAGGCATAAAGTAATTTGGATTCATATCTTACATTGACTGCAATATAAAATGGTTTGTTTGGGTTTTCTTCTCAGCAGTTCATGATTTTTGTGTCAATTCACTGTTTTACTACAGGCCTATCACTGTAGCTCTGTAACTCAAGCTAGATCTGTTCTCAAAGGTGACATAGACCCATAACAAGGTCTCTGTTTTTTGATCTGTCATTTCTGATCAGCCTCACTTGCTTTAATAATACCCAAACATTTTCTGTGTGCTAATCTTTCAGATTTAGCCTGTGTTCTGGGAAGTATTTTTGCATTGTATCAGTAGAAATCTGGTGAGCAAGGCTTGCTGTTTTTAATTGCAGTCAATTGTGGAGGTGCTTTTAACAGTATAAAAGCCACAGAATAACTTGTGTTCTACAGGAATATTCTGTTGCTGTATAAAGAACCCAGCTAAATATGAAGTACTAACTACTTGCAGAGTTAGTATTTTGGGAAAGGGTGGCCAGAGGAGGTTTGGACCAAGTGTGGTTACTTAGGAAACAGAGAAAAAAGCAAACCCCCCAAGTTGCTACATTAAGAGGTTTCTCACAATAGATCTCTCCACTAAGGCTGAAGCTAGCGCACAGTGAAAGACATTTTTCATACAAAGATCTTTCTCACTCATGTGTGCTTTCAGTTGAAGCTTAACTGCAAAGCAAACAGTTGAAGTTCCTGCAGTTAGTTGTGGAGAAGTGCCACTGACCTCTTTACTTTCAGTCAGTCATCGGTCCCAGCCCCACCAGTCATCTCAACCCCAGAGGACTCTGCTGCAGCACGTGGCTCAGTCGCAGACAGCAACGCAGACTTCTGTTGTGGTGAAATCTATCCCTGCATCCTCCACAGGCGCCATTACCCATATCATGCAGCAGGTTGGACCCTTTCTTTTCCCAGCAGTCTATAAACAGCAGTAGATTATATGAATTACATAGGACTGGGGTTTATTCTGAATGTATGTATCTTAGTGCTGCCACCAAAAGTGTTTAGCGTACAGGCAAATTAATGATGTTAATATTGCTTCAATAGCCTTAAACCAAAGGAGAGGAGGTTTAGATTAAATATTAGGAAGAAATTCTTTGCTGTAGGGGTAGTGAGGCACTGGCACAGATTGCCTAGGGAAGCTGCGGATCCTGCATCCCTGAAGTGTCCAAGACCAGGTTGGACGGAGCTTGGAGCATCGTGGTTGAGTGGAAGGTGTCGCTGCCCATGGCAAGGGTGTTGGACTATATAGTCTTTAAGGTCTTTTCCAACCCAAACCACTCTGTGATTGTGTTTTGATGATGAGGGTAGTTGTAGTATTGTGGGGGCCTGAGCTCTTTAGGTTTTGTTGGTGGTAGAGTAGGGGGAAGAGGGCTGAAATGGAATCTAGTCAGTAAATTAGAGCACACAGTGTCTTTTCCATTTTAGGGCTTTATTTTTCAAATAGGAAAACTTCTCTGAATGAAAAAGTCAGATCATATTTAGATCAGTGCTGTGGGGATCCAAACAATTCAAGCAAACAGTTCAGCTTGTGGTGAAATCTTGCTGAAGCCATTTGGATGATTTTGATCAAGACCTGCTCAACTTTGCAGTTCTTTAACTTGTGAGAACTTCAGCTGCAGTCCAGAACAGTACTGTGTTAGGGTGATAAACCCAGTCAGGCAGTGTGTTTTCACAGGTGTTGGATTAGGGTGCTTCGTCTTGCTAAAACCATTTGTCAGTACATATATAGTGTAGGTTGCTCACTCCCTCAAAAAGTCAAATGGATGTGTAATGCCCAAGAAAAACTGCAATACAATTTTGAGAAAGGAAGGGGAGGATCTCTGCTGAAATAGGACAGCCTGTAGTTATATGGGACCTTGCAGAAGAAACCACAGAGAAGATGACAAGGCTTTCAAGAGGCAGAATAAAAATGTATTGTGTAGACAGACTCTGGCTTTAATGAGGAGCTACTGTTTCAGCCACCTGCTACTCCCTGCTGCTTCATATCCAGCTGCTCGGCAACCTTAGGGGGCTTTGACCCTCAGTCTGACACAAGCCACATCTATGTAATCCCACTGAGGGTTAGTTGTGGAGCTCATGCTCTCGCATAGAGATGTATCACAGTTTAACATGATAGTAATAGCTCTTGATTGCTTATATATTGTGAAATATCCACATGAGTATCTTTTTATACATTAGTTGGGAGTCTGTAATGGTTAAATAAGTTTTAGTAGTCTATTTGAAATATTAAAAATTATTTCTAGATTATGTATTCTTATATTTCTCTTTACTAACTTGCTCTAAATTCTTCTTCCTAAGGCCTTAAGCAGTCACACTGCATTTACCAAACACAGTGAACAACTTGGAACTGAGGAAGGAGAAGTGGAAGAGATGGACACCTTAGATCCTCAGACTGGCCTGTTTTACAGATCTGCCCTGACACAATCACAGGCACAAAAGCAGCAAAAACTGAGTCAGCCACAGCTGGAACAGACTCAACTGCAAGTGAAAACTCTGCAGTGTTTCCAGACTAAGCAGAAGCAGACAATCCACGTGCAGGCTGATCAAATCCAGCACAAACTCCCACAAATGCCCCAGCTTTCCATAAGGCATCAAAAGCTAAACCCCTTGCAGCAAGAGCAAGCACAGACCAAACCAGATGCACAGCACCCCCCACACCACATGATGGCCAAAGAAAGGCAACTCCCTACCTTAGTGGCACAGCCACAGCAAACTGTAGTACAGGTGCTTGCAGTAAAAACCACGCAGCAGCTGCCCAAACTGCAACAGGCACCAACGGCACAAAAAATCTACGTGCAACCCCAGCCCCCCCAGAGTCAAATGCAGCTACCTGCCTCTTCAGAGAAACAGCCAGCAAGCCAGGTAACGGAATATTGATAGCATGCAAAATACACATCGCTGTTCAAGGAAAAAAATAAAACACCGACCCTGTCGCTGTAGCAGTGTATTGTCCTGGCAAGAGAGAATTCCTCATTCCACTGGTAGTAATTACCCCGTCAGAAGGTTGACACTAGGAGAGAGAAGCACATGTTAGAGGGGAAAAATCCATAGAGCTCACAAACGTGTTTTGTTGGACAGTTTTTATTAATTTCAGCCACTACTGGTGCATGGAATTTGTCCCTAGTTATTTTCTTTTTATTTTTAGATATTACGCATTATTAATTTGCATTTGCATAGCACTTTTTATTTCTGTAGAAATAAAAATTAATATACTGCAGTCTCCTAAGGCTGTCCATTGTTCCTCTTCCTTTGTAGTTTACATCTTCCTGAAGTTATGTGGCTTTCATGCACAGGAGTAATGATTTTCCTTGTGAGGGAAAAAGGTAGAGACTGAGGAACATGGGGAAAAGAATTATTTTAACTAATTCCAGAAAAACACAAATTTTTTTGGCCCTTTCAGGAATAGATGTGAAAACTAGAGGCATTAGCAAACATCCCATGGGGCTGTAAATGCCAAAGGAAAATGAGGCTGCTGTGGTATTATACTGCTACAATCCTTATCTAGCAGCCTAAAAAGCTGCTTTTCCCCAGGCTTCAATTAACTGTTGCCCTATCGTCGCTAATTCCTTTGTTAAAACACTGAGTTTCAATTGTCTTCCTAGTAGCAAGTATGTTGTTTGTGCCATTCTGTACTTGGAAATATTTATTAGGTTTTCAGTTTAAAAAAAGATTAACTGTAATATGCACAACAAAAAATTCGTTTTCAGGTGCAACATCTAACTATAATGCAAGCATCCACTGTTACAGAGATAACTTTTGAGGGGCGGGAGCCTCCTTTTGTTTCAAAGGTAGCAGGTGGCAGTTCTGTGCCCAAACTGGCATTGCTGGTTACTAGCGTATTTCCCATGCAGGCATCCACGGAGACAGCAGTAGCAGATATATTGAAAGTGTCTATGGTGGAAGCTCAGATTGATGCAAACATAGAACATACGATAGTGGATCCCCCAAACAAGGCCACGTCCACTAGTAAACCCGCTAGTGAAGCAGAGTCGTCACCTTGTACCCAGGGCCCGAGGGTGGCTGCAGTAGGGATGATGGCACCTTCCATCCCCCAGCAACAGACACGTACAGAATCCAGCTCAAGTCCTCCTGCTGTTGGTCCTGCTTTAACAGAGAGGAAACTCGATGCCCAAGGAATGCCTACAACAAACCAGTTTATACACATTCAGAATATATCACAAAAGAAAGCTGAAGAGAGCTCATCAGAAATTGTTGTCCAGGTAAGAGAAGACAGATCAAATAAGGCAAAGGTTGAGCAGAGCAAACACGTGTCTGATGCGGTCATAGTCACTGAATGATGCTCATGTTCTTGTGGGTTTATTCCACAGGTTTTGGTTCTGTTTCTACTCTTAGCTTGTAATCGATTGCTACATCAAAGTGTAATTCTTCTTAACTGGGCTCAGGTTTCTCTAGCACTGTATCATTCACTCTGCTCTCAGTGTCTTCCTTCTTCTGTTAAGAAAATAACCAAGTTCATCTCATTTTACAAAGTGCTTTCATTTGAAATGATTAAAACTGTTTCAACACTTAGTATGGCGTTATGTTCTAGAATTTTTGTAATATCTAACAACGTTGCCTCTGAGTATAAAATCAGTGCAAAAAATTACATATTAGGGTTGTGCTTACTGGAAAAGTTCAGCAAATGAGGTCTGAAATCAGAAGAAATCTTTTTGGCTTCACTTAGAATCAAACTTATCACTTCTCAGATAAAATTGCTATTCATCTTTGCCCTAAATGCTTTGAATCATTGCCTAACTGATGCTTGATATTTTCATTGATTCTGCTGCCTTAAATATGATAGTTTATGTTATAATAAATTGTCGGAATGTCAGCTGAGGAGGTGTTTAAGTCTTTCAAGAGGTATAATATGAATCTTTGTAGACAAGTTGTCATGGCATATGTTCACACAAATGATAGTGTGGATTGAAATTGTTTTAATATGTATCATTGGTTTAATATGTATCATATTTGTACTACAGTGAAAATGCTATTGATGCAGGGAAACAATTTGTGTACAGAGGTTTCAAATTTCTCATGCTATTTTGTGAAGTCTTTACTGAGACTGACTTTTGTCTTGTAGAAATTATAATTTTTGTACTCATTTTTAGTTGTCTTTTCCTTAAATAGGCAAAGGTAGATTTCTGTTTTACTTCACACCTGTATATTTTGAGAGTCTGTACTGTTTATCATTGTGGCATGCTTCAAGCTATTTCAAAAGTCAAATACTGCCCAGAATTTCAATTGTATAAAGTCACAGATTTGCTTTCTAACCTATGAAAGTATAAGCAACAATAAATAACTTAGATATAAATAATAATAATCATCATTGAAATAAATAGCTATTGTGTTTCCTTAGCCTCTGAGCCGCAGCTCTGAGCAGGGCCAGAGCTTGTACTCTGTGGTATACAAAAAGCATAGCTAGTCCTCCTGTAATGTTTGGACAACGCTCTCAGACACCTGGTGGGATTCTTGGGCTTGTCCTGTGCAGGCCCAGGAGTTGGACTGGATGGTCCTTGTGAGTTATTCTAACTCAGCTTATTCTTATATCTGCATGTCTTGTCTGAAAAAGATAAGGCTGAAGAAAATATTATCTCTGCTTTGGGTTTGCAGAATGGTGAATGATGGGCGTTGGTTGTGCTGTCACAGAGCTTTGGGGAAGATCAAAGACCAAGATCACTGCTTAGAGAGCAAGATTATTCAAATTTTACCTTTCAAAACCCAATCCAGTGAAAGGGTGCTTTGAAGTCTTAGGGAGAATTGCCCTTGGAAACCAAATAATCACTTTTCTACAAGTACCTGTGCTTGCACAGATACCTTTACCTTCAAAACTGTTTCTTAAGCTTAAATATTTTCTTTCTTTCAGACTATCCCTCACTATTCCATCCCTTGTCACTCCAGCTCCAATGTGGTAGTGGAACCCAGTGGGCTCCTGGAGCTCAACAACTTCACCAGTCAGCGCCTCGATGATGAGGAGACAGCAATGGAGCAAGATGTGGACAGTAGCACTGAGGACGGCACTGAGCCCAGCCCCTCTCAAAGTTCTGCTGAACAATCCTAAGGAATTGGGACACTGGAGTGCACTTTAAAATATCTTGGGATTTTGAGTATCCAAGATGCCCTACTATTGTGTTGTCTTAGAGCACTTTGCCTATTAGAATTGTTCATTGGACTCTTGAAGCATCAGTGTGTTTTAACAAGACAGTATTGCAAAAGCTTCATCTTAAAAATTGTTTCCAAAAAAAAAGAAGGAAAGATCTTGTTACTGAGATTTAGTAAACCTGTGACAGTGGAATATACTCCTGTTAAAAAACAAATCTGCAATGAATTCTACAGTTTGTTCTATTGAAGCCTTTGCCCAGATACTGAAACAGCTTTCAGTGACAAAGGATCATTATTTTGCTGTGGCTTTTTAGCTGTTAAGCAAAAAAAAATCAAAAAAAAGAAAACATTTAATAAATACTTGTATTTCCAAATAGCATGTGAGAGAAAAAATGTCTCTGACAGTGCTGGAAAAGCCCCAGGAATTTTGGAATTGGCTAGCTTTCTTGCACTCATGCTCACTTAATTTTTTTTTTCCTAAGCCTAAAAATATTTTTTTTTACATTCTTGTTGGTGAATGTTTGGAAATAAGCAAAATTTCTAACTGGTATCAAAGTGGATTTGCTGGAGAATTTTTGTTTTCATTTTTTACAAGAAGTAGGGTAATGGTGGATGAGGCATTTCTTTGTGCCATAAGCACAGAAAATGCTCATCCATTAATGCCCTAGTTAACCTTTGATTATTTATTTAAATACAAAATTTAAAGTGAGACAAGTTGTTGAAAAAGTTCCTGTGAAACAGGTAGTTGTATTGATTCTAGTACAAACCAGGGAGAAGGAGGTATCTTTTGCTATTAATCAGTTTTTCAAAACTGGGGATAAGTGGTTCAACATCTTTCCAAGTTGAACTTAAGAATTTAGAAGTGAGCTAAGGCTTTTGAAAATCTGTATTTTACTCTTACATGCTGTTTTTAAAGTTGACCATTTGGGGAGTTTAAAAGCTTAAATGGGTATACAGTGGTAGGTTTCCAAAATTAGCCTTATGCCTTGGCTTGTTGAAGCAATACATTGGGGTTTTGTGATCGTTATGAGTCACAGAGAGAGGTTTGGGTTCAGATGGGACAAGAGAACCAGTTTTAATACATTCTGGTAATCAAGACAATACTTTTTTCCCCCCAAAATGTATATAAAACCATGTTTTTAACTGTTTTGTATAGATTTCATTATAAATAACTAAGCATTTTATGACTTTGACATATCATTTAATTGTATATACATGTATAAGCCTAACTGCCCACGTTTTGGTGCTGAAAGTACTACTGTAAGTAGTTTTCATCCAAAGTCTAATACAGCTTTTTGCATCAGTCTTTTCTTTTAAGCTGTCATTTTACTGTTGATATTCTAGTTAAGATTAAATTCCAAGTGGAGTAACTCAAACTAAAAAGCACAAACCCTGAAAACCGTTTATCTTAGCTGAGTATACACCTATGTTAGAACTTGCAGTAACCCCTAGGTGGGGCTCTTGGTTTTCCTCTAACCTCAGTTATCTTATAAATTAACTCGCTAGAACCTTCATATACTTTTTCCTTCTGTTTTCTTTTTCCATCAGTGTTAAGTTCCAAAATAATGTAGTTTATAATTGTGGAGAAGTGTCTTGATAAATTCAACATGCAAATACTGGAATAGTGGGTGATGAAACTAATGATTTTTGTGTTACCTTTATATTGAAATAAGTATTGGTTTGGGTTGTGCTGTCCATAGTGCTCAGGATTGAAGAGAATAATATGTATTAAATTAAACATTCCACATTTCTTTCTTTAGTTAAATAATAACCCTGCCAGTATGCCATTGTAGGTAGTTCAGGTTTTGATAACAGTCCGGGAGTTTTTACTTCTGTTTTAATGAGATCACAGCGATCAACAAGAGCGAACAAGTTCTAATCTAAGTTGTGAAAGTTTCACATTGCTACAGAATGACAAAAAGTGGCTCAATACCGATGTTACTGGCGTTGGACAATCTGTTATGCTTTGCATAAGTCAGTGTAAGGAATGGTCTGCATTATAGTACCCAGTTGTGAAAAGCCCAGAGGAGGTGACACACGCAGTTCTTCTGGCTTGTATCAAATTTTCATTGTCACCTGGGCTCTTGCAGTGCTTTGACTGTGCCTGGCATATGACCATGTGCTAGTTTGAAAACAGACCAGCGGAGGAATTAACTCCACACAAATATATGGCGAGAGATTCCAAGTCAGAACTACAATTTAATAGGAAAGATAAAAGTAGAGGCAATAATACAGAAACACCAGCTTAAGATGACAGAGTCAGAATAAAACCTGCCACCCTTTTGGTCAGGGTGGTAATAGCAGTCTAGTTAAATGGTGGCTGCAGTCTCCATGGAGTGATGAATGCAGTCTGGTTGAAGTGGTGATCCTGAAGAAAGATCTGGTCTGTCTCTGGAGGTCCGGTGGTGACTCTCAAGCTCTTCGCCTCTGGGAAGCCAGTGGAAGTCATGTCCCAACCTTCCAAGGCCTCCGGTTATACACAGGTAGGAATGTTCAGCTCCTCCCCTCTGGGCAGGGCATCTCACAATGGGCTGATGGAATCCTGAGAGTCGCTCCTGGAGACCTTGATGGCCCATTAGCAGAGATAGCCCCCCCATGGTGGCATCAGGGCTGTCATGCTGGAGATAAAGAACACTGCCCCACCTGTTTTTAACAGCTTATGAAGATGGTAATAGAATACATACTTTTTGGTTACACGTTCCATGTAACCTAAGACAGACTGGAAGGCCATGAGAATGTTACAGAGAGCAAGATTTTTCTTAAGAACGTAGGACCAAACACATTGCCCTTGAGTTACAGTTCAGTTTTAGGTGAAAGTATACGCTTTCCCCAGCCAAAAACCGATACCAGAAACGGCCTAAGGCAAATTTGACACCTAATGCATTCACTATATTATTGAGTTCTGGTCCGATTTACTCGGATGTTTTATGTAAGATTTTTGTTTGCCTCTTTAGTGATGACTGGAGCAAAGGTATGGATAACTACAGTGACCTATTTGACAGTTCTTTGAACACAGCAAATTGTTAAACACTTGAAAGCTTTTAATGTTTCTGTGAAAAGTGATTAATTTCAGGTTGGCAAGTTGAAGCACATGGTGGGGATGTCTAGGGGTGATGCAAGAAATTTAGAAGCAACTTTGGTAATCACTGTGTTCTGGAGACTTGTTGCTTTCCTTTCAACTTGTTTTTCTTCAGATTCTTTTATTGAATTTGTTTCAGCACTTCAGCATCATGAATACCTTTACCAGTAAGAAACAGACAAGATAAGCTAAAATGTAGGGTAGATACAATGATTTTCTTTTTACTTGATTTTGATAATGGTAGTAGGATAAGGTGCTTGGAGCATTTGGCCTTCTCCCCTTTCCATGAACTCCAGGCATCACTGCTTGTTCTCCTGTGCTGCCTGGCAGATGTGCAGATTTTTCCTACTTGCCCTTGGGATACTTCATCCTCCTGCAGCCATGTACCCATTTCTCACAACCCTATAAATATCAGTGAACTAAAAATAAAACATCACTATGTAAGATGATATTTGCATATCCCATCTCCATGCTAAGCTGCATCTTCATTATTTAAATTAATTTGATGTCCCTCCTTGGACTAGAAGAAAGGGTAGGTATGGTGGTGGTAATTTTTGGTACCAGGAATTAGCAGGCAACAGGCTTGTGTCTTACCAGAAAGCTGTGGATATATTGTAGAGCAAGGGAAATGGCATTTACAAGTCGCTTTGAATTCAGCAATCTAGCGAACATGCTCTGGCATTGCAGTAACGCATGAATTTTGAAAAAAGGATGCTAAGAAAGTGACCTGAAGTTAGAGGAAGTACTTAAACTAGGGGGAGTTTATGTGTGCTTTAAAGATGCAGGGAATCATAGAGGCCTGTACATTTTCTGGAAAGGTTAAACCATTGGGGTGAAGGTGTTTTCAGTCTCAGTCTTTTTCCCACTGACATAACAAGTTTTGAAATTTCAGGGCAAAATAGAAAAAGGGCCCTTAGGGCCCTTTGAACAGAACACATGAGTAAATCAATGGGTTTTTAAAAAAACCAAAACAAAACCTACCTAAAACCTTTTTAAAAATCAAAAATCTCAAATTAAGGCAATATGCTTTTGTTTCTAATACATAAATAGTTCCTGAAGTCTAAGGATTTCACAGGTGAAGGTGGTTGTGAATCTCCACAGGTGCACACAAAGGCAGATGGTTTCAGTTTGACAATATTCAATTCAGAGAGGACTGGTCATAATTTAAGATAATGAACTAGAAAAATACTGCTTTGGGGTTTGCCTGTATTGGAAAAGAAGTATGTTTAGCACCTGTGTGTCTACGCTGGGCTGCTTCCCCTAAGTTTTGAAGTAAACCATGAAGAATGTTTGCTAACAGCCTGTGCAAGGTTTTCTTCCACACTGTGGAACTGAGTTTTTCCCCTACTCATAGTCAGTCTGTCCTGAGACTCTTTGAATCTGTTTTATTCCAGTAGAAAACAAACACTTACATCATGATAAATTTAGAGCTTAATGTAGATTATCAAAGAGAAAGTTAGGGAAGAAGTACCTTTAGGTGTATTTGTGAATTTTTTTGCAAGAAGGAATTGTCATTGAGGCTCTTCAGTCTGGTATAGAGGCAGAGTATCATCATCCAATTTTTTGGGTTAGAATGGACCTTTGAAATCATCCAGTTCCATCCCCCTGCCATGGGCAGGAACACCTTCCACTAGACCATGTTGCTTCAAGTCCCATCCAACCTGGCCTTAAACACTTCCAGGGATGGGGGAGCCACAGCTTCTCTGGGCAACCTGTGCCAGAACCTCAACACACATGACAGCAAAAAAAAAAAAAAAAAAAAAAAAAAAAAAAAAAAAAAAAAAAAAGTAATATTGAAGATAATTAACTGGGATTGACAAAGGGCATAGTGTTTTTTTCCATTTGCAGTTTTTTCTCTCCAACCAGCACAGAGGCTGCCGCTTGAAATCTAGTGGCCTCGTATCTCCGACACTGGCAATGAGTTGAGAGCTGCATTGGTATCCTAAGGATATAAACTGTGGAAAAAATAAAGAGAACTTGGTGGTACCTTGAGACATGTAGAGCTATGACTGGCATGTGGAGATGGTTAGGCATCTTGGATGGGTTTGGGGGGGGCCATTGTTTTCACTGTACTTTGGTGAAAAGTTGCTGATGTGTTAAAATAGGAAAATGAGTACCTGGGAACTTGCTTATTAATTCTAGAGAAAAGAGTCTTTGAATTATTTGGTGCAGAAAATATATTTCTTTTTAAGTACTGTGGACTGAAGAGTAACCAAATGGTCTTGAATCATTTTTGAAGCCCAGGACTGCCCACAGAAGGGCGTTGAAACAGGAGGATTTTTTAAGGTCCTTTCTAGCTTAAGCCATTCTGTAATTCTGTGTTGACTGTTAGAAATGTCCAACAAATACTCCCCCAGATCTGGTCCTACTCAAAACTTCCTATGATTTTAGTCTTGCTCAATCCTTGGCCTCTTTTGAAAAACAGGTTTTTTTAATTTTTTTTTTCTTGGTTGATTAGTTTGGTTGTGGGTTTTTTTAGGCTTCTTGGTGTTTTCATCAGCTTTCCAGCTCAGTAAGTTTCTTTGCAGTTTTGAAATTTTCTGTGATCCTGTTTTCTGTAGCTGCCTTTATTAAATGGATTTAGAAGAGCCACTCTTGTCACCCAGCTGGGAGTGGGTGATGAGGGCCATGGGCCTTTTGGGCTATCACTGAATCCTTCAGAGAGTGGTAGGCACATCAGCCAGTCTGTCATGGACTACATATGGGATTCAGACTCCATAGAATGGTTTGGCTTGGAAGGAACCAAGGTCGTCTAGTTCTGTCACTTGAATGCACAACCTATCTAGCATGAATCCTCTTTGATGGCACTTTTGCTAAAACTGCGATAATCCTTACTTGTAATAGCCTAATTTA
The DNA here is from genome assembly GCA_036630365.1 of Acanthiza pusilla. Lineage (NCBI taxonomy): Eukaryota > Metazoa > Chordata > Aves > Passeriformes > Acanthizidae > Acanthiza > Acanthiza pusilla. The sequence continues at coordinate 18,757,117 of JAXCHO010000027.1, read as the reverse complement.
TTACTCATTAGAGCTAACATTGTTCAGAAATCGTCTTTTATGATGAAAAACATCAATTTCTCACAGCTGTTAGCCAGAACTGTCCCAGAGGCTTGTAGATCTCCAGTACTTCAGGACTTCCTTCATGTCTGGCCAACTAAAGGCTCTGAAAGTCTCTTTGCACAGGCTTTTTTTGCTGTTAAGGATGCTGCCCAAGACCTGCACACAGTAAAGAGCTGGGAACAGTTCTTTGTGCCAACATGTCACTGAGATTGGCAGGAACCTCTGGAGATCATCTAACCCAGCCCACTTACTTGCTCAAAGCAGGGTCAGGCTGCTCAGGACCATGTCCAGCTGGATTTTTGGAAACCTACCATGATGGAAACTCAACAAACTTTTCCAGTGTTTGACCACCCACACATGCTTTTTTCTTTTTTCCTAGCCTGTGCTGTGTTTTCTGGTTTTTCCCTTGGTTTGTTTTGGATCTGAAATAGAAATACTATATTGGTCTGAGAAGAGGCTAACAACGGCATGAGAACAAACCACAAGGAAGAAGTGCAAATTTAGTGAGAACAAAGTGTTGTAGCTGCACTGTTCCCAGAAATAGGGATATTTGTTCTCCTCTCCAGACTTCAACTTGTACATTCTCTCTGCAGCCCCTTCTGGAGTTTAGAGACACAGAGTACTAACAAAACACTGTCATCAGCTGTCACTTTCTAGTATTTCCAGAGAAGGATTTTTCCAGAGAAGGATTTGAATGCTTGGAAATGTTTTTTCCAACAACACCAATCTACAGTTGAATGCAATAGCTGTTACTGAGCACTGTGCATCCTCCTTTTTTTGCATGAAAATATGCAATATAGATCCATAGGTGATCACAACACAGTTTTACCTCTTGATTTATGGCTTTTGCTCAAATCTAGCGTGTAAATGTGACACATGCAAGCTCAGAATGACTAATTTGAGAACTGGAGGACTGCCTTCCATGTGAAGCAGGGATTTTGGTCAGGGTGGAGCCTTGCTATAGCCGAGCCTTGAGGATGCACAAATGCATTTGTTTGCAGACTGTGACCACCTCTGAGTTTGTCCTGAGGGATGCGTGAGTTCTCCTGCAATACACAGAATTGAGGAGACCAAAATCATAATAAAAATCTGGCAAACCATCTTAAGACAATCCAGGAAGATGCTGCAAAATAGAGCTTGCTAAGTACAGAGAACACAGGATAAGGCTTTACTAAAAATTATATTATCAAATGGCTGTATTACAAATAATTACTATGACATTAGATTGATAGTAGGGCATGGACTTGGTGAGCAATTGCCTGGTCTTATCAGCCACTGTGAAAGTACCACAGGGCTTGGGGTGTACTTTTGGTTAAGATTAGCACAGGTGCTTTATGGAAAGTTATTGTTTGGAAATAAAATAAGAACCTCAAGCTGAAATAAATGCGTTGAGGAACAGGGGCCACAAATTTTGAACTTGACGGTAAGTGTAACCTGGATCCTTTAAATTCTTTCACTCAAGGTGCAGATGGCACAAGGACAAAGGCCTCAGAGCTTTAGTCCCATTGAAAAGTTGAGTAGAAAATGGATCTGGGAAGTGGTGGCTTGATTTGGATGTATGTGGTATGTACAGATGGAATGTGGTAAAAGATGATGTACGGATGCCAGCAGGACAACTGGAGGGAAACTACCAAAATCCCCTCCAGAGAGCTGCAGCTCCTATTATGGTGAGACTCAGCCATGATTTGCACTTAGATGGTTGATTTGGTGGTGGTACCCTTGTTTGCAAAACTTACAAGAGCTCAAAGAGTTACCAAGTTCCTGACTGAGGTGGACTATGCCCTCCATTACCTCTTTGCTCCTTACCTTCCACCCCTAAAAAATAAAGTTTAAATCACCCAACTTCATTCTTAAAGCTACTGGAAATCACTTTTCCTGTCCAACAACTTTTTTATGAGCGTGAGGTTTGTTTTCATTACAAATCACATTCTTGATCTGGGTTCTAGCAGAAAGGGTGTCCTTTGTGTGATTTCCAAAGGACTTAATGATTTCCCTTTCCTTTCTTCTCTGTCCTTTTCTTCCTGGACTTTGTGGACATATGGCAGTAAGCTACAGCCTAGAGATTAGCAGGACAGCAGTAACGTAAGGAATGGAGGTTCTTAAGTCAAATCTAAGTGAAGTTCCCCTTAGAAATTGCCAAGAAATTCCTTTGTTGGTTAGGATGACTGTGGAAAAGCATGAGACAGCTTCCTCTCCACAAGCCTAGAAGATCTGGATTCTCATGCCTTGGAGAGTGCCTCACAGAACTGAGGTTTGCTGTGGGATGGGATACTGGAACAGGCTGCCCAGGGAAGTGGTGGAATTGCCATCCCTGGAAGTGTTTGAAAGATGTGAACGTGCCGTGGTGGTGAATATGGCAGTGCCTGGGGAACAGTGGGCCTCAATAATCTTTTCCAACCTAAACAATTGTGTGGTTTATGATTTGGAGGAGGGTGTGTGGCACTCTAACTGCGTGGCACAGACCAAGGTGTTGATGTTGTGTTATACATGCACATTTTCTTTGGAGAAACACGTGAGCAACTGCACAGGTCAGTGGAGCTCATGGGGCCATTGAGAAGCAGGAGGGAGGAAAGAGAATGCCAATAGAAAGAGAATGTCAATAACACCATTGAGAGGTGTGGTGACATCAACCATGCAATCATTACCACTTGCCCATGGGATGTATAAAGAGTCCTGCATGTAATGAAATTAAGCAGTACGAAAACAAAGAAAGACATTATAATGACCCCCAAGGACCTGTGGAATCTCCTGTGAGGAAGCTAATGTGCCTTCATCCTTCATCTTGTTTTTTGGCAGGGTGCTCTTTGGTGATGCTGCACAATCCTCCACAAATAAATGAGTTCACACTGCGAAAACATTCCCTGTTGCTGGATATCCCATTTGCTGCTGCATCCGATGACAATGTCCCTTGAAACAGTGACAGCTCCTGCATTATTTTTTGAGCTCACCCATGAACCCTGGGATATAACAGGCAATGGAAACACCAGAATGCACTTGGACAGCCTGGATTTTATTCCTGTGGAAAAAGGTGATTGTTTCTCCTGTAGACTTTAGAATCTGTTTCTAACTTATGTTTCAACTTTTTGGTTTGATTATTTATGAAAATTCAAAGTCTTGTGATATGAGCTCTCTTTTTATTATATTCCACCCATCCTACTCATCATACTAGTTCTTGTAGAGCCCCAAGTTTCTACCAAACCAGTGCAAGAAGCCCAATGAAATGGAATAGTCTCACTCCTGAAATTCTGGTCTGTGTCTTTCTGGTGTGACTTGTCCATCAGACTTTTCTGCTCCCCTTGGCCAGACGTGCTTTGTAATCACAACTTAAAATGATATAACACTTGCTATTGCTACTGTTGGAGTATCACCAACGATGTTGTTTGGTATTAAATTTCTGCAATTAATTTCTTGATACCAAAACAAATTTTCCAACTCAGGAGAGCTTGGTGTAGTTATCTTCTGGCTGGCTTGGCAGCCTAGAGAGGTCCATAACGTGTTCCATGTTGTGTACAGTGTCTTGGCTACAGTCTTGTTCTTCTTAGTTTGTGACTGCAACATCCCCTACATTTTGCTATTGTGGGGCGTTCAAATTTGTCCTGTTCTTTCAGAAACCATCCCATTTTTGAAGAATTTCTTCTTAATGCTAGTGTCTCATGTTGGTCCATCTCCTCACCAGAGAGGAGGCACCAGGGGGACTTCCTGTGAAAGAACCTCTCAGCCTTGCTCCTGCTTCCTTTTCCTTACAGTCTCAGATTGGCACACAGATTTAGCTTTCCATTACTGTTAATTACTATTCTGTTATTATTCAGGTAGCACCAGTCCCTTCTGAACTCTATGTAGGATACTTCTTGTTTGTGTAATGAAAAAGGAAGGGGTCTCTGCAATTTCTAATGCAGTAAGGACAAAGAGTAGTTCAGGGCCATGAGTAGTGTGGATGGGTTAAACTACAAAACTAAAGGTCGGTTATACTTTGGATTTCATAGAACCATAGAAAGGCTTGGGTTGGAAGGGACCTTTGAAATCATCTCATTTCAATCCCCTGCCATGGGCAGGAACACCTTCCACTAGACCACGTTGCTCCAAGCCCTGTCCAACCTGGCCTTGAATGCTTCCAGGGAGGGGCAGCCATAGCTTCTCTGGGCAACCTGTGCCAGAGTCTCACCACTCCCTGGGAAATTACTTTCTAATCTTAAAATTCTCCTCTTTTGGTTTGAAACCATTGTCCCTGATCCCCCCTGGATATCCACTGGTTTCTCTGCCACAGGTTCAACTTCTGTTTGCTTTGAGGTACAGCTACTCAGAATTCATTGTTTCATATGAAAAAAGTAAATTGTTTTGCCAAAATAATAGAACTTGATTATAATGAAAGTGGAAAAAACACTGCTGTTTGGGAAAGACTGGCTTTTTAAATTGGATGCTTCATTTTTGAAACATGAGCCCATGATGTTGTATTTTTGTGATTTTCCTTTATGAATGCTGAAGGATTTTGCTGGCAGAGAACATATGTGAGTTTTGAATTAAACATACGATTTCACCCTGTCCCCCTCAAAAATAGATAATTGTTGATGTAAAAGACAAATCAAAGGGTCAGGTGTCTTATTGGATGCCACCTGCATGAAGCTCTCTAGGAATGCAGCCAGGCTTCTCCAGCCAATGCTGCAAGCTCCCTCTTGTTTTCCAGGAGTGTAAACAATCCCATGCAGATGTTTCACAGAAAACCTAAGCCAGAACAGCCCAAACTGCATCATGCTGTAAATGGCTTATTGAAGAACTATACCTAATCAGTTTTTATGCTGCAGTTTGAACATGGTGGCAGGCTGGTCTTCTTCGTGATCTCTTGACAGAAGAAATACTTCAAAAAAATCAAGTTCATACCCAAATCATTTAATCTGGTCATGCCATATACCATGACATTATAAATTTAAATTTTTCACCATGAGAATGAATTCTTCACTATGGAGCTAATCTTGGATCTTTAAGGTCCCTTCCATTTCAAATCATTCTATGATTCTATGTGTCAACTGGAACAAAAAAAAACTGTGCTTTTTACCAATCTGCATTTAATTTCTTATTCTGCTGTTCATGCATCTCCCATACTCTGCTTTTACAGGTAAATGTTTGTAAAAGAGTTTCTAAGCACAAAAGGCTTGTGCTGAAGCAAGGAAGACCATGCTGGAGCTGAGTGATAGGAACATCACCTAGCAATGATTGGTTTTGTATCGGTACTGAGCTGCCAGTCTAGAAGCCACGAGGGGATGTTGTTGTTTTGCGGAAAATGTGTTAACCTCACCAAGCTGCTGAGATGGTGGGAAGCACAGCTGGACAGCTGAGGGCTTCCAAGTCCAGAAGTATGCAGGAGTCTTTTTCATGTAGCCTATGGAAAAAACCCCGCATGAACGGCTGTAGTGGACCAATATCTTGCCTCCATCAAGACCCATCCCACTACTGTCTCTCATTAGGTGACCTCACAGTATGATGTAGTGGGAGCTCTGCCTTTGTTTTGTACGTTTATAATAACAAATTTCTTTTTCCAGTGGAAAACTGTTATCATAACAAGGTGGTTGTGGTTTTGTGTGTGTGACACTTCTCTGGATATGGCAGCTGGGGACATGGTTTAGTGGTGAACATAGTGGTGCTGGTTTAAGGAGTACTCAATGATTTTAGAGGTCTTTTTCCAACCTTAATGACTCTATGAATTAGTATTTTTCTTATCCTCAGGTCTTTCTTCTCAAATAAACACCAGTAGGCTGCTGATCAGTTCCCTCCTTTGGGGAAAGCATGCCTTTGTGGTGAAGAGGCTTAACAAGGACTGACGTCACCAGAATCTCTGTGACCCCAGGCTAATAAATCACTTGCTCTGCTCTTTGCCTTGGCTCCCTGAGCCTTTGGCCATCTACCTTCTCCACAGTGTAAAGATAATATCCACTTGTGATTCTGAGTTGCTTGGATACTGTGGGCACTTAAGGCAAAATTAAATGTACATAAATAGAAAAATGCATGTTCTACAGTATTTTCTCTGGTCTTCAGCCCTCCTCATGCAATTAACCAACTGCTGTGTCTTTCCTTGGGCCAGTCTGCCATCCCAAGCTGCTGCTCTTCTGGTGTCCTCACTCAGAAGCTCTCCACAGGGGCCTGCAACTTTTCTCCCTAATTAGCAGCTTTTAATTGGCAAATCATCACTCTCTTCCAGCACAATTCCTCCCTTCCCTGCAGTGTTCCTGGTGATGCCTGAAGAATAAGACCCAACTGACATCCTCTTCCAGGGCTTTCCCCACACTCTATGCTCCTCAGAGGAAGCTGTGCTCAATTTTAGCCTTATTTTGCTATTAGATTATGTGTTATTTATATAGAGAGAGATTATCGGACTACTATCTATAACCTTTGTTACTTAATTCAAGTCCAAGTTTATGAGTTAGACTAAGAAATCCATAGAAGTCATAACTATGACTGTACAAATACAACCATGCAGTGAGGTCCAAGGTGTTTGTAGTTCTGAGACAAAGTGTTTTACAGGGTTAAGTTAAGATGATTGAGCTGAATTCAAAGGAACTGTACGACTCAACTATTCCATGCTAATTGTAGTAGAGCTACACTGATTGAAACCTGCTTCTGAGCTTCAATTCCATTAATTTTCTAATATTTTAAACTGCCTTTCTCTCTATTCCCAAATGATCTTCCCACTACGTAGAAGGTCAGGAGGTACCACTTCAGTGACTATAAAAGAACTGGAGGTCATCCTGGCTTATTTTGAACTTTCAAAAGCCACTTTTATCTTCAGTTAATTCCCTTTCTGCTGACTTATGGCAATACACATGGTCCCAGTAGCCTAACTTCATGGGCTATAACTCTCCCAGTAAGCCAGACAGGGTCAGAGTAGGGTCACGTGGTTGTCAAGACCTTAACTGTTAACACAGTTATTGCTATTCATGCAAAGCAACCTGAAATGCTTATTCACAGATCTGAGCACATGCTTCAGAGCAAATTCCTCCTGAGTGGAAGCCATGAAGCAAAACTCAGCATTTTGCTCAAATGCAGAATAGTAATTTCTTTATACTACAAAGCAAAATCTCACTTGGAAATTGTAGAATCACAGAAGGGTTTGGGTTTGAAGTAACCTTAGAGCTCACCCCATATCTTCCAGTAGACCAGGTTGCTCCAAGCCCTGTCCAAATTGGCCTTGGACACTTCCAGGGGTGAGTCAGCCACAGCTTCTCTGGGCAACCTGTGCCAGGGCCTCGTCACCCTCATATGGAAGAATTTCTTCCAAATATCCAATCTAAATCTGCCTGTCTTCAGCTTAAAGCCTATTCCATGTTTTCATGTCACTGGGTTCTTTGTTTTAGGCTTTAAACAGTTAACTTCCCATCTTCGCTGGTCTTCCTCATCCTTTTGTAGCTGATCATAAATACACTGCAACGAATTCCATTTATTAGATAACATTTGTAAGGTGATGTGAACAGTATTTTATAGATTACAGATAAGACATACTCCCTGTCTAGGACACTTTGAAATCTAAAGTAGTCAAATTAAACATATGGCTGGGCATGAGAAAATATTTCATCACAAAGATTATCAGAGGTTGGCAGGGATTAGAAAAGAGGAGTGCTGCTTGGAGCGCTGAATTTTAAGCACTGCTTTGAAGGAAAGAGGATGTTTGACATATGAACACAGAGAAAGGGCAAAGGCACAAGGCCAAGAATGTGAAGAGATAAAAAAGAAATCAGATGAGAAAATAGAGATAAGCCAGTGCACTGTGAAATAATAGTCTGGATCTTGGTCCTGGCAGGAAGAATTCCAGTTATGAAGGCTGGGGAGTAGTGCAGGTAGAAAAGAAGAGGTCTTAGAACAGCTGTGTTTATAACTTCAAATGTGTGATTGAATACTGTGTGATGTGTTGGTCTCCAAGAGAGCAGTGTGGACTTGGGAATTAAGGAAAAGCATGAGTGATATGCTGCACCAAGGACAGAAAAGGAGAAAAAAGAGTCAAAGTTCTGGGAGTCAATGGAAGGTGGAGAAGTGGGGTCTGGAAGGAAAATGTATTCACTTCAGGAACAAGAAGTGTGTTTGAAATGCAGGTCTTGGTAGTGAAAGGTCCCTGTGTCAAGAGAGAGGGGGAAAGAGGTCAAAACCCGGTGCCAAGGTCCAGGGTCAAGGCTGGATGGCAGGAGAAGCATGGACAAAATACTTCAGGAGAGAAGGTGGATAGAAGGAAACATGGAGAACCAAAATCATGCTCCAGCCCAACACCAGTGCATAGAATACGGACTGGAGATAGAGGAGCCCCTGCAGAAAGGTTTGTGGGAAACTATTCAGGGACACCTTCTCCAACTTTGTTCTGTCAAAGACATTGTTCCCTCTCTTCTCCAGTGTAGAGAGGCCAACTGCTTTTGCCTGGCCATTGTTGCGTATTATAGAATCATGGAATCGTTTGGGTTTGAAGGGGCATTAAAGATCATCTAGTCCAACTCCATGCCATGGATGGGGACACCTTCCACTAGATCAGATAGACTTCCAAAACCACAAGTCTGTGCTTTTCCATTCTGTGCCTTATCCTTGATAAAATTCCCCTTCAGATAAATCTACACCCTGCAGAAACCTTGATGGCTTTCATTGAGCATGACTGTTTCTTCCCTGTATTCCCCTGTCTGTGTTCACCTGTCTGCCCCTTGCTTTCTTCTTGGTGAGTCGAGCAGACCCTCCAGCTGACCTTCAGGGTGCTGCAGTGATGAAGGAAAGCCGTGTCCTGGTCTAGGTTTTCCACCCTGATAGCTGATGCAAAATGGGTTATCACCCTTCTCTTGGCAGGACTGGTGGAGCTCTCTCCCTTGGGTATAGTTATATGCATCAGAAAGAACACTTCAGATTTATGTTGCTCTCATGTTTATAAAAATCTGCGTTAAAAATTAGCATCATGATGTGGATTCAGGAGTTGGTTTGAGGGACCTAGCCGGACAAAGGATCTGAGAAATCTCTTGGTTTAGCAATAAATAGAGAGAGAATGAGCTGTCTCCAGAAGTATCAACATAACAGCAACTGCTGAATGGGGAGGTGGGTAGATTAAAGACAAAAATAAAGAAACCCATCAAAAATCCAGGAAGACAGGTTTTGGTTTTGTGGAGTTTTTTCCTTTTTCTTTTATTTTTCTTCTTGTTTTTTCTTCTTGTATTTTTTAATGGCTGTGCTTGATGCAACAATTCTCAGGAAGAAAATGAGGGTAGAAAAATAACAGCCTTTCCCAAGCCAAAATTTGATTATGAGTGGAAAAACAAACTCCTCTAACAGCAGCTGCTGTTTTACATGTTGGCCTTAAAGCACATAGTATTATGAAACTTAGAATAATATTTAGCAACTGCAGTAATTCGGTTAATTTTTTTAACAGACATTCACTTACATCCTGTTTATAAGATGTCCCTGAGCATCTGCAATATTACAAAGATGTATTGTCATGATAAGGTGATTAGAGGAGATTGTTTACTTGGGGTGGTGGTGATTAATTAAAGTTTTATTTACAGTCTAGAAAGTAAGTGAAGCATATTAACACTTTGGTTGATAGGTCTTCAGCTAGTCCGAGTTGGCCTGGGTTATTTGAAGACTAAACTCTAGTCTGCCTTTCTATTCTTGGTTTTAATCAAAATCAAGTCATTTTACAATACCTTGTAATTTGTTTGCCTATCTGCACTATGGTTTTCGGCATTATTTATACTGTGTTTTATTTGATGATGTTACCCAAACCATGTAAATTGTCTGGAATTAAACGTGAGTGTTTATAAAATAATCTGGTATTTACCTTCAGAGCTTTAAACCCAGGAAGTCAGAATGAAGTAGGGAATCAGGAGAGGGCTGTGTAAAGATTCCAAGTTCAGTGCAGATGTACCAGGTTATAAAGTTTTCTTCAGCAAATGTTCCCATGCAAGGATGTCCTAGAAGATATCTGTGCATGGCTGAGGAATCTTATGCTGCTTGTGGGACTTGGAACTGGGGCCAAGTGCTTACACAAGTACTTGAATCACTGCAGACTTACAACCTAGGCAGGAGGTGAAAGACTCTGTTCCTTACTGACCTGAGCCCTGAGCATCTTCACTGACGTGTTGGAGGCAGCGAGATACAAGTCATCAAGCAGTTTAGCAAGGTGGGCAAAGCTCACAGCCAGTTTCCATGCTGGTATAGCTGATTTCATCAGTTCTTGCACCAAAAGCAGCAGAAGCAGAGCAGCAACAGAGCCTGTGCCTCATGTGACCATCTTGGTGGCTGCCTTTTGCCAGAGTAGGGACAACCTGCATGGCCATAGTGTCTCCTCCACTCATCCTGCAGACAAACAAGAGGATTCTCTCCCAAAACCTATTTGGCAGCTTCCAACAGCTGCAACCTTTTTAGGAAAGAACAGGAGGGGGATGTGGGGGGTGTGGAAACCCCCACCCAGAGCAGTTTGTGCAGTAGTAGCAGGGAGTGTTTGTGACAGCAGCCAAACAACCTATTCTCCTGGAGTGTGGGGGTGTGCAGGAGTGAGTCCAAAATCAATAATACCCAGAAACATAACAACAATTAGCACATATACACATTTAAACCTCTCTGCCTAAAATATCAGCTCAGAGCACATATTTACCTACTCATACTTCCTACTAAAAATAAACAGATTGAAGTCACAAGCCAGCTGTGTGAGTAGGTGGGGGGAAAATGTCCCATGTGAAGCGTAGCATGTGATATAAATTCCTCCGTGCAATGTGTTCAGGCTCCCTTCCCATCTCACCCTCCTTGCAGCAGTTTGGATTGAGTTGTTGGACAATTCTTGTCAACAAACACCAGGGCAGTGTGTCTGCTTTGTGTCTGTTGTTACCAATTATCTGCAGCTACTGCAGCCACATTTCCAGGCAAAAGATACCAGAAATTCTTACTTTATTTCGGGAGTTTTTTGCTTGTCTTCTTTTCTAGCATGTTTGTTTGTTGGAGGCATCAGGTTAGGACTCAGATTCTAAGTTTCTTTTCTGGCTTTGCCACTGGTTCACTGTCATTGTGCGGATCAGGTTACACTCATGACATGTGAAGATGTATCAATCTGTGCTCGTATCAGCTGCTCCTTCAGCTCTGGCACTGTTGGCTTTGGGCAGCTAGGTCAGATTTCTGAAGTGGCAAAAAGAGTGTTTGCATGGCACAAGTGAAGAATTAGGATGCTGATAGGCCTTGTCATGTGCATTGCGTTTTATCTGAGAAGCAACAAGGAACAGTTCTATCATGGCATCCATATTCATCCCAAATAGTAAAGCATGTTGGGATTTCTGTGATCCCTTTCTCTGAAGGCACAAGTATTTTTCCTCTTAGGCTCAGGAAATAAATTTTGAGCCTCCCTTTCTTTTGGGGTGAAGTTGCACATGAGCTGTCCCATCAAAGAGTCATTTCTGTCTGCTGAGCATGTCTAGAGTAATTCATTCTCTCTAAGGTTCTGTCTACAATAGCAAATTGGACTTGCCCACAGCCGCTCTTCAGCTCTGAGACCAGCTGGCACTTGGTAGCCCATGTCCATATTACTAAAGTCTATTTGTCACCAAAACATGGGGTCTGAGCATCTTGTGCTATTTCCCAAACTGTGCTTAGTGGCACTTGGGGAGGAGGTTGATTCATCCAGGACAGAGGCATCCCAGAGGGAGCTTAGCAGCACTGACACTGATGCATAGTCTGAGTCTTCATCATGTTTAGTTTACTGGAGTAGATGATGCTCGAAAGACTATACTGGATATTAATTTTCACAAGGTTTTTGCTTATCTTCTAGAGTTTTTTGATACTCTACAATTTCTTCAGACATTTGACAGTCCTTGCCCATTTCTGATTGTCTAGAAATAAGGCTCTGAATTACTTTGGACCACAAACCTTCAAAGTCCTTGAAACTTCATAAAGATCAAGCTGCATCTTTCCATCCTACTTTAAACTGAACATATTATAAAAGAGCGATCATTCCTAATCTTTTATGCATTAACACACGGCTTTGATCTTTTATGCATCAGTAGATGTGGCTTTGCACACCCTGTCTTGAGAGACTATGATACAGGCACACTCTCATGTAGGAACATTAGAGTATGCTTTCCATCTTTGATTTTTTTTCTGATGAATCCTACTTTGGCAAGGATAAGGTAAAGAATGTGTCTCTCATTGCTTTTCTTGTGCAGGTGTTTGTACAATAACAACAGCAATAAAAGGCTGATAAACAACTTGCGTGGTGCTCCAGAAGCCACAAGTTTTCACTGGTAGCATCTTTACTGAGAGAAATTAGACTCATAATTAGCTATTTCTTAGGTTCCCAACCTCTCTTGCAAGAAGGGGTCTTTTTTTCTGTCTTCTGAGGACTGGGGAAACATTTTTGGAGGACAAGATCTTCATCACAAGAAATGCTGGTGTGGAAAGCATAAATTTCCTCATTATATCAGCAGAAGCATAAATAAACCAGGCTGGATGGGGCTTTAAACAATCTGGTGCTGTGCTCCAGACCCTTCCCGAGCTCTGTTGCCATTCCCTGGACAGGTTCTGGCACCTCAGTGTCTTTCATGCATGTGCCCACACAGTGCTCTGCATTGGCCCAATCACAGGGAATGAAGAGACCTTACTGCCTCTTTCTTCTCTCGGAGAACCCAAGTCAGAGACTCAGCCCTGTGATTCCTGAAAAAAAAAAAAAAAAAAGGTGAAAACAACTTTATAAGCGTAATCTGGAGCATTTGCCTGTTATCCTGAGTCACTGTCGCCCCTTTCTATGAGGTATCTGCTCTGCCAACAACCAAAAATTGCCAGCAGCAACTTTGCAGATTGCTTGCCTACCATAATGATGCCAAAATTATTTTTGCTTTTATATATTCTTCATATATATTCATATCTCTGTAGACTATTATTGTTGTATATTGTATAGTTTCCTAACTCCAGTACTAAACCTATTAGAGAAACAGATTCTTGAAGGCCTGTTCTAATCTTGCTTCTTCTGGGAATCAAGGCCAAGGCACCTTCCAAAGACACTTTCCCATGTATTAGACATAAACAGCTAGTAAGGAGGGGGAAATACTTCATTTTCTGTATTTCTAATTGGGAATTCTTGTCAATTATGCTGATTTCCTAAACTTAAAAAACTGTACTTGCCCTGTATCACGTGTGCATTTTTGACGCATTTTCGGCATGTATTTTGGCACGTTCTGCACCTGGAGGGACCCTTCATTAAACAGTAACCGCATTTTTTTCACCTTAACCTTGTTTGGCTCCTGATTTTAGGGGCTTATGGCAACAATACCAGAATGGCCAAACCCTGTTGACTTGTAAAATTCTCAGTAATGCACCTTTCCTTTCCATGAATACTCACATATTTCCAAAATATTTTTTCTTTTGGGAGAGCAGTTTTGCCTCATTTGGCTGACAATCAATTCCAGTGAAGCTATTTTTCTGCAAGCTCTCAGAATCCTGTGAGACAGCCAAACAGATTGGTTTTACTGTTTTGCAATGTGAGAATTATTGTTCAAAATAATAGAAAAGGGGGAAAAGCAAAAAATTACAATGCGGTATAGTGATACCAATGGTAATTCGGTTGAGGAGATTCATATCTCAAAGTTTGTTATTTTTTTCCTGCATAGACAAATTAACAGTAAGAGTCTGAGTAAAGGCCTCAGAAAGCCAGTGAGCAGCATTCCTGCCTCTGATGGTCATTCCCTAAATTCATCATACAACATCTGAACATCTTTGCTATGACTGTCATGTAAGGAGGTTGAGGAATGGAAAAGTCTGTTTTGTGTAGTGGACTGCTGAAGGGAATCCAGATGAGACACCATTTCAGTGAGAAAATAGCAGAACATATGTGAAGAGACCAAGAAGCTGGAAATCTTCCCTTCCTCCCAACTGAATCTTCTACCCCAAAACAGGAGTCAGACCCTTCCTCAGCTCTCCTTTTGACCTTGTTAATTGCAGGATATTTAAGTGCTCTCTGCTGGGTCTGGATAGTGTGAGGAGAGGCTGGGACAGAGCCATGTGCGACCGAGCTTGGGCAGGCAGGCAGGGTGTGGGCAGGGAGCCCTGAGACCTTCCTTGTCATGCACTTTAAGTGCATCTTGGGAAGCTCCTGCTTCTGCCTCGTGTGTCACAACATGGAGGGGAGGGGTGTGTGCCCTCTCAGACACTGCTGGTTCAATGTATGGATAACTTGAGCGCTCAGCTGGGTATTCCAAGATCCTCCCAGACTATCTTCCCAAGGACCAAGCAATCCCAACATCTCTTGTGTCACCCAAGCAACCCTCTGGTAGAACAGTAGTCATTGGTAGAAACAGGACACAAAACCTGGGGAAGACAGGTGTGTTGAGTACAGGCCAAGTGGAAGTTGGGCACCCAAGTTCATGAGAGAAACCAAAAACCTCTTGCAAATTCATCTGATGTTCTTGAAAAACTGAGGACATACATTTATTTCAGAAACTTAATAGGAAACTAAAGCTACACTAAATGCAGAGGATCCCTTTCTTCATTTGATTGATTGTCTACCAAAGTATCTGAACTTGGGTCCAGCCACCTCAACCAGAGTCCTGCTGAAGGTGCTTTAGCTCCTTCTCCACATATACACACAGGTTTTCTTGCTGGGGAAACCAGCACAGAAAGAGTAGAGGAAGGGGTGCAGCTGGGTCTCTTTCCTACACACACTTAGGAGCAAGAAATGCTGCTTCTTCCTACTGTTTTGCTGGTCCCCAGTGCCCATCTCACACTCCAGCCATTTCAGGATGCAAATAATAAGTGACCTTCTGCCAAAAATCCCTTTTCCTTTCACACCCTTCTCCAGGTATGGATATGGGGAGCAAGCTTGAGCATTCAGGCATTAACTCAGTGTAATCTTCTGTTGAATCCCCGCTTCATTCAGGATGTAAATTCTTCTGCTCTTTGTACCCAAGGAGATTATTAGAAATACTACCTCGGTGCATCCATACAACCTGCACAGAGCAGCAGATGGGTGAAAGGCCGAGTTGTGGAGCACAGATTGTTAGTCATTGTCTCCTGGATAAAGGTTATGGCTCTCTTCACTTGCTTTCATATTTCCTGGTTGTTACATGCACTTTTCTTAAGAGTCCCATACAGGACCACTGTTTCTTTTTTTTTCTTTCTTTTTCTTTTTTTTTTTTCTTTTTCTTTTTTTTACTTTGATTTTTTTTTGGTGAGAAATTATTTGCTTATTTACTAGCAGCAAGAAAATAGGTAACAGATTTTTGATTAAAAACTAAAATGAAAAATCCATCACGCAGCAAAAAGAGCTTTGAATAATATCTTCCAGACTAACTCCGAGAAAGGCAAACAGGTCCCCTATTTCTTAAGTGATCCACAGCCCTGAATATCTGTCCCAAAATATTCAGGCTCTAGGCTGCCAACAAAAGAAGGACTGGAGGTTAAGGGCTTGACCTTCCTGAAGAAACTGTACTTGGCCAAAAAAGACTTTGGCTCAAAGGCTCACTGTGGGATGGATAAAGTTTCAGCCCAGAGCAGAAAATGATGCCAGTAGTTTGCTCAAATGTAACATTTTAACTGGAGATTTATTGAGGGGTTTTTGTTTGGTTGGTTTGTTTTTATATTGCTTTTCTTTGCAAAGTTGAAACTTGCTCAGTAACACTGTGTTTCAGTCTTTCATATGGATTATCAGACACCAAAGAAAATCAAACAAACAACCTAAGTTCAGAGTCAGCAAGTTTGTAATGAAAGGTGGACTGGTGACCTCTTGACCAACCTTCAGCTGAGATTTTGGCAGAACTAAAAGAGCTGTTTTCCTTATTTGCTGCCAGCATTTTTGTTTCCACCAACTTCACTGCGCATGACATGGACAATAAATGTGGACAATATAGTTTCCAGCACAATGCATGATGTATGACTCCCCTCACAAGGCTGTGTTTGTGGAAAATATTGTACCTCATGGTCTTTAACTAAACACAGGTGAAGCACTGAGTTTATTCGTAAAGTCTGGGATTACTTCAGCTGTCACCATGGAATAGAAAGATAAACAGAACTAATAAAGTAATGAACCTTAAAAAATCCTCCTGAGGCTTCAGCCCATCTATAATTTGCACAGTGATTTCACAGAAACTGCACATGTAGGGGACAAGGAATATGGGGCTCTGAAGCCAATTATTGGGCTGCATAACAGGGCGGGCAGAGGTCTCTATGTGTCTAAGTTAATGTCTGTCTAAAGACCCCTAAATCTGTCTGATAGCAAAAGAGGGTGCCATTGAGCTCAGGATCGGGACCTCAGTGTTGCAGTGTCTGTGTCTTTCCATAATTTTAAGTTGTTTATTTAAACCCAAACTTTGTTTCCTGGCCCAGCCCAGATATAACCAAGTGCAACCCAACCCTCTGACCTTGTGAAATTTGCATTATTTATATCTTACGGGATTAACTTCAATACAGGACACAAAACTGTCTGTCTCCGAGGCTAAATATTATAAACGCCGTAATTTCATTTATGCCTAATCCACACCCATCTCTTACACCACCCTTGAATCCCACCCAGATGAAGGAAATGGGTTTCTTTATCCAAAATCCATGAAGTCCCCAAGAGGACTCACAACATCTGTGATGATATGTTGATGTGATTATACCAAGTTTATGCTCTTTCCTGTTTTACAATAGTGGAGGGAATTTGCTCAGGGACTTCAGTTTTCCAGATACCCCAGCTGGCACCTCTAGTTCACATTAACATTCAGAGTGAAGGCAAAGGTGCTGAAGAATAAAAGCAAGATGGTTTTTTCCTTATTGTAATCCTTTTATCCTCTCAAAGCAATGCTGGGCAGGACAAAAGCTGCTTTGCCAGGGAACTTGCCAAGAGATTCACAGATGGAGAGGATTGATCCACAAATAGGAACTGAAGGTCTGAACAGAGTCTGAAACAAAAAAAAAATAAAAGTCATTGGCCTTTTTTTGAGGGGGAAATGAATTTCTGCTCAGGCTGAGTGGAATAAGTGGGTTGGAATAATCGTAACATATGACTGTTAGTTATATTAGTCAGTGTACTGGGTCAGTCAGGAAATACTGGCTCTTCTTCAATGACATAAAAAGGGAAAAAATTGCTTCAGGCTTCTTGTTAAGCAGCAGAGGGATACAGTCAGTGATGTATCATACCTCTATCCCTGCACACCAGTGTAATTTGCTCAACGGGTAAGTAACCATACAAAGTGAGTCCAGAGGAAGCCACAAGGATGTGCCAAGGACTGGAGCCCCCCTATTCTGGAGACAGGTTGGGAAAGTTGGGGATCTTCAGCCTGGAGAAGAGAAAGCTCCAGGGAGACTTCAGAGCCCGTGCCAGGGCCTACAAGGGCTCCAAGAGAGCTGGAGAGGGACTCTGGATAAGGGCCTGGAGGGACAGGACAAGGGGCAATGGCTTCACATTGCCAGAGGGCAGGGTTAGATGGGATATTGGGGTGAAGTTCTTGGCTGTGAGGGTGGTGAGGCCCTGGCACAGGTTGTCCATAGGAGCTGTGGCTGCCCCATGCCTGGAAGTGTTCCAAGCCAGGCTGGACAGGTCTTGGAGCACCTTGGTCTAGTGGAAGGTATCCCTGACCACAACAGGGAGCTGGAACCAGAGATCTTTAAGGTCCCTTCCAACCCAAACCACTGTTATTCTTTGATGAATATTTCTAATTCATGTCCAGTCTCAGTGCTTTATGCTTTTGTTTCTAGAGCAGAGGTTGCTCTTTCCCTTGTTTCCCAGATTCACACCAGTACACCGCTATGGGAATTAAAGTTTTTCCTGGAGTAAACATGGTGAAGCACCAAGGGAAAACAGGTGCACTTACTAGTCCTCCTGACCCAGTCTGTGAGAAATGCAATCAATATGGCACTGTCCTGCACGTGATCCAGTGTGGATATGTGGGTAGAAATAACTACTAATGACTAAGCAGATTGATTGCTTCCTTTATTGCACCAGGAAACCATCATAACACTCAGTTCATTGACATTTACCAATATCTTGGGTATCCTGGAGTTTTCCTTCCCAGCATATCCAGGAACTGATCACAGCATTGTTGTGGTTATTAAAAGTTGGGCATTTAGTATTTACTGAATTCCATGCCTAATTGCCTCCCACTCCACAATACAGACCAAAACTGCAGATTGCTTTTGCACAAAAGATTACACTTGACCTGTCTCTTTTCTTAGCACCATTTCATTCACTTTCTCCCTTATAAATGCTGCATGCATCTCACAGCAAATAACATAGATATCTGTGTGCCCACCTCCATATGGGCACTGGCTTCTTCTCTCCAGCCCTTTAGTCCTGTCTCACAATTGTAAAGTCTCATGAGCTTCTTTTTTTCGCTCTTGCAGTATTTGCTTTTGGCCTGAAATAGCTGGGGAATTTTCACTTAAAATTATTTATCAGGAAGCCTACGTGGTGACATGTAAATGTCACAGTCTTTAATCTGAAAGACAAATCTTATCTGGTGTGTGGGAATAATGGGTAGGGGTTGCTGGTCAACACACTTTTCTTTGTCCTTTCTCAAAGCCACTTCTGGCTCCGGGGTTACATGTAAAATTTTGAGTTTCATAGAATCATAGAATGGTTTGTGTTAGAAAAGACCTTAAAGATCATCTCATCCAACACCCCTGCCATGTGCAGAGACACCTTCCACTAGACCAGGTTCCTCCAAGCCTCATCCAGCCTGGCCTTGAACACTTCCAGGGATGGGGCAACAATAGCTTCACTGGGCAACCTGTGCCAGGGCCTCACCACCCTCACAGGGAAGAATTTCATCATATAAGCTCCCCTTCATTCCCCTGTGAGAACGAGAAGGAGGATCAGTGGGGGCTCAGAGGGATTTGACTGCCCCAAAATACATCAAAACAATATTGCTGTGGGGCAGCTGGGTGGCATTTATTTGTAGCTTTCCCTACACAGCTGGTGGTGCCCTTGTGCTGGGCTAAGGCTGAGTACCTTGGCCCGCTGCTGAGCTCCCTGGTGGTATCACCTCTCATGGTGGTTTCCAGGCTGTTAATGAGCAGGCACTCAAAAACAGCCTCCAGGGCATCCCCTGGGGATGTTCCCACCTTGCACATGTTGAGATCCTGAAGCGTCCGTCTGGAGATTGTGGGGTCCACAATTGTCCTTGCAGCAACATCTGGAGTCTGATCCCATCCCATCCTCTTCTTGTGCAGGTCAATGGAGCTGAACAGTGATGGAGGAGTGTGATCATAACTGAGCCAAGCAGTGTCACCAGGATGTGTTTTTAGGTGTCCCTTCACCCGTAACACTTGTGACACCCATGACACCACTCACTGCACTGGAGTGCAGTTGACTCTTTTGATATTGGGTAGTGTGTGAGCAGCACTGCCCTGAAGCCTGGGAGGATGGCTGAAGTGGCAGAGCAGGGATTTGACAGAGGCTGGGCTTGAAATGAGCAAAAGTGATCAATTCTGTGGATTTGTCTTTATTTCTAAAGTAATGAAATCCTACTGATGTGATTTTCTAGTGGATTTGTTTGAGACACCTGCTAAGCTCAATTTTGCACAATACATATAAAAAAAGGTAGAGGTTCTTTGCTGCTCAAATTACCCATGAACTCAGTTGTCTGAGTCCGGTGTTTGGCTAAATGTTCTGAGGCAAAATCCACATATATTTTGTGACAGATATGGGTTTTGGTAGCCAGGATGTTTTCAGAGTTGTCTCAGCTATAATTAGCTATTGAGGACTTGTGGTCTAAGAAGGTTTAGAATGATTTCCAGTTATCTTCCTCTAATCTGTGATAGTAATTTTTGAGAAGGGCAAGACATACTTGAAAACCCACTTCTGCCTTTCTGCATGGGTGGAGATTTGTGCGAGTCTAAGCTGGTCTCAATTGACATGATCACCCCACTGGCAGATTTGGAGAGGGGAAAAGTCCCCCAGACCTGCTCCTGTCACCGCAAGTGATGCTACTTGGGGGTATGATGCAATGTTTCCTCCAGCAGAAAATTCTCCATTGCAAAAACTGCTTCCATTTCTTCATTTCCTCTGCCCTAGCCTGACGTCATCTCCTCCTCTCACTCCTACCTAGTGACCTTTGCATCCTCAAACGACTTTCGTTTTAATTACTTTTATCAGTACTTGCTTTCAAATCCATTGTGAGAATGTCTCACACCTGTGTCTGTTGGAAACTGTGCCTTGTTCACAAAAAAGGGGTTAAAGTGTAATATTGCAGCATCACGCACAATCAACTGCTTATGAAGCTCACAGATTTACAGGTATGAAGGGTATTTACAGGTATGAACACTTAAACTCTTCATTCCCAAAACCTGTAAGGGATGTTTGAAGCCTTGGCATGGGATGGATTCATATTAAGTTTTGCAGAAAGGTCAGATTTCGTAAGTTGCTCTTCCAAATTTGGCTGAAACTGATCATAAAGAAATACCATTTCTACCTACGAGTTGTCTGATAGTCAGTAATATGCAGAACCTAACAGTTAGGAGCCTACAGAGCATTAAAAGGTTGAACAAAGGACACTGTGCTGTCCTAAGATGAATGCTTCTGCCTAGGAGAGGTCTTCTGCTAACCCCCTTAAAACCATGAGGGTGATGCCTTGGTGGGCTTACCTAAAGCAGAGGCTAGACAAATTTAAGAGAATAAAAACCAATTAAATTTATTGAAGTGTCTTCAGGTGCATTTAGGGCAAATACAGCCCACCCAATGGCTACACCCAAAATGGACAACAGGTCACGAGTTTTTTGTACTTTTTAAGTTCTGTCTATTTGCATATCGAGGTTTAATCCTTCAATTACAGCTTCAGGTAATGATAGAAATTACTTCAAGTTTGCTCCCCTCAATTCACTGTTGTTTAATATCTTGGGGCCTGAGATAGCAAGGTGTCCTTGGATTTTGAGCTTAGAGGAATTGTTTTGTCTAAAAATGCTGAGAACAGGAGCTTTAGCACCCTATATGGAGTCCAGAGTTATACAGTAAAATTACAGATACACAAAAAATATAGAAGCTAAAATCCTGAGGCATCAAGAGGACTGGACATCTGGGATATGTCTGCAGTGAGTGGTAGTTTCTTCCTAACAAATTGTTGCTGCAAAGATAAATTATGTTGTGCAAGTCTTTGGAAAAATGAAAATAAAATTGTTTCTTCTTACCACATTTTCCTGGGGTGTGCTCCCACCACAAGGCCAGAAGAGAGCAAGTCACCTGAGGAAACCATTGACATTTTCACCTCAAGTGGCAAAGATTTCTCAAAGCAAGGCCAGACACATTTGTTGCAATAACATACCACTAGATTATTGCCTGCTTTTTCTCTTTTAAGAAATTTTTTTCACACTTCACATTCAGCTGGTTCCAGCTCACTTTGTTTCTTGTTGTTTTGATGCTACTATAATTTCTTGGAGGTACATGTGATTTCTATGGCTGTTGGCATAAAGACACTTTAATCTGCAGGGCTTGATGCAATGCTTCATTTGATCCCAACTCTGTTTTCTTGCTGGAGCCACACCATAGATCCTTATCTCATGGTGATGGATAAGGAACCTCAACAGTGTTTTGGGATAATACCTGGTCATTTTAGAGGGGAAGATATGGGAGGGAGCCTCAGGACACATCATCTGACCCAATGATGTGTTCAATCACAGCAGATTGTGCTGCACATGTCTTCAGTTGATACACAACTTCAGAACTCTGTTTGGGTGTGCTCTGAGGAGCCGGGGGCTTTCAGACACCAGGAAAGGACACCAGATGCTTTGGAGATGATGACCAGCCATTTTGACTCAGCTTGATATGGGCAAGAGCAGTGATGGGCTCCCCAGGAGCTCTCTTCTGAAGCCCTTGTGAGTGAGGATGTGCTCTGCAATGTGTTCTGCATCTTGGGATGACTGGGCGGCAAGCACAGTCTTTCCATCGCCTCCAGCCCACCCTGGATCAGGCCCAGGATGTATCATCGTGGCTGTGGCGTGTGGTGTGGTCCCACTGTATACATTACTCCGTTACCAAGTAAGGTTTCTTTTAAGGGCGTAGCTGATTGTGCAGCAAGTCTGTGGAATTACAGGGAGGGGATAATGTAAGCTGGTTAATTGCTTTAAACCACACATTCCTCCCCCCACTTTTCTTTTAATTTTTTAAATGGTCTCTGAACTTTTTGCCAAGTACCAGTTCATCATTTTTTTGGTGAAACGTTCACAGCTGGGAACTTTCTATGGTAATTTGGAAACAGTGATGTAAATTGTAAATCGTGTCTTAATTTGACTTAAAATATCTAAGCCTCATCGTACTGAAGATAATACACATGCTCAGAAACTCAGCAGGTATCCTTTGAAAGTTCACACCAGCAATAGAAGTCCCATTTAATTTTATAAAAAATTGTTAAATTCTATAGCTGATCATAAAATGAGATAATAAAATGTATGTATCAGATACATCTTTTTTTTCCTCCCTAACTGATAATGGGACCATACAAGAGATTAACCGGGGAAGAGTCTAGAGGGACAGGACAAGGTGGAGTGGTTTCCCATGCCAGAGGACAGGGTTAGATGGGATATTGGGCAGAAATTCTTAGCTGTGAGGGTGGTGAGGCCCTGGCATAAGTTGCCCAGAGAAGCTGTGGCTTCCCCATGCCTGGAAGTATTCAAGGCCAGGCTGGACAAGTTTTGGATCAACCTAGTCTAGTGGGAGGTGTCCCTGCCCAATGCAGGACATTGGAACTGGATGATCTTTAAGGTTTCCTGCAACCCAAATAATTTTATGACTCTATGATTTTATATTTAGGTGAAGACGTAGGTTTTGAACTCTCAGCCATGCTTTTTCTCTATTGGAGTAAGAAATCAAAAGAAACATAGATAACTTATCAGTTGAAATCCCATTAAAATTATTAAACAGCCATCCGTTTCTCTGCAGTATCCCATCTAACTCTGCCCTCTGGCAGTGGGAAACCACTCCCCATTGTCCTGTCCCTCCAGACTCTTCCTCTCCCTCCCTCCTCTTTGGACTCTTGTCCAAAGTCCTTCTTCAGCTCTCTTGGAGCCCTTTTAGGCACTGCAGGGGCTCTAAGGTCTCCCTGGAGCCTTTTCTTCTCCAGGTGAACACCTCCAGTTCTCCCAGCCTGTCTCCAGAGCAGAGGAGCTCGAGCCCTTGGAGAATTTACATGGCCTCTTCTCTGCTGGAGCACTTGCCAGTGAAGACCAAGAGAAAGCATCATTTTGTATCTCAGCCTTCTCCACATCTTGGGTAACCAAGTCTCCCATCTCCTTATGAAGAGGCACACATTTTTCCTAGTCTTTCTTTTATCACCAAAATACCTTTAGAAGATTTTACTTTTGCCCTTGGCATCCCTGGCCAGATTTAATTCTGCTGGGGCTTTACCTTTCTAAATCTGATCCCTGGCTGCTCAGACAACTCTGCTTTCCTCCTAGGCTAACTTTGTTTGCTTCCATCTTCTGCAGGCTTTTTTTGTGTGTGTGTGTGTGTGTGTGTGTTTGAGTTTGTCCAGGTGCTCCTTGTTCATACATGTAGGCCTCCTGGTGTTTGTGTCTGAACTCCTCTTTGTTGTGATACATTGCTCCTGAGTTTGGAAGAGATGATCATTGAATATTTAACAGCTTTCTTAAGCACCTCTTCCTCTGGGGCTTTATCCTGTGATACTTTTCCAAGCAGATCCCTGAAGAGGCCAAAGGCTGCTCTCCTGAAGTCCAGGACACTGAGTTTGCTGCGTGCCTACCTCTCTGTAATGATCTTGAGCTCCATCCAACACTTCATGGTCACTGCAGCCCAGGCTGCCCTTGAGCTTCCAGCTCCCCACCAGCCTCCCTTTGTGGGTGAGAACCAGGTCCATCAAAACACCTCTCATCCTTGGCATCTCTATCACTTGCAGAAGGAAATTATCAACATTTTCTAGGAACCTCCTGGTTTGTGCTCTGCTCTGTTGTCCCTCCAACAGGTATTGGGGTGGTTAAAGTCCTCCATGAGCACCAGGGCTTGAATGTGAGGCTACTCCTATCTAGAGATGGTCTTATCCACTTGTACTTTTTGGTCAGGTGGTCTGTAGCAGAGCCCCACTGCAATGTCACCTGTCCCTTTCTCACCTTTGATCCTGACCTGTGAGCTCAGTCTCTCCTCATCCATCCCCAGGCAGAGCTCCACGCACTTCAGGTGGTCATTAACAACATCCACTGACTGCTGTCTGTCTTCCTGAAGAGCCTGTATCCTACCATTCAAACACTCCAGGCATGGCAGCCATCCTGCCACATATCTGTGGTGCTGATAAGTTTGCAGTGCTGTGGGTGTGTGCGTTTCTCATACTCCCCATGCTGTGGGCATTTGCACAGAGGCATTTAAGCTGACCTAGTATCTGGAGCAGCTTTGTACTGCTCTTCAGGTGCTCTGATTCCTCTCCAGGTTCTGGGCATCTGTTGCTGACTTTGGCATCAAACTGGTAGGAGTGGGGTGGATTGAGGTTCTCTTTCCCCGGCAGCTTTAGTTTACAGCCCTCCTCACCAGGTTGGCCAACTTATAACCAAAATTGCTTCTTCCCTTTTCTGGCAGAAGGACCCCATCAGCCCCTAACAGAGCAGGTTTCTCAGAGCAAGTCCCACAGTCTAAGTATCTGAATCCCTGGCTGTGATACCAGTCCTGTAAGGATTTGTAGACTCGCCAGATTCCAGCTGGACTTTTCAAACACCTTCCCTTTGACCAGGAGCATTCGGGAAAAAACTATCTGCACTCTCGAGGCTCTTACCACCACACCAAGGGCTCTTCAATCCTTCTTGAAACTCCTCATACTTCTCCTGGCTCCATCCCTGGTGCCCACATGAAACAACAGCTGTGGATCATAGTCAGTGGGCTGTACAAGTCTCTGGGTGACATCCCTGGAACAACATTCTCTTGTCATATGCTGCTGTTTAGGATAGGGGTAAAGTTTGAGAGATTCTTGTTTGTTTTTTTCTAATCTCAGATCATTGCGTTGCTCTTCTGAGTATTTCCCAACAAAAATACAGGACAGGATGTTTAACTAAATTAAGAATGCAAATGCATGTCATCCAGTGGAAGTTTATCAGATGTCTCAGTTAAATGACATCTTACCAAAACTATGTTCTCTGCTTTTGAAAACTGACATAAGTCATGTGCATATATTTGTACAGCCTTTTTATTCTTGCTTTATTATAGGCCTTTATTCATCATAGATACTTACAACAGTGATTTTAAAAAAATTTTAAATGAAATTTCCCCAAAATGCGATGGGACAGCATATATATTACATCAAACTTATTTTGAACAAATATCTTATGTCTACTGAAAAGCAACTGCTTAGTAAGTGAAATAATCAAAATTACAAATATTTGATGGTCTATTGCAGTAGAACATTTGTATTCTGTAGATATTCAAGGGGGAAAAAACCACACAGTGTTCTTTATTTTTAAACTATGTTCTCAAATTAGACCTTCAAACCTAGATTTAGACACTTCAAGGCTGATAATATTTCTAAGGTGCTGAACATCTCAACTTTCCATTGACACAGAAAACTTCTTGACACTTCTCTGAATGAGATCACATTTCTCAGAATGGTTGTAGAAACACAGTTTTGAATCATATGCCTGCAAATTTCATTCAGTAAAACTGTGTCTCTAAACTAAAGACAAACTAAACTGAAACTCTGAAGTAAAGCAAACCCCAGTCCTTCAGGGGCTCATGAAAGGTGTACATGGTAGTTATGATCCCTTACAGGGAAATGTAATTTTACCAAAGAATTTGATCACAAAAGTTGTGGCAAAGACACCTCCAGGAAAGGTAACCAACAGTAACAAAATTTATTAACTCTCTTGTGTGCCCAGAATATAGAGGCTGGTATTGAATACTTAGAAGTTGTATCATAAGGAATCAACAAACACTTGAACATTGTTCCCCATCCGGTTCTGAATCCATCCAGGGCCGCCCCAGCAACAAGCAGAGCTCATATCAGAATGAGAAAAATCTTCTTGTCGGGTCTTTTCCACCTTATTTCAGTTGAAGGCACCACTCTGCCGTTTCAAGGTTTCTGATGGTTTCAATCTAGAGACATTGTGAATTTCCTCATCTCTTACAGCTCTCCATGCTGTGTCTGCTGGAACCATCCCCAAGACAATTAAAAAGCAGTGTCTGAATCTAAAGAAACCTGTGCAACTCCAAGCAGTCTTTTGCAAGTGCCAGGTGCGCTGGAGGAGTTTCAGCTGGGTCATGATTTTTCTTGTAGCACCTGACCATTGTTGAAATGCCATGAGACAACTGAATATATGCCAATGGACCATCTCCAGATGAAAACAGCATCTTCTTACCACTGACTTTCTCCTAAAACCCACTGCTCACAGCATTAGTAGGGCCAGATTGTGTTTGCATTCCATCTCTGGAGCAGGTTTTTGTCTCAAGTCTCAAATCCATTGGGGATTTGTCAGATTCCTATTCCTCTTCCATGAGGAAGCTATAAGAGCAGTCCATCTTCTCCATTGCTCTTTTGAATTCAAAAGTGCAGCAGTTACTTAGGGAACAAAAAGTAACACAAAACATACATTGCAGGATATTTGGGGTCAGGTTTTCCACTCATGGTGTATCAAGCTTTCATACTTCATGATTTGTATGACATATTGTGGGATGTGAAGGCATTGCACAGGTGATGGCTTGCATGCATCATACACAAAGCATGAACCTAATTCCCTACAGATCCCCCAGTGTTCACTGCGACTGGCAATACTATTGCAGCAGAAAGTTGCTACACTTGCTGTAGTCCACAATGTGTTGACTTCCTATTGCTACAGAGATGGAAATATGATAAATAACAGGGTCTGAGTCAAATAAAATAGTGGGACATCAGACCAGATTACCAGTTAAATCTATGCATTTATTGTTTTACTTTATTTTATTTTATTTTATTTTATTTTATTTTATTTTATTTTATTTTATTTTATTTTATTTTATTTTATTTTATTTTATTTTATTTTGTTTCATTTCATTTCATTTCATTTCATTTCATTTCATTTCATTTTAATTTGTTTTATTTTATTTTATTTTATTTTATTTTATTTTATTTTATTTTATTTTATTTTATTTTATTTTATTTTATTTTATTTTATTTTATTTTATTTTATTTTATTTTATTTTATAGAGAGGCTTCTGACTTTGACACGGTTGCTAAATGGCTGTCAGGTCTTGGGCAAGCCACAGAAGATGTGATTCCTCACACATGACTTTAGATGTTCATCTTGATGCCGATACCTGATTGAGTCACACATGACTGGCCTGACAGTCAGAAGAGAGAAGGGGGCAATTTCAGGCTGTGATTCATCTCATTTCTTTTAGACACTGCCTTCCCAAGAAGGTGAATCGCACCCTGGGAGTGTCTTCCCTTGGTTTACAAGGAGAACCCAAAGTGACTCAAACCCAAGGATGCTTTTGGTCAGACTGATCCCAAACTTGTGCACATCCCTGTTTCCCCATCTTTAAAGGGGAACCTTCCCCCTGGGACAACGTTGGTTGATGTCAGTGCTCTTTGAATACAGGGAGTAACTTGCACCTCAAAACTGGTGATTTCACTATCAAAGCCCTGGGGTGGTCAGAAGTGGTATGGAATGTGTTAGACAAAGTTATTTATTAGTTAATGTGTGGCAGTGCTTAAGAAGACAGAATGGTGAAATATGGTGCCATAGAGTATTACATCGAAGTGGCTCCAGTGCTCTTTGACCTCTGATTTCATAGAATCATAGAATGGTTTGGGGTAGAAGGGACCTTAAAGATCATCTCATTCCACCCCACTGCCATGGGCAGGGACACCTTCCACTAGACCAGGTTGCTCCAAGCCCTGCCCAGCCTGGCTTTGAATACTTCCGGGAATGGGGCAGCCACAGCTGCTCTGGGCAACCTGTGCCAGGGCCTCACCACCCTAGCAGCCAAGAATATCTTCCAAATATCCAATCTAATCCTGTGCTCTGTCAGTTTGAAGCTCTTTCCATCTTAATCATTTCAAATGTGAATGGAGAGACATTTAAGAAGTCACATTTTCCATGTTATCTTCAATAAACATGTTCTCAGGTTTCCCCAGATGACCTATTCTGTTGTCCTTACATTTTTTGAGCAGTAGATGCAGAAAATAAGACCAGAGGTTGGGCATTGGACTATCTGCAGTTCAGTATTGATAAGTTGTTTCCAGTAGCGTCTGCCAGGACAATTTGCTGGCTTTTTTTTTAAACCATCTAAAACCTTTCTTCCATGGAATAAGACATACGAAGGCTTGATAACACTACATATCTTGGCCAAATTTCTCTGTCAGGATGACAGATAAAAATGTGGCTTAACCATGGATAAATCCTAAAGAGAGACTACAAGAGGAGAGGGACTTTTGAGCTGGGCATGTACTGACAGGGCAAGGGATAATGGCTTGCAGCTGAAAGAGAATGGGTTTAAATTGGAAGAAATTCTTGGCTCTGCGGGTGGTGAGGCCCTGGCACAGGCTGTCCAGAGAAGCTGTGGCTGCCCCATCCCTGGAAGTGTTCAAGGCCAGCTTGGATGGGGCTTGGAGCAACCTGGTCTAGTGGAAGGTGTCCCTGCCCATGGCACAGGGTGGAACTGGATGATCTCTAAGGTCCCTTCCACCCAAACCATTCTAGGACTATGAAATCAAACCCACACCTGAGTCAGGCACCTGCCTGGCTGCAAGGTGAGCACTCCATTATGAGGTCTTGAACCATGTCCTACCAATACCACCCAGGGTAGGGGGCCTGGTGGTGGTCGTGCAAAATCTTGTCCTTTTTTCTGTTCCTGGCAAAAAGTCACCTCGTCACTATACCAGGAAGGTAAAGTCAATATGAGCTAGGTCCATGCAGAGGACAATCACTCCATTGGTAGTGCTGATCAGAATAAAATTATGACAAATCATTAAAAAAGGTTCCGTTGACATAGACTCATTAAAGTGCTCATTAAAAAAAAAAAAAGAAAAAAAAAAAAAGAAAGAAAGAAAAAAAGGTTGAGATATTGCAGTGCTAATTCACTCCCCAGAAATTTCCCCTCATACAGCATCAGATGCATGACTAAGACTTATTTCCCAATTCATCTGTGCTGTACTGGAGTAAATTAAAACAGTCTTGACTGTTAGGATGATAATTGTTTGCACCGGGGCTTTGTTGTTTTTATTCCTGGAATGTGACAGTGATAAGATTATGAGGGGGGAAAAGGATTACGCAAGTAAATAAAGTACAAATACACGTACTCCCAAAATATCCCCAGGTTCAGAATTGCAAACTGTTCCTCTTGGAGTGTTGGAAAGGGTATTAAAAGAACTCACATATCTGCAGTGTGTCCAGTCTGCCATTGGCAATACCTCCTTCTGCTGCTCAGGGGATCTTGATTTCTTTGGGTGAAGTGAACTTCATAACAAAGGTCCTCAGGAGTTTGATGTTCTCTGCTGGAGATGACAGCAAAAATAGACGTCCAATATTTATTATATTTTATCTACCATAATCTACATACTTTGAGCATTTCTGAAGACATTTCTGCACCCAAATAACTCATATCATTGGGAAATCCTCATTGATAATAGAATTTATCTTCCTAAAAATGTCATTTTTGCTTAGGTTCTGGTAGTGTCTGATGACTTCATCTCTGATCAGGGCTGTGTGAGATGTTCTACAAATATGGGCTAAATAGCATAACTAGAGCAAGTAGTTAAAAATAGTGGGCAAAGAGGATTTATTCTTCTATATACTGTGTGGGAACGGAAGTATAGAGAAAGATCTCACAAGAGGGACATAGCCGGGAACTGAAACATGCCATCCATGCATGATTTTCTTAGAGGTCTAGGACATAGCAAATACATCAACTGTAGGTGAAATCGAAACTTTTAGACCCAAACAAAAAAAAAAAGGTAGGACAAGCATAACATGAAAAGAAGCCTGAGGTAAGAAAAGCAGCTTATTTTTTATTATGAGCTTAAAAAAAAAAAAAAAAAAAAAGCCTATGTTGATACGTAAAGTGAGGAGAGAGATGGTTAAATTTATTTAGAACTATTTTTTAAAAATCCTTGTTTTGCACTTATCAAAATGAGAGTAGAGGAAGTTGCAATAACTGAAGCACCAAGATGTTGAAAATATTGTACCTGTTCGGCATGGTTAGGAGGACCCATAGCACAAATATGTATCACTGAAAAAATGTGCAAAATTACATATAGCCTAGGTGGGAAAATTCAGAAAAACTTGGATGCTGAAGAAGACACTGTGGGAAGATGCTGATATCTTCCAGGCTTCCAGGTCATCCTGACCTCATCTTGTTTAAAGCCTTAAAAATATCTTTTGAAGTTAATGCAATGTAAGCGTTTGATGCCTTTTGACCACAGTCCTGGTCTGGTGGGCAGATGGATGATCTCACTTATGTGCATGCAGACCCTCAGACCAAGCAAGGTGGCCAGGTGGATTGGGCTCACCACTGTGTGTTGGGTAACATGCTCTGTGCTGCCAGATGCCCTTGGGACTTCTCTTTGTGTTTGTTCATGGCCTGCTTGCCTGAAGATGAAGGATGAAAAGGATTTTCTTTCCCCCCAGGTTTTTGAGTCTTGCTGATGCAAAATGCAGGTCCCATATTTATGCTACAGCCTGGAGAGCAGGTTGTAGGCACCTACCTTCTTCCTTTCAAGCAGAAACAGACCACAAAAGAGCAGCCCCTTACATGGACATCGGCTTCTTAGATAAATAAATTACATCTTAATATGTGAGGCCCTGGCACAGGTTGTCCAGACAAGCTGTGGCTGCCCCATTCCTGGAAGTGTTCAAGGCCAGGTTGGTGAGGGCTTGGAGCAATCTGGTCTAGTGGAACGTGTCCCTCCCTGCCTGTGGCAGGGGTTGGAGCTGGATAATCTTTAAGGTTTCTTCCAGCCCTAACTATTCTATGACTTTATGACTTTAAGATTCTATAAATACAGATCCTACACTACCTGGAGTGACATTTCCCTCCAACATAGAAACTATCACTGGAGCAAGGCCTAGAAAACTAAGCACTGGTTAAGTGTCCTCACAGGTCACCTTTTTTTTTTTTAATTGCTTGTATCAGCAAGCATGTTTGTTGCCTGATACTAAATATTAAGTTTTTTATGCATCATGGAAGCAAAATCTGTGGTAGTGCTATCTTCAGACAAGAATCTTTGAATTCTTAGTTTTCTGAGCACTTTATAGACCTCAGTGAGTCCATTAGTAAAGAAATGGAGACAGAACCAGCAGCAAGAAATATGACAGTCCGATTTGAGTTGAGGAAAAAGCATCTGGATTGGTATGACTGTAATTCATTAGTCACCACTTGAGCAGACCCTCAGAAGTTTTTTCTCATTGAAGTCATCAGAACACTGAGTACGTGTTCAGTGTTTCAGATTTGTCATAGCAGAGAGGCCCATGCTAAATCCCCTGCACTTCAAATGGAATTTAAGCTCTGTACTTACTAAAAATGGACTCTTCGAACAGGATGTGCTCTATAAGCCCTGGAGCAGATAATCATAAAGCATATAAAATATTCCCTCCTGGCCTGAGCTTCTCAGTGAAAATCCCAGTGCCCTTTTCCTAACGAGATCATCCCCCACAGCACAGATTGCAAGGTCAAATTTGTAACTGGGCTAGGGAAAAGCCATTTCCTCTGGGCATCCTCTGGGGACCATCCAGCACATCCAATGCACAATGGCAAGGCTCTTCCAAGAAGTTATTTCTCCAGTTATAAGACCCTTTGAAGAAAGGCAATGCCCTCTCACCCTGACCAAGTATTCCAGAAGCTGCATTCCAGCAGCTGTCCATAGCACAAGCCAAATATTTATCTAGAGGTCTGAAGTTTGAAATACAGAGGGGAAAAAAAAGCATACTATTGTACTGACCTTTCCAAATTCCCAGTAACCGAGCTCTGTAGGCCACAAAGATGATGTGTGTTCACTCCGTAACATGTTCATTCACTGCTCTGAACATACGAAAAATTTGATGTGCGAGTGAATGAGCAAACATGGTCATCTTCTAGGAAGGAGATGTGAAACTCTCAGAAGGGTCCCATGTCCACCATGACACCAGATGCTGAAGGATGTAACTTCTCAGTCCAAATGATCAGACAAATTTGGGATATTCTCTGCTCTTTTTCCAAGATGGGCAGAACAACCAGGCTGTGGATGGACCCTGGAAATTTTAGCTGTCTTGGACTTTGGATATCCAGCCTGGGTTTGAAAATGAGCAACAATAAGGGACTTGGATGGGCTTTTGGCATGGAAGGCTTCTGGGAGATAAAACTAGGTGTCAAAACACTTGGAAAACTCTAGCCACCTTGTCCCATACACTTCTCTCTGACTGGAGGAAATGGGGATTGTCAATGTGTGCCTATAATTTATCTCCCTGAATAATTCCAAATTCTTCCTCCCTGATCATCCAGAGTAAAGAAAAGCTGATTTATCTTTAGAAATGGGCCAGCTCTATAGCTTTTCACCCTCCACTCCAGTCTTTTCAGCACTGCCCAGGAAATCTTGCATGAACAGTCCCTTCCAGGACGCCCCCATGTGCACCCAGAGACAGACACATGTCCTGGCCACCACAGTGTAAAACATCATCTGTGGCTGCAGTACAGAGTTAATGAATTCAAACACTTTTTCTGAGAAGACGCAAGCACAAAGTACGAATATATAATGCCAACAGCTCTGCACTGGAAACAGAAATAGAATTATCCATGGTCCCTGCCCCAAGACTAAGGTTCTCTCCTTAGGACAAACACCTTTAGTAAAGTAGCTGCGACTTTGTGAAAGGCTTTAAAGATCAAGCAAATGCCCTTCTTGACCCTGAGGTCCTGTTTCAAGAACAGTTGGCATGATGAAGTTTGTGTGAGTTTGTATGGCTTTTCAAGCTTCTGT
This sequence comes from Acanthiza pusilla, assembly GCA_036630365.1. NCBI lineage: Eukaryota > Metazoa > Chordata > Aves > Passeriformes > Acanthizidae > Acanthiza > Acanthiza pusilla. The sequence continues at coordinate 18,724,262 of JAXCHO010000027.1, read as the reverse complement.
AGAAGAAAGCTAAAACTGTAGCTAGTCCTTGTCCTTGGAGTGGGACATGGCTTTTATACAAAGTGATCATGTCTTCTTTGTCAGAAACCATGAGTCCATCAGAGTCAGCAGTGGCCAAGGCAGCTGGGTCATGGTCCACCAACTGAACTGAAGTCCAGTAACTGAAGCATATTTCATAAAATGCTGACATTTGAGCAGTTGGGTGAAACCATGTATTTCTAACTGGATAATGGCAGCAGGAGGAAGATCTGGGTAGAAAGGTCTGTCTAGGAACACGAAGCATTTTCATGCTGCTTGCACACTGCACACACTTACAGCGTCTGTTTATTATTCAGTGCTGCCATGGAATCTTTCCACACACAAGATGCTTGAGATAAGCTCATCCCAAGATTTGTGTGTCAAAGCAGCTGCAAAAGAGTAATTTTCTGTCTCAGGAGGGCATGGTGAAAAAGACCTTTGCAATGAATTATGCTCTTGCTCCGGAGACAAAGGAATGCATGGAATGATTTGGCCAAGCTGTGTATAGCCCAAGGCAGCATGCCAAGGGACAAGGGAAGATAGTCAGATCCCTTTTATAGCTTGGTCCCACCCAGCTGGAAAGACATAGGGCAAAGTGGCTGAAATAGTACAGATGGAAAATGCCAAGAGTCAGAGACAGCAAGAACAGGAAACAGGAAGAGCATCTGAAACAGCACTTGTGAGGAGTTTTTCTTCCAAGAGAAGGCAAAAGGTGTTTGGATTTGCCACAGCAATAAAGTTTGGGCAAGTAGGAGTATGGACTGGGAGTCCCCGAGACAGGAGCCTGCAAGGACATGAAGCAGCAGCATGCACACATTGTGCTTCAGAGTCTCTATTTCTACAGAGACATGAAGCTGTCCCCACAGGTAGCTGATCTTTGTTGCAGTTAGTTTAGTCCTTCGAGGAAGGAGGGACTTGAAAAGGACCTGGAGGTAAGTCATAGAAAACACTGTCATGATGCTTGTTCCTCATGGAGAGGCACAAAATGCAACAGCGGACATGCTGACAGCCATCAGGGCAGTGACAAGAAGCTGCGTCAATATCTGCAGCACTGACAGAAGGTGTTTAGATCAAATACCAAATACTTTATAAGGATGCAATACCTAAAGACTCAAGGGAGTGAAGAGCACATGAAGTCCAGGCTCCAGTTTTGGATGTTCATTTCACTGTCCAAAACCTTCAGGTTGTGCAGCTCTCTGTGTTGCTCCCTGTTTTGCTTGAGCTTCTTTCTACCTACTGACCTCCCATGACCAACCCTTGCTTAATTTAGGGATCTGTTGGTCCCTAACCATCAACAAGTCCCCAGCCATCCTGCAGCCCCTTGGTGCCCAGGCTGCAGTATTTCTGGCCCACTTAGCTGCTCTGCAGACAGTGTGTGAGGTACCAGCACATTCATGGCTTATAGCTGAAGCCCCAGAAGTATTGACTTGTTCCACATGTCTCAGAAAACTCTTCCTGTAATCTAATGACATAAACCCCTGCTTGGATGAAATACCCAGCACCATTTTTTAACTGAATAAATTTATTAGAGTATTTAAAATTCCTGTCTCACAATCCTTGTAATTAATAAACACCCAAAGAACATATTTTACAGAGACTTAAAATAAGAAAGAGTTTGAGGACCATGAATCTGTTTTTTGTTCATTGCAATATGCATTTGAAAGGGGGTAGTTTTTTCCTTTTGAGCAGAGACAAATTAGAAATGTTCATGAAAAGGGAGAGCAAATAGCACAACAAATGTGTTCATGTGGTTGAAGTATTCAACAGGAGGTCAAAGGCTCAGATTTTGATCCCAGCTCTACCATGGAGTAGTCTATGATGTCAGCTAAGATGCTTTGCTGTATCTGTCACTGTTGCGATGGACATGACAGCCAGAACTGCCACTCAACCACTGTCTAGACCTGAGGATGCCACATTCCTGCTAGTTGGCACTAATATGTTCATATTTTTCAGCCAAGGCTTTGCTTAGACTTTACATCAAAGCCCTAAAGGCAAGTCTTCGGTTGGTACCTTCTGCTACCTGATCCTACAGAGAAGCTCTGAGCCTGAGCTGATACACCCTGCACAAGGGACAGACAGGTGACAATGTTTACGTAGGGGTGGGTACTTCTTCACACAGGTGACCCAGGATCTCATTCTTGCTCCACTGGATATAAGGAACAGGCTTGACTTGATACCCTGACATATCCAAGGCTTCTCTCACTCTTTCCTGGGACACAAGCTGTCAAGATCCTTACTGTCATGGGATGGGAAATGTTCTCCGAACAGAAATTTTGGGCAATGGAATCTAGCAGCAAGGATACAAAGCCTGGTGCTGAAGCAGGAGGGTCATGTCTTGGCTAGATGAGTTTAAAACATGTTTCCATTTTCTGATCTAGCTAGTGAGAGGTCTCTGTTTCCCCAGCTTTGGAGATCTCTTCTCTGTATGTATTGGGTCAAGGAAGGCAGCACCTTGCACCCTGCAGACCTGAGCATTTTCATCATGTGGCAAGGTGCAAAAAAAGCCATATTCTACAACAGTCACCAAATCCTTTAAAAGTAGAACCTGAAGTCCTCAGAAGTACACAGCTGCTCTGTGTACTGTGTATTTTTCCATAGCATTTGGGTGCACTTACGCCTCTTAAACCTATTCAGCATGTCAGCTGTAAAGTGGAGATACATCAAATGCCTCCTTTGTCTGGTGTACATGGGATGCTCTTTGGGAAAAGTAAATCTCTTACCAAATGTTTACTCAGTGTTTTTAGAAGCTTCTGGAGTGCAATGCATCTCTTGGTAATGCAGCTGATGACCGAGAGCAACCCTGCTGAGAAGGACTAGGGGGTACTAGTGGGTGAAAGGCTGGAAATGACAGAGCAATGTGTGATTGAAGACCAAACAGTCAACCATACCCTGGGCTGGAACACCAGAAGTGTGACCAGCCATTCAAGGGAGGGGATTCTGCCCCTCTGCCCAGCTCAGGTGAGATCCCACCTGCAGAGAACCTCCAGCTGTGGGATCCCCAACCTTAGAAGGGCGTGGAGCTGCTGGAGTGAGTCCAGAGGAGGCCAAGGAGATGCTCTCAGGATTGGAGCATCTCTGCTCTGGAGACAGGCTGGGAGAGCTAGGGATGTTCAGCCTGGAGAGGAGAAGGCTCCAGGGAGACCTTGGAGCCCCTTTCAGTGCCTAAAGGGGGTTTATAAGAAAAATGGGAGAAAACTTTATGGTAGGGTCTATTGAAACAAAGCAAGGGGTATTGGTTTTAAACCAAAAGAAGGTAGATTTAGACTAGATGTAAGGAAAATAATTTTTAGTGTGAGGGTGGTGAAACACTGGCACAGATTGCCCAGTGAGGTGGTAAAATCCTGGAAATATTCAAGGCCAGGTAGGACAAGGCTCTGAACAAACTGGTCTAGTGGAAGGTGTCCCTGTCCATGGCAGGGGGTTGGACTAGATGACCTTTAAAGGTCACTTTGTGCCAAACTATTCTACAATTCTGTGATGTTGCCAGGAGTCTTTATGCAAATGCCACAAGCCCTTAGAGAGCTATCAGAGCAATCAGAGGTGTTTTGTGAAGGAGTTAACTGCACAACTCCCCTGTCTGTCATGTCTCCCCTTCAGATTTTTAAGGAGTATTCTTGCCCTGAGAGTTTTTTGGATGTGAGTTGAGTCTTCACTTTCCATGATGCTTTCATTCTGTTTGAGGATGTGCAGTCAGTAGCACGAGGAGTTTTCTCCCTAACAACAACTTTCACACACACCATGATGAGCATTTTGGGTGAGCCATCACCAGCGTTCTCAGACCGCAGAAATATATCATCATTTGGTAGCTCCAGAGATGACTGGAAGATATAAAAGCAGAAAGGGTGGAGCTGGGGACATCTCAGGGGACAAAGAGTAGCCTGTTCCCACACAAGGACTGGAGGGTGTGAGGCCGATCCCAGACATTTTCTCAGGGTAAACCAAGGGCACGTTAACAGAAGTCAACAGCATGAATTAAACTGGGTGGTTGGCAGAAGAGCCATTTCCAGAGATGGCATCAGCCACAGATGAGGTCCTAATGGGACCAATATGTTGAGAACTTTGTAGACTAAAAATCCCATACCACTGTTCCAAGCACAGGGGTAGAGAACAAAAATCCACCTCAATCATAAGCTGAAGCATTAGTCATCATCTATAGAAATGAAAGCTGACAAGGCAGCAGCTGACTTCATCAGATCTGTTTCTTATTTGAATGGTCCCATATAGAGAAATTTTGAATCACAAATGCAGTGAAGCCAAGAGGGAATGAGACATTAAGGCCCCACAAGGGATAAAAGGGTGGATATTTCAATATGTAAACAGCCAGAAATCTCCCAGATAGCAAAGATGAATATTAATTTAGATCAAGAGGACAATGGCCAGCGATGACACAGAGTAAGAGGGATTGAAGCTGAATTAATTTTGCTGTCTGTGCTGGGTTTTACATGCAAGTGGATTGAATGGTAAATGGATAGGCATTTCCTGGCTGAATCCTCATTGTTCAGCCACTGCTGGTTTTAGTTTAGTGTAGAATTGACACTAATTACTTGCAGAGCATCACAGATGTATCATAGACCTGCAAGAAGCAAAGCATGGGATCAAAACTTGGGAAACTGGCATCCAACTCCTTTCTGCAGAGTCCCACCTTGCAAAGCTTTTGGCCAGATAGCATAACTGGCTCTGGGAATTTCCTCCCCTACAACAAAGATGAAAACCTACCTTGGCCTCTCTTGCTTGCTAAGATTAAAGCTCTTCATGCCAACATTACTGAAGGGGTGCCTTGTGTTCCCCCAGGTCTCCCAACTTCCTGGGAAGTACTTGAGTTTGCAAGAGCTCAACATACTGAAAGAAAACAAAGGTTTGGGTCACTGAGAAAGTGATTCTTCTGTCTTGGAGGTGGCCAGAGACCTGTCCAAGTTCTTTTACGAGGAAGTTAAGGGCATAAGGATGATGGTGTTGAATCAGACCTAGTTTGTTCCCTTTCCCCATCCCTTCTGGGGTGGAAGGGTAGGAAAGAAGCATATGAACAACTCCAGTGGGCAGTGATACTGCCCCAATAACTCCTGTGTGGCTATGGAATTGTGGCTTAGGGACTTGTGAAGCCCCAAGATGTACATTTGTGTAGGAAGATGAATATCAGGATACTCTCATGACTATTTCTTCCCTTAGTTAAACAGTGGCCTTTAGGATCTGTATAAATGCTTGGTATTCGTAATACCAGCTGACAAGGATGTCTGTAACTGGACTCCAGACTTCATGAAAAGTCAGAACCCTGACTTTTTTATAACCCTACTGCAAAATAAAATCATTTGATGACCCTAGTTCTGCCATTACTACAAACAATGTGTAATTATTCTCTATGACCTGGAGTACCTGTTTTGTAGAGATATTTATTGTGCCTGTCTCATGTAATCTCTTATGAGGCTAGACAGCCATAGTCTTTTCATACATTTCTGAAAATAACATTCGTCATTTCAATCCTTTGAAATCTTTTCTAATTCTGCTATATCTTTGATGAGGAGTAAAGCTCAGAGAGCAAAAGACCTTTCAAGACTTGTATACTCTGTGGTTTGTTAAGTGACATCATCCTGTAGTTCACTATCCCTTCCCAAGGAGTGGCTTCCCCATAATAGCTTTTCCTGAATGTATTTTTGCCATAACTGAGTGTTCAGTTGACATTTTCATAGAACTCATTTTGTATGACCTGAACATTTCTTTACTGAGTGCTAAAGAGTGTTTCAGAGAGACCTTCGCTTTGAGGAAAAAGGGTTGTTTATGTTAATCTACACAACAGTCTTTACTGCTTTTGTCTTTTGTCCCTCAGCCACTCCTTCTACAGAATTCGGTGTTTAATAAAATACAACTCGCATTTCTGGGAGTTTTCTTTAGTTACTAGAAATACCAGCTTGTGTGATATTTGACAGCCCCTCTACTGTATTTTCTAGTCTCTGGCATCGGTCAGCAGTGACTGCTTGGAGTAGGGAAGTGTGAGAAAACTCTTCTCTGCTTGCAACATCTGGCTTGGTGAGCAGGTGCTGGAACCAGGGCAATTCTACAGCAAAGTAACAAACTGGAGTAGAGGCACAGCACTTTTTATCGTACTTTTCTGTCCTGTCCAGGACTTAACCATAGAATCAGAGAAAAGTTCAGATTGCAAGGGACCTTAAAAATCATCTTGTTCCAATCTCCCTGCCATCAGCAGATTAGGTTCACTAGATCAGGTTGCTCCAAGCCCCATCCAACCTGGCATTGAACACTTCCAGGGATGGGGCACCCACAATTTCTCCAGGCAATCAATGTATTCTTCTCATGCATTAGAAGAAATCTCACCTCCTTTATTACTACAACGAACCACAGCCTTCCAGGTGAGTCACAAAGAAAGCCCTTACTGGCAGAAAGGGAGCCAGATAATTTCTTAAGTGTGTCTTTGGAAAGAGTTCAGTTATAACCATTTCCTAAGCGTGGAAATAAACACTTTGCGTGGGCTGCTCCAACATTTAAGGACCTCCTACAATGTCTGACTTACAGACCAAGAAAAGAGTCTTCCTGATAGGTAGGACTAAAACAAAAGAAGTACCTTGTTTTAGCCTTTCTAAACTTCTCAAAAGTCTCAGGAAAGCAAACAAGAATAAAACCAAACACCCAGTCACATAAAACTATTCCTCTGGCTCTTCTCACCCGTGCTCCTGCGTGGAACAGCTGGGAGCAGCTTGTTAGGAGACACTAATGTATGGTCAGCATAATCTCCTTCACAGACAGTGAATAACAGGTGAAAACACTAGTGCTTCCAACAATAGCTCCCGTGTCACCAGACAGCAAGGGCAACACTGGAAAAGAAAGCTGCTTCCCCCTCTGTTCTTCATAAAAACCCCTACTACCTAAATGGAGGTGGTAAAGCCCATTCAAGGTATCTTGACAGGTTAATTTATTGTTAGTCTTTTTCTAGCTAAAGGGTCGAAAGCAAAGAAAAAAAAATCATTCTGGGGATTTGGCCTCAAGCTGATTTCCAGATATCCAGGGAAATTTATCATTCCCGTCCTCTCTTGGGTGTGGTTGGTATGGATAGCTCACTTCCAGCTGAGTTTGGGAGCAATAAGCTTTATTCACCATAGTCACAGGAACTGTTTCAGCAATATGAAGCTTGGCTTGAATCACATTAAGCTGCAGAGTTGCAGTCATGTCAAGGGTCTGATAACATTTTTCTGCATCAGGGCTACTCTTTGAACTTTGTGGGGTACCGGTCACCCCAGAGTAGTGGCATGGGTTGTGTTAGGACTTGGGGAGCACTGACCCACCCAACCCCTCAGAGGCCTTCTCATGGACCTCAGCAGATACCAGGGCATGACTGTCCCCATCCTCATCGGAAGTCTAATAGACAGTTGGATTATTTGAGATATACAAGCCAAGGGGAGGCAGAGTTTTGCTGTGGGAGGGCTGTCTCAGAGTAGCTGGAGTGATATCAGAGGTGAGAAACATAAACCAACCCCAAATCTGCCTTCTGGATGACTAATCAGGCTGAGCCACAATGGAGATCAGATGGTGTCTCATCTGCAGCCAGACTCTGCTTTCACATTCCACTGGTACTAAAAATGATGCACTGGTGATAATCACCTCTCCAGAGGTGAAACCATTCGCAGTGTAAAAGGTGCATCTTGCTTTTTGAAATGTCAGGAGTACTACAAACATTAGAAATTATAAAGCCCAGTTTGCTACTGAGCTGTGGCTCTTGGTTGATTGCCTTTGGAGCCTGTAAAGCTGGTGAGCTCTAATTCACATTTTTCTTGCTGTGGAGTCATTTATAATGTTCCCTCTCCTACCCCATTCCCAGATGCACATTTGGAGGATGCCTCTCCTGCCCATCTCATGGGAACGTGACACAGCTGAGACATGGAATAGACACAAACACCCACTTACAACCCACAAAGGCCTTCTTTTGGGGGATTATACATGGTCAGAATGATCTACACTCAAGTAGAAAGGAATTAGAGAAAGTTCATAATTTCCAAGACTTTGGAGCCATCTGGGACCTTTGAGATAATCTTATCTGGTTTGTATAACTCAAGCCAAACGACTGCACTAAATGGTTTTTGGGTAAAGACCTTTTCTTTTTTTTTACTTTTTTTCCCTTTTTTTTCCCTTAACAGGCATTATCTTATAGAACAAACAGTAAACTGGGATTCAATAGATCAGCATTCAGTATCCAGTCTCCTGTTTCACTTTGTGTTGCTTAATTAATTCTGTCCTTCAGTTCCCTCTGGGCAAAATATAAACAACAATACTTCACTCTTTCGCATTATTGTAGCTATAAAGTATTTGTAGAGTCATTCAGATAGCACAGTGGTGAGAACTATGGAAAAATCTATACATAAATCAGAACTGTTTATATTTCTGCTGATAGCAGAGATATCACAGAGGTTTTCTCATATAAGTGGGGGAGGTGTTAGGGGGGGTTAGGTTGTGTCCTTTTTTTATAAAATCCCCAAGTGTGGAGTAGATGCTGCTTCTGTTGTATTATACACTGAAAAAAAACCCTTAAGCTTGGCATCATCATAGTACAAAAAAAGGGAACAAATACTTCTTAGCAGCAGTGTCATTCTTCACATCTTCAAAGCACTTTACAAATATCTGCCAGGAAGCTGACTTTCCACTCTGATGTTCAGATTCCCAGGGTATTGTTTCTATTTTGGTGTATTGTTTGTTATGACAGCATGACCTTCCTGAAAGAATAGCTTCAACATTTGAGAACCCATTCCTAGCAGAGCTACATCTGAAATTGCATTTTTAAGTGGCTCATCTAAAATACATCTAAAAGCATATGTCCGTAATCCCATTCTTTCTTACAAACGACAAGAAGTTGTTCATACAGAGAAGAATGAACCAAGACTTTCTCTTCTAATGCCCAATAAGGAGGCTGAAGGCATGTGTTCATGGAAGAAACTGGGAATTAAGAAGATAAACACAGTTTTTGAGGGGAAAAAAGATAGAAGTTGAAATGCTACGTGCTAAGGAGACTATCCTCCTGTCATTCCCATCTTCAGAGGTGATGAAGAGCACAGAGAGCTGTAGGGCTGCTTCTGCAACAGTGAATTGAGAATAGAAAGCTGAGCTTTGGATGAGATGCTTGGAGGACTTGGCCCTGGTCCGGGACAGTTAAGCTCAGTGGTTATGGGAAGGAGTCCTCTGCAAATCATTTCTCTTGGAAAACTCTGAAATAGAGTTACCTGAGGAGCTGAGACCCCAGAATTCAGTGTAAGGACCTCACAGCACAGTCTCTCCAAGCTCAGGGGTGGGAATACACCCTTTTCACTGTCAGTGAGCAATGCAGCATGGCCAGTATGGGCTTTGGGGCTGGTTCCTAGGGCAGTGGGACTGTGTGAGCTGGCATTTATGTGTAGCAGAAGGAGCTGTTTGCCAGACTCTTCTTTATAAACCCAGTAGTGAATGCGCTCCAGAGGGCTTCAAGACGGTGCAAAGAAAACCGACTGCTCCAACAAAGACTCAGTAAAGGGTCCAGCTAAGGGAAAAGCTGTAAAATGAGCCCAGACTTACTCTGACAGCAGAAATCACCTGCATAACCTCACTCTGGAGGAAACCATGGGCTTCTTTCATCTGGAATCTTAGATTCAAGGTAAAACTTGCTCATTGAAAGGGAGGGAGGAAGGCAGAAAAGAAGAAACTGCTCACCTAAGTTTTCCACTGTAAAGTTTTGCAGTGGTTTGGTTTTTCACTTCCCTCTCCCCATCTAAACATTAAACTTCACTTTTTCTTACAAGCAAACACATCCAAGACTCCCAGCAGCATGGGCACTGAAACCCAGCACCAAGGCAGGACAGCCTTGCTGTAGCCTCCTCTGGCACGATGCAGAGCAGCAACAAGCAGAGTAAACAGATCAGCTTGGAGAAATAAACATGAGACTAAAGATTATTTAATGATTGTTTTTAATTAAATAATTTGCTGACCAAGCAAATTAAGCAGCACAGCCCCCACCTACCATGAAGACCTAGAGGACTGTGGTCTGCAAGTGTAAATCAGGGGAATTTCTTTGAAGTCCAGATGTTGTGCCAATTTACACCCAGATAAGGATGTAAATCTGTGAGTTCGTCACTTGCTTCCGCTGCAAAAAAGGCAGGCCCAGGTTTTGTGACTAAAAGAGATCAAAGAGGTACAGTTTCTTGGAATCAGGGGAGGAGGGGAAGGCAGTCCCTAAAGATTTCCTGCTGCTTCTGTGGGAGAAATGAAGCAACAGCCAAACAGATAAAGCAAGCAACAGGGTTCCTGGTATAACCAAGTCTCCTTTCAAACATCTTTCTCCATCTGGGATATGTATAATTGCTAGCTTCCGGTTCAAGCCACAAATAAAAGGCACTGTAAACATTTTTGAGGGGCCTGGATTCATCCTACCTAAATATAGGCAATGAGCTGTGCTTTCCGTGTTACAAGCACGTCATTCTAGGCTCTGTCTCTTACTAACAGAGAGTGTGTACTTTCTATGCCACCAAGCCAGAGGAGCAGTGGCTGAGACCTTGTCTTAGGCTGCCCTTTGTGGTTTATGGCTGTCACTCTCTAGAGTCAATGGTTTGCTATGAACCTGCCCAGCCTTGACTCTGCTCTGAACTCTGTGTCCCCAAGTCCTAATAAGACCAAAAAGTCAACCATATCCTAGGCTGCATCAAAAGCAGCATGACCAACAACTTGAGGGAGGGGATTCTGCCCCACTCAGGTGAGACCGCACCTACAGAGCTGCCTCCAGCTCTGGGGTCCCCAGCATCAGAAGGACATGGAGCTGCTGGAGTGAGTCCACTGGAGGCCACAGAGATGCTCCAAGGCCGGGAGCCCCTGTGCTCTGAAGACAGCCTGGGAGAGTGGGGGATGTTCAGCCTGGAGAAGCAAAGAGATCTCAGAGCCTCTGCTACTGCCTAGAGGGGCTCCAACCGAGCTGGAGAGGGACTTTGGACAAGGGCCTGGAGGGACAGGACGATGGGGAATGGCTTCACACTGCCAGAGAGCAGGGTTAGATGGGATACTGGGCAGGAATTCTTGGCTGTGAGGGTGGTGAGGCCTTGGAACAGGCTGTCCAGTGAAGCTGTGGCTGCCCCATCCCTGGAAGTGTTCCAGGCCAGGTTGGATGGTTCTTGAGGCAACCTTGTCTAGCGGGAAGTGTCCCTGCCAAAGGCAGGGAGTGGAACTGGATGGCTGTGAAGGTTCCTTCCAACCCAACTAGGCAGTGTTGGTTTTATGGCTGGACTGGAAGGTCGTAAGGGTCTTTTCTAACCTAAATGATTCTATGATTCTATGTGTGTTTCCATTTAGGCTGTGGTAATCCCACCAGCGGAGTGAAGGTGAAACCACAAAGGTTTCAAATGCTCTGGGTGATGAATCAGGCCATTGGGGGTGGTTGAAGGTACAAAGCTTTTTTGAACCAGTGTTGGAGGACTGCATGACTGGTTCTTCTCCTGGATGGAATTCAAGCCTGAACAGAGCCAGAGGGGGAAGGAAAAATGAACAAGGATGGGCAAGTCAGATTTGAAGGCTTAAGTACATCTCTGACACCATTTTCTTCAGTGTGGTCTGCAGTAAACATTTATTTAGGAGTTCATTGATACACACAGACATATGCTTTAAGACCTGATGTCCTGTTCATGCTCATAGCTATGATGGCACAAAGGACTGATGAGATTTAGTGGTTATTTCCCTGCATATCAAATTGCGTGTGCCATCAGCTCATCTCATCCCTATCTCCCATGACTCACATGGTCACCCTCCCAGCACAAGCATGGTACAAAGAAAATCTTACTCCCTGGTAATTAGTGTGGCAAAGGGAGGTTGTTTGCTGTGCCCCAGGAGAACAGGAACACTCACACAGGAACTCCTGTGCTCATAGTACCAGAGCCTCCTTTCTCACACGTGTATTAAAAAGTGTTGCTCCTAGACACTTCAAACTCTTACAGGGTTTCTTGAATTAGGCTTCAATAAATTCATCCTGGCGTGGTTAGCCTGCCCAGATGGACCCAACAAGTGTAAGAAAGTAAATCATTCTTTATCCCTGCTGGAATATCATAAGACATGTATAAGTGTCATGTCTATAGAACCAAAAACTGGGTGACAGAATTTAAGATTAATTGGAGAAAAAGTATGAAAGAAAATAATGTATTGGTGGGTCACGCTTTAGACTTGGCTGTTTTGATGGGCAGGACTTATTGTTAAGCTGTCTACTGATTCATAGTCTGCAGTCCTTGGAGAATATGTTAGTGATTACACACAAATGTTTGTCAATGGGAATGAGTAATGTTGAGTCTGTGACAAAAATGGAGGAGCTGTTGGCAGCTCTGCTGGCCACAGCTGAAAAGTGAAAGGCCTCTTGCAGCATGTACACATCAGGGTGAGTTCTTGGGAGAAGTGAGTAAAAGGTGATGCTGTCTGTCTGGTTTATTGGTGTTTGTTTCCTAGAGACTTAGCCATTTCAGGAAACATTGGGATAACCAGGAATTTTGCCTCTAGGCTCAAGCGCTCTATGTTACCCACTTTGTGTGCTAATGTGTCAGTTTATCCTGCAGACCTCCAGAGAAATGTGAGACTTTTTTTTTACAACTTATTTGTTTAGAAATTTGGAGTTACTTTCTATTTAGTGTGGTATTCTTCCACCTTAGACTTCTCCATACACGTAAAAGGTGCTGCCATGGAGGTAATGAAAGACCAGAGTATCCTCTTTGAACTAGAGGAGAGCTCAGGCTTATTTTAGGACAGCATATTTCCTGCAAGTGAAAGGAAATTATCTGATGTGGCATACAGCACTCTTGTACCAACATAGATCTTGATGGTAGTTGTTACGTGGTTTGTTTTTTGGAAAAGAAGATTACCCTCTATAAGAAGATTGCCCTCCAACAATAATAATGGTAAGAAATTTGAAGGTAGTCCAAACCTAGACCAACAGACCCCTTTCGGCATCACAATTTGCCCTGCAAAGGCACACAAAGAGCAGAATAGGTGGGACATATGATCAAAATAACATCATCCAGCTTTACTAGATAGGTTGAATAGGGGGAAAATATGCAACCTTTCCCCCTCACAGTGATTGTCAAATAGAATGCATGTTTAACCAGATCCTAAATGTCTCACAATATTTTTGGGTAGCTGAAGGATTACCACAACATAAAGACTCCTCTCCTCACCAAAGTGCAGGGGGCTGTGTCCTGCAAAAACCCACATGCTAAAGATTTAAAAAACTCTCCCAGACATTTGTTGTGACTATGACTGCCAAAATCACATCACTATTATTTGAGCAGAGGGAGTGGCTGTGAACTCAAACATAACTGCTTGTTGCCTGGAAAACTGTGGACTCTGAGAGTTTAATAAATTTTATTGGTGGGCATTTTTTTAATCCAAACCCCACATGGGTGAATGGAACAACTTCAAAATAACTGCAGCCTCTGCCTGTATGTATCTAAGCAACTCCATATGGGGACAATATGACTTCATACAGGGACACCAAAAAAAATTAGGAATTCTTAGCGAAAATGTCTCAAGCAGTGAAGCCTGTAGAAAATTTTAAGATTCAAGCAGAGTTAAAGAATAAATTAATAATACTCAAATACTGGAGCCAGAAAGGTTAGGCTGGTCAAAAGAAAATAGTTCTAAATCAGTGAAGGTCATTTACTCCCTCCACATTCTTGTCTTGAAGAGGCTTGTGGAGTGAGCTGTTGGTTTATTGTCAGCAACCGCAGATAAATGCCATCAGAAGCCGATGCTCTGGAGGAAAGATCAGCTTTATTTCACAAAGCAAAAACAAACAGCAGTGATAACAACAAAACTGCCAGGAAAAGGACTTCACCCACACTGAGGAAAGTTCTGCCACATCCTCAATCTGTCACCTACAAGGCTGGAGGTTTCTTCCAGCCCTCATTTTGAAAGAATATATTTCAGCAGGGAGGGGAAATACCACTTGGGTATTGGACTGTGAGGAAGCTGTGGTATCACATTTGTTTCCCTGCCTGACCTTTGTTCTTGTTAAAGGTTTGTGTTGCTTGTCTGGGTGGATCTGCTACAAGCCATCCCATATGGACTGGTTAATACCAGTACATTTGTCGGTTCTAAAAGTCCCAGATCTGCTTTCCTTATCCCATTGCACCAGGAGCTGAGCCAACTCCTGAGACAGGACCACTGAGCACGGCAGCAGTGGTACTCAATCCCAGCAATTGGTAGATAGCTAGCTGTCTGATAGCTTTCTGCTTCTAAAAATCCTTGTTCTTGCCATTGTCCAGGTCAGAAGAGGAGGTAAACTAGGGTGTTAATTTTGACATATTATTTTTTCAGTGTCTGGTGGTCTCCAGGCCAGAGAAGGGCCTTACTTCCAGGCTTCAGTGGGACTCCTTTAAGAGGAAGATATCCCCTTGCTCAGAAACAACTTTTTCCCCTTCACTCTTCTTCTGCATATTCCCATGGGGTTAGTTGATCACCCCATGGGTGTGGTAGAAGAGGCAAGACTGATAACTGTGCATACCAGGACACATATTCAGAAAAATATTCTGCTACTTAAGGCAGATGAATTGGAAACATATGTGTCTCCACAGAACTGAAAGTCAAAGCAGAGCCGTTTATCTGCTGGATTATACGTATTAACACCGCCAAAGAAATCAATTATGAATAAATACTGTTGAAAAAAACGAAGTGCTACTTCAGGGTTGTCCTTAGAAATGCCCTTTCTTCTTCAATGCAATTATCCAAATGGCACCTCCCTCTGAGCAGGCAGATGGTGAGTTTGCTTTATTCATGCAGCTGACTGCTGGTCCCAGGAGTGTGTGGGAGTCCCCGTAGGGAATGCTAATTTCGGATTCCACAAGCATTAGGCACCTGGACAGACATATTGTCCACAGGGAATGCCTGGCTGTCACCTTCAAGGCAAGGATTTCTCATGCTTGGGACTGGGCACTCCCCACCAGAGGCAGCTTGGTTGCCCATTTGAAATGCCAGGCCCAGAGGGATAGAAAGGTGGGTCTGGGATTTAAGGGAAGATCATAGGTTCTGCAGGAGAAATTGTGACATGCTTTACATGAATCCATGGTCATTACCTACACTTGGAGAGCAGATCTCATTATTCACACTGTCCCAACCTTGAGCCATAACCTGACCTACCATGGAGCAGCCAAAGCAGAGAGAAAAAAAAATGCAGGTGATTTTTCCTTCCATTTTCTTCAATTAGTTCCTCAGAGAATAATAAATGACATAATAAGTGGTGTCAGGATATTGGGATTTTGTGTCTCATTCATCTAATTCTCTGAAGCTATATCTCTTGGCTGAGTTAACACTCTGTTATGAAGATAGGATTTTCAATACAGCTGCCTGGTCCAGTCTTAGACCAGGCTTGGGAAAAAATTATGACTGTAATACTGTTATGATTTGTCCAGATGACTATATATATAAATTGAATTCACAATCAGCAATATAAAGTATATGTGATATATATGCATATATAAATATAAGTACCATATGTACCACCAGCAAAATCTCCTTGCCAGTGTTTATTTAGAATTCTCTTCTGATTTGATTTCGCTTCCTCATTTTTATTGTCAGCCATGTCCAAAGTTTCTGAGACCTGAAAGCTTTTTCTTCTGAGCTCTAAGTTTACAGACTCTCCTCCTGATAAAGCAGATAAACATCTGAAGCAAAAGGGCGTCTCCTAGAACACAGCCCATCCAGCCTGGGGACCTCTGAGACCAACAGAGCTGGATACAGCTGGAGAGTCTGGGAGAAAGGAACAATCTTAGTTCAGATAAGATTTTTTAACTCTCTGAAACAAATTTTCAGCTGGAAAATACAGTCCAAATTTGACGTATTTTGGGGATGGAAAATATACAGCCATGCTTCGTTTCTCAAGTCTCATTTTTCCCCCTTGATTCTTTTATTAGAACGTTTTTTCAGAGGAAACCTGTGAGAAGCTGAGGCCTTGTTCCCAGTGAAGTGTTTAGAGTGTTGAGATCACAGGCCATGTACTTCTTTTCCTTTCCTTTCCTTTCCTTTCCTTTCCTTTCCTTTCCTTTCCTTTCCTTTCCTTTCCTTTCCTTTCCTTTCCTTTCCTTTCCTTTCCTTTCCTTTCCTTTCCTTTCCTTTCCTTTCCTTTCCTTTCCTTTCCTTTCCTTTCCTTTCCTTTCCTTTCCTTTCCTTTCCTTTCCTTTCCTTTCCTTTCCTTTCCTTTCCTTTCCTTTCCTTTCCTTTCCTTTCCTTTCCTTTCCTTTCCTTTCCTTTCCTTTCCTTTCCTTTCCTTTCCTTTCCTTTCCTTTCCTTTCCTTTCCTTTCCTCTTCTTTCTTTTTCTTTTCTTTTCTTTTCTTTTCTTTTCTTTTCTTTTCTTTTCTTTTCTTTTCTTTTCTTTTCTTTTCTTTTCTTTTCTTTTCTTTTCTTTTCTTTTCTTTTCTTTTCTTTTCTTTTCTTTTCTTTTCTTTTCTTTTCTTTTCTTTTCTTTTCTTTTCTTTTCTTTTCTCTTTTCTTTTCTTTTCTTTTCTCTTTTCTTTTCTTTTCTTTTCTTTTCTTTTCTTTTCTTTTCTTTTCTTTTCTTTTCTTTTCTTTTCTTTTCTTCTCTTCTCTTCTCTTTTCTTTTCTTTTCTTTTCTTTTCTTTTCTTTTCTTTTCTTTTCTTTTCTTTTTTCTTTTCTCTTCTCTTCTCTTCTCTTCTCTTCTCTTCTCTTCTCTTCTCTTCTCTTTTCTTTCCTTTTCTTTCCTTTTCATCTCAAAGCAGAGAGCGAACACAAGCAATGAAGAGGGAGGTCACCACTGAAGTTATTTTGAACACACGCAAACACACACTTCAGATCTTAGTGATGCGAAACAGATGTTCACTGTCTGACTCTTAGGAAGACATTAGTTTAACTTATCCAGAGTTGTAGAAAATACAGAGGCATCTCTCAAAATTTTGCCAAAAGAGGATTTAGCTATTTCTAATAGCAATTATATTAAATATAGTCATTATAAATTAATCCTTGATTGGTTGAATTATTGTTCTTTAAGCAGTTTAAATTTCTAATACTCCATTATTTCAAAGAAAAGAGTTCCACTGAATTTTTTTTGTTCTGTGGTACAAGTTCCCAATTTCTCCTCTTGTTGCTCCAGTTCTGAAATTTAACTCCTGTTGTAATTTTTAAAATAAAAGTTGTTTTCCATCACGCTCATAACCACATTAATAACTTCATAGCATTCCTAACTCAGTTGGAGCTGCCCCTGGATTTTTGTTTGGTTTTGTGCTTTTCATTCAGGTCTGTAGTGGCCGCTGCCTCTGGTGTTGTTACCCATGGGGTTTTTTTATGCATATACTTCATATGGTATCATTTAAGCTCATTTGTTGCATACAACTTAAATAGGAGGATGACAGCTTCAAAATACAGTTTCAGTGGGAATTTTCAAGACAATAAATGTTACAGTTCATTTCAGAATTCCCAGCATCACTCTTATTATCCTCCAATAATCAGTTACAAGACCTTACTAGTCAAAGTGAACCAAGAGCTGCGTTTTAATTTAAGAGCATATTTACAGCTCTGGTTTAAGGCCAATATCCTGCTTACCATGAGGATGGGGAAGGGTCTGAAAGGGAAGCCATATGAGGACGGCTGAGGGCACCTGGTCTGTTCAGCCTGGAGAAGAGGAGGCTGAGGGGACACCTCATTGCAGTTACAATGTCTTTGTGAGGTGAAGAGGAAGGACAGACACTGATCTCTGCTCTGTAGTGACCAGTGACAGTTCCGAGGGAATGGCCTGAAGTTGTGTCACCAGAGTTTGAGGCTGGATATTAGAAAAGGTCTTTCACCCAGAGGGTGTTTGGGCACTGAACAGACTGCCCAAGAGCAGTGGTCACAAGCACTGGCCAGACAGAGTTCAAGCAGCATTTGGACAATGCTCTCAAGCACAGGGGGGGATTGTTGGGATGTCCTGTGCAGGGCCAGGAGTTGGACTCGATGATCCTGATGGGTCCCTCCCAACTCAGGACATTCTATGATTCTATGATTCTCTTTTCTGGGTGCTATTTTAAGTAGTCTTCATCAGGGTCAGATTTACAGGGAGGATTACTCAGTGTAGTGATTCAGGTGCCTAACCTCTCGAGGGCAGCTCCTGCTGGATTTGGATTTGCCATAAGAAGTCCATCAAGGACAAGGTTTATGCTGCAGACCTGAGAGTTACCTAAGATAAAAAAGAGAAAGTATAATGGGAGGACCGGGCTTTGCCTTCAGGCTCTGAAGAGGACCAGCCGTACCTGTGCTGACCTGGTGGAAGGTGCTTCTCACGATTCATTAACTTTCTTCTTCTGCTACCTAAATACTTTCTGATACCGTATGTTGGAAAAGTAAAGCTTCTCCCATTTAACACAAGGTGACCTTAAAACATTCACGGAAGACATGACATGCTGGTCCAAGTTCCTTCTCTCTCTCAGGTGACTAGAAGATAAAACTCCTCCAAAATCAGAGTGTCCTTGCAGTTTTACTAAAGGGCACGCCAGTACATTTCCCTGCTGCTGTTTTATGGGGCAGGGCAACATCTATGTCTTTACCAGTGCAGATGCTGAAGAGGAGACAGTAAAATATCTGGTTTATGAGCTCCATTAGATTTTAGGAGTAAACTGGCTGCTAAAAGGCTGATGCTAAAACTTAAGCAGTCCTTCTCTTACCACCAGGAGACTATCATAGGCTTCTACGGAATGCCGCTACTGGGAACATAGACAATTGGAATTTTAGGGATCTTTAGGGTCAACAAGCAGCTAATTGAAGGGGTTTGGCATTACTCTTGTGCCAGAAATAACAAATAGATACTAAGTCCTTTGGTGGAATTTAGCATTCAAATTTTGAAAGCTTTTTCTTCTAATTTCTTAAAACTTAATGGTGTAACCACTTTCCACCATGTTAAAAGAAAATTCCCAAGGAACTGAGCAATTTTAAAAACAACTAAAAACTGAAACAAGGGGAGGATGTAATTGTAGCAATAAATACAAGAGTGTTTTCTTTTTCTCTCACAGCAATAGTCCTCTGCTGGGAACTTTGTCTTAAAAATGCCTGCTGGGAGCATCCCTGGCAAAGACTGAGCAGGTGAAGGGCTTCCAGGCTAATGAGCTCTGACAGATAAGTGCAGAGACTTGTCTAGGGAAGAGATTACTCCTTCCTTTTTTCTTCCAAAGGAGCTTTTAGAGTATCATTGTTGGATAACCACAATTCACATAAAATACTTGCTGTTTGGAAAATGAAGATGAGATAGTCTTGAGTCTGGCAGAAAATCCCAATAATCCCCAGAGAGCATGGAATGTGAAAGGAAAATACGCTTGGCCCTGCAGTTCAAAGAAGAGATAAAAAGTCTCCAAGATATGATTTTTCTTTTAAACAATATTTGTAGGCCTTATTGTAAACTCTTCACATGTAGTCTCCTTGCTCTAAATTTCTCACTGGCACATGTTTTTCCTGGTTTTTTACAGTCTGTAAGTGGCAGACAGGACAGAAGCTCACGCTCCCTTTGATGTGTGCGTGTAACCTGCTGACAGAGCTTCAACGGCATTTGCCACAGCCTTGTACAGAGATGCACTGAAATGGGATCCTGCTCAACAAGGTACCATGGAAAGATGTGAGCAGTGACAATCTTTCTCTCAAAAACATTACAAATGAGACAGATAAATAAGCATATTATGGAGTGAGAAGAGACTAGCTATTCAGCAAATATAATAGGGTATGTTACATCATTTGCTGAAACGTTCAAGGTTAAATGTGGCCTTTGGTCGTCTGTCAGAGAGTGCAAGAGCTGTCCTTTAGGCCTAATACTGGAAACAAGCCTCAGAGTCCTGAGTTCAGATCTTACTGGCAAGCCATGGGTGGGGCACTAATACTGTGAGGGTGGTAAGGCCTGGCACAGGTTGCCCAGAGAAGCGGTGGCTGCCCCATTCCTGGGAGTGTTCAAGTTTGGACAGAGCTTGAAGCAACCTGGTCTAGTGGAAGGTGCTCCTGCCCATGGCAGGAAGTGGAACAAGATGAGCTTTAAGGTCCCTTCCAACATAAACCAGTCTGGAATTCTATGATTCTATAACTATATATTGCCAAGAACTGAAGTGAGAAAACTAGTATTATCAATGATTTTAAGCACCAGACAGAATTATTTTGCTAATCAAAAAACTAATCCCAAATTTTGTCAGAATTTGCCAAATAGTTTCAGCAGGAAGCTTTAGAGCAGGAGATGAAGGTAATGATGAAGAGGCAGTACCACAACAGTCCTGCCTTGGACCATTCAGTGGTTTAGTCTGGTTGTGAAAATGGAGACTCAGTCTCTGCTTTGACCAAGGATATCACACCCCCCTGTGCAGCTTTTTTTTCCATCACCATCCCTGACTGCTCCATGCTTTCAAGGCGAGAACCTCCCACCAATTCTTGAATTTCATTGCAGCAGATTTATTATTTTTACTGTTTCGTGGTAGTTAGAGTTAGAGTGTGTTTGCTTCCAGATGGCATGCATGGTACAAGGTACTAAGGAAATGTTTGAAGCTAATAAAAACAGCACAAGACCCTCCCAATTCCTCCATTCTGCTGACTTCAAAATATACCAGTTGAACTAAAAGTGACTGTTAGGACAGACAAATGTATGGGATATGAAATATTTTTGGGAATAGCTGCTGAGATGCAAGACAAGCATCTTATGTTGGCAATCACATTCATAAATTAGGAAAGAATTGTGAACTCATTCTAATCATCACTAACAGTCCTGGAGGAAGGTCCCCACAAATTCAAGAATAGTATGGACCACTGTGTTCTTGCTTCTGAAATACTTGTATTCTCTAGAGTTTGAAAAAAGGATAAACACTTTGGCCTAGATCATGAACTAGCAGCATGTTTTTTCCCCAGAGGTGGCAAACTGCAAATTGTAATCTTAGACTTAAACATTCCTTACATTCCTTTTTTTCTTTTTTTTTTTTTTTGGGGGGGGGATTGGTCAGTGTAAAACTAATTAAATACACATCAGTAACAGCATACAGGAAAAAAACAGGAAAAAATATATCTATTGTAACATTTAATCAGGGCTGTATTTAAGCCAAAATCAAATGATTTTTACAAGTACTCTTTTGTGCAAATAGAAGCTTGCCCAGAGGAGCTTGTTTCTTGCATTAAATAGGAAATCAGTCTGAAAAGTCAAACTGGTCTTATAAACTATGGATCAAACTCAGTTTTACTAGTGTGACTGAGAAAAAAGTCATACATGGATGGCAAGCATCACCAGACCTAAGCAGGTATCCGTCCTTTTCTGAATCCCACTAGTCCAGTCCTCTTGGATGGGGAAGTAGAAACATGGTATTTGAAGCAAAGTAGAGGTTGCCCAGTTGCTTTCAACTGTTGCTTTACTTAGCTGATAAAATATTACTGAAAAACATAGGGCAAAGGTGACATCCTGAAGAAACCTCAATTCCTGGCACTGCCAAGGAAATCTATGGTCTTATAGTGGGTATTTTTCAAGTATAAGTTCCCCAGAACTCACTGTCCTGTAAGCATCAGAGGAGAACAAGCTGTGATAGCAAAGACAAGCAGTTCCAAGGAAGAGCACGACACACAGGGCTTCTTCTTGGCATTAGGCATCACGTCTGGGATTTCAAGGAACTGAAGAGGCAGATGAGTCAGTTATGCTCAGCATTCCCATTCCTGACAAGACTATGGAGGAGCTTCTGGAGGGTTCTGCATACCCCTTGGGTTTGAAGTGATACAAATGAAAGTAAAATTTGAGCTGCATGTTTGTTCTTTCCTTGTAATGAGAAAAATCAGGAATTAAAGCCAAGAGAATTAAATATCCTTCATCAAGTTCTACAAAGCCTGGTTTCCAAATACAAAAACACTTCCTCCGCTTTGTCTCAGAGTAGCAATTCACACACTACACCCTCAGGGCCATGATTCAACCTCCCTGCGATACTTTTTTTTTTTCCAGCTGGGAACAGCCTTTAATTTTTTATCAGAGCTCTGCTATCTGTCTGCATTATTTATGTTATTTATACACATGTGTACCAGATCCTCAGTTAACTGATTTATAGCCATTGAAGGATGCCAAGAGCTGATTTCTAATTTTCAACAAAGTATGCCCTTTTCAGAAAGCTATGGCATTGTCCTCAAATTAAGTAAATTAGGCACTTTTTTGCCTTGGGTTTTTTTTTTTCTTTTTTTTTTAATTTTGTTTAAGGGAGGTTGGTAATTTGGGTTCTGTCCTTCTTCCTTGCTGGATCAGACCCCACACTCAGAGTATGAAAGTCTTTGTTTTGGGACATTCTCACATGAAGGGGTTGTGTTAGTTGTTTCTTCAATGACCAAACCAGTGGGTTGGTTTTGAGGTCAAAGCTATGTGTGTGCAAGAGGGTTTTGTGGTAAGCCAACTCATATAGAAATCTCTAGTGGCTTGAGATCAAGGAAAATAGTATTGTTTGTAATGACTTGGGGAAAGATCTGTGGACAACATTTGCTGGAAATGAGCTTGTGGGAAATATGAGACTCCTGTATTTGACATAGTCTTTTTTCCTGCTTGCTTCTAACAAATGTGTCAATGGCTTGCTTTGTGCCAGTGATAAACTCCTTGAAGCAGGCTGCAGGGTGATAAAACCATGTGTTTGGAACAGCTGAGCTACATCCCATGGCAGAAAGAAAGGTCTCTCTTTTGCTTTGGGTGGACTTCTCAGCTGCTGGAGTGGTTGATAGTTGAAAAAGCAGTGAGGTGGATCTGGGACCTCAGTAATCACCTAAATGCCGGAGAAGACCTGGGTTCTACTGCCAAGTGTCCAAGAGCCTGGAGGAGAGAGTTACTCACCAAAAGGCTGCTCCTCCCACTGCTGATGGGTGCTGGGGTGCCAGATTTCTGTGCTCACCTGGGGCAGTGTGAACCAAGGTTACCATTGGAGCACAGGGGTCTATGGCTTGAGAAGTTTGTTTGTGAGCCTGCAGTACCATCCCATGAAGCCTATGCCCCTGGAAACATTTATCTTTGGGGAATATCCTCTCCTGGATGACACATTTCATTTAGACAACCTCAGGCTCATGCCAAAATCAGATCAGCTCAGAAACTCCTTTGCAGAAGAGGAGAGATCCAGCATGAGCAGGGAATGAAGGAGAAGCACTGTATTGTCCCCAATATCTCTGCCAACTGAGTGTCTTCCCTGTAGGAGAGGGAAACTACAGAACTAAAGACAACCCTTGTGCAGTGAGGAGACCATGAACAAACCTTTGGGCTTTTGCCCAGAGAATGGAATGTGTCATGTTTCAAGTGTTGATCTACCCAGGACAGAAATGAGGTAGTCTTGATGCAACTTGATGTGTAAAGGTGATGGCAGCAGACAACACTGATGTTCCATGTAATACAAAGTGAAACAAAGAACTTCCATCTGCATATGAAGAATAGCATCATTTTCCAGAAACAATATTCATAAATGACTAAGCTTAATCAAAGCAAGGCTTTCCATATTCTGCTATTTCAGTTCTCATTCCCTATTCATTTTCTTAGGGAATGCCAGGTCTTGGGAGAGATGTCTTGACCATTTGCAGTTTGATAATCCTGCCAGAGCCTTGATGTCACTAAAACCCATGATCAGTTACTCACAGATGACACAAACACTGCAAAATAGGCAAAGGATAAAGGCAAAAATTCATACCATTGGAAAACATAAAATCATACAGTTTCAAAACTGAAAGGCAACTTACATGATGAGGAAGATTATGGAAAACACCAAGGCTGGAAGAAACTTGAGAGGTTTCTGCTCAGATGAACATAATCATCTCATGACATCTCAGAATGCATTAGCAGGGGAACTAATTACAACAACCAAGTTTGAAAACACTCAGGCAAAAGAACCAAGGATAATTAAGGTGTTAAAAATTTGCCTTGTAGCAAAAGTCACAAAGGGCTGAGACTGTGTAGCTGTCATAGCTACGAGAAGAAAGTGTGTCTTGTTCAGATTCTTAAGAGTACTTTGGAAGAGGACTTAGGAGAACTGTCAGTCATAAGAGAAAAAAGTAGAATGAGACCTAGAGAATGGAGGTTGGATCTAGATGCATAACAAGTCATTGGAGCAGCTTAAAATGGATAATGTGTTCTGAATTTACATTGCTAGCAATTCTCCAAATCACCATAGGATGTTTTTCTCCATTTCAAGCCTGAATTAACTGCCAAAAGCCTAACAACCTCTTACACAAGAAGTCAGACAAGATGCTCACCACGGTCTACTCTCATCTTACAGCCTATGACTAATGTATCATGTGTTTGTTCTCTCATTCTCTCTAGGGGAGAAGGAGATAGAGTGGTCTCTTTTGTTTTGGAAGTATCATTGGGAGGTTTTAGTGCTCTGTACTTATTTTAGAGGAGGGAAGTCAGAAGTGTGTTGTAGTTGGATTGTTTGGAGGGAGTTCTTTATGGGGAGCTTGTTCCATCCTGGTCACTGAGAGTGCTCTGTGTTTCATACCTCTTCTATTAGAAAGTGTTGCAGTGCCAGAAAATTGAGATATTCCAAGTCAGGGATCTTTGGGTGATTCTTTTGCCACTGAACCCTTAACAAGAGGGTTCATGACTTGGAGTCATAGGAAAGTACTATGTACAGAAAAGGCATTGTCTGATTCCATATCTGATGCCACGTGATGTGATGCCTTGGGTCCCACAGAAATATAACCCACTGCTGATTTGGAAGACCTGTGTTGCTCCTCGTCTCATCCGCTTATGCTCATCTGCAATTGTTGCTGATTTTCTTTCATAAAAAATGAGCAATGTGCAGCCCAGCAATGCTTGCTGAGGAGACAGTATTGGCCCTCTGAACTCTGTCAAAGTTCAAAGATGAGTGTCAGGGCTTCTTAGTCATTTTTCAAATATTAAGATAGCTCATAATAACACTTACAACCAGCCAAAGATAACTATCATGCTCAGATATATCCAAGCAGTGACTAATCAAAATTATTTTTAAGGGAAAAAGTATTTATCCAGGAAAACAGATTATATTCCAATTAAA
The DNA here is from genome assembly GCA_036630365.1 of Acanthiza pusilla. Taxonomy (NCBI): domain Eukaryota; kingdom Metazoa; phylum Chordata; class Aves; order Passeriformes; family Acanthizidae; genus Acanthiza; species Acanthiza pusilla. The sequence goes on along the minus strand of JAXCHO010000027.1, from coordinate 18,699,280 downwards.
AAGTGCCTTTGCTTTGCAGTGCCTAATGAAGCATGCAAGATCACCCTTGCTGTTAGTTTCTTCTGCAACAAGAAACTATGTATTGTATACATACACACACACATATATATACACAAAATACTATATCAGAAAACGCCAAAAAAATGAAAGGACAAAGTTTTGCAAATATGCAGCCAATCTTTACTATCATATTGAGCAAAACATCCCATGTCTGGCAGTGTTCAAGACCAGGTTGGACAGGGCTTGGAGCAACCTGGTTTAGTGGAAGGTGTCCCTGTGGTGGGTTGACCCTGGCTGGATGCCTGGTGCCCACTAAAGCTGCTCTATCACTCTCCTCTGCAACTCGAGAGGGGAGAGGAAATACAGGAGATGAGTTGACATAAGGGAGAGATCATTCACTGAATGCCATCACAAGCAAAACCAACTGAACTTGGGCATAGTAATTGTATTTATTACCCACAGAATGAGAGCAAGAAAATGAGAAGTAAAATAAATCTTAAAAACACCTTTCCTCCACCCCTCCCTCCTTCCTAAGTTCTCCCTCTCTCCCAGTGGCTCAGAAATACAGGGAATGGGGTTACAATGAGATGAGCTTTAAAGTCCTTTCCAACCCAAACCATTCCATGATTCTATAATTCTATGATTGTCATCACTCGCTAGGACAGTACAGCAGAGCACTGAACTAAGGAGACAGTTGTTACCTTACGTGTAAAGAGTGGTGGAACTATGCACCAAAGGCACAAAAAGGAGTCAGGAGTAGAAGTCCTCTGAAGCAATATGGATCTGGGATTTTAGAACCTTTTTAGGTCTGGCCAGAAATAACTGGTCTGAAGTCACAGACAAAGGGCTATAATCCCTCTTCATTCATCACAGCCTGTAAACAATAACTGCTGGACTATTTTGGTTAATAAAACCTCAGCTTTCTGTTATGGAGGCTTTCTAATTTATCCAAACCAGAGCACAAGAGCTAACAAGGCTGAATTTGAAGTAAGTTTGGCTCTTAATTTTAGACTTGAGCTTCTTATTTCTGTGACCAACATTAAAAAGAGATAGGAATTGAGCATCATTGGCAGCATTTGCACTTCAAGAAATAGGGTTTAATCTGCCACTTTTTGCTGAACAATCCAACCCACAAAACAGGCAGAGATTGCATACAATGAAAGAACTGGTTCACTATTTCTATAACAAATCATCATTTGCCTCTAGACATTATTCATATATACAATAAAGCTTTCCCTGAAAATCTGGCACCCTGTGTTAATAAGAAATAGAGATGCTGAGAACACAGAATGAAATTAATTGTCCAATAAAAGGAGCAAAAATCAGGATTAGAACCAAGATCTTTTGACCTTTATCGTTGTGAGACTACTCAAGGAAGGGGAAATCCTGTTCCCTTCAATTCATTGGCCAAATGCCACCTCTTCCTGGAGGTTACACACTTCTGTGAACTTATACTTAGTAAGTACCTTTATCCTCCTCTCCTGAACCTTTCATGTCTCAAAGCAAGGTTTTTTTCTGAGATCAGTGATAAAGTTCAGGTTTCCACTTATATTTGCAATTTTTTTAAGAAGTTGTTTGGGCCTGAACCCTGTGGGATCTGCTGCAGCCAACTGCAGTTGGGGTGCTGACCTCTGTCTTCTGGGATCATGAAAGTGCTCAGCCATTCATGATTTTGAATCTTTGAGGAAGGAGGTCAGGTCACAGGAGTGATCCTGACAAGTCTGAGTGGAAACCTAAACCACAAGATCGCATCGAAGCTCAGAGCATCACATCCTTTTGTTCATATAGTCACAGAATCAAAGAATCCCTGAATGATTTGGGTTGGAAGGGTCTTTAGAGATTATCCAGTTCCATCCCCCTGCCACAGGCAGGGACACCTTCCACTAGACCAAGTTGCTCCAAGCCCTGTCCAACCTGGCCTGGAACACTTCCAGGCGTAGGGCAGCCACAGCTTCTCTGGACAGCCTGTGCCAGGGTCTCACCACCCTCACAGCCAAGAATTTCTGCCCAGTATCTCATCTAACCCTGCTCTCTGGTGGTGTGAAGCCATTCCCCTTTGTCCTGTCTCCCCAGGCCTTTGTCCAAAGTCTCTCTCCAGCTCTCTTGGAGCCCCTTTAGGCAGTGGCCGGGGCTTTAAGGTCTCTTCTCCAGGATGAACATCCCCAGCTCTCCCAGCCTGTCTCCAGAGCAGAGGTGTCCCAGCCCTCAGAGCATCTCCATGGCCTCCTCTGGACTCACCCCAACAGGTCCAGGTTCTTCTTGGGGCAGCCCAGAGCTGAACAGTTCAATTAGATGTGATTTTTAGAGTTTCAGCTCCTCTTGTGCTGTTTAGACCAATATTTCATCTAATTTTTAAAAATAAATGCATAAAAATAGTTTGCAAAGGACAGGAAATTTTTTAAAAATATTGCTCAAAGATACTCCTCAGAAATCTTGTGAAGATCTACTATAATAAACATAATTGCATATTAATAGATCAAAACCACTCACAATAGATCTTGGGAAGGTCTATTTTAATATATATACATTAATATAATATTAGATATTCACACAATCTACCAGGAGTGGTTTTGAGCAATATTTCTTCTTTAATCTCCTCCCCTTTGCAAAGCTTTTTTTTTTTTTTTTAACACATATACTATGAGAGTCATCCTGACACAGCCTGGTATGCACACCCTGACGGTGCCAAGAACTGTGTTTCTTGTTTCCTTTCTCCCAGCGCACTCCTGTGTTTCTGACGAAGGAACTATTGTAACTCACATGACTCAGGTTTATTCAGCACACTGCCAGACCTGGTGTGCTGTCAGATTTGTTTATTGGGATTATATCCTTCCAGGCCTTTTATAGAAAATCACAGAAAGCCTCCATTTCAGTATGTACACATCAACAAACCACTGAATAACACGGTCCTCCCTCCGCTCCGTGATAGCTTGTCATATAAAATTCTCCTGTCTTACTCTCATTTCTGAATCTACCAGGTTTTACCAATATAGATGAGGAAGACTCAGACAAGCTGAAAAATTTTTGCAGTATGTTTTGCACTCGGGTTTGTTAGCTTGCATGCCATTTCTAAGATTTGGGACTGCAGAGGTGCAACAAAAAAAACTTATTAAGAAAAAAAGTTCTTTAAGTGCCTCTTTTAGATTGCCCTGCTAGTCAAGAGTCACTGTATTCAGGAAAATGGTTCTGGGCAGTGTCAGTAATTATTTCAGCTGTGCAAATCTTTTGAGTGTTGCTCCTTCTGGAAAGACACAGTGTCCAGATAAAACCATTATTTATTTTTCAAGGGGGTGACAAAACCTTTCCCCAAACCTACAGCAAGATCTGTGCAGCTCCCTGAGCTAAAGTAGAAACTCACTTCTCATCCACTGCACAAGCCCTCCAATCACAACAATGACCTTTGAGAAGAGGGTTTGAAGAAGGGTGGCACAGGTTTGGCAGCACATCTCCCCTGACATTTACCAAAATGCTGTTGAGGTGTCCTCCCTGTACATGTTCGTGCTCTCAGTCCAGCTCAGCTGGTTCCTGCTGGAACCTCTCCCCTGCCACGTGTGTCAGAGCAGAGTTGAGCTCTTGCACATTAAGAACGAGCACAAGCCAAGTACCAGAGTCAAGCTGACAATTCTTAACCACCCACTTGGTTACATATAACTGTTTGCCTAAGGGTTTTCTTTTACTTTTCAAAGTAAAATAAAGCCTCGTGCTGATAGTATTTATACACATATTTAACTTTATGTACACAAGTTAAATGAAGGATAACTGATAAATGAAGGATAACATACGTAAATGTTTGCAGGAAGAAAGCGCTGATGCTGTTTATATCTTTCATATCTCTAAAGGAAAATAATCTATGGTCTGTAAATCCAATCCCCATGAAAAACTCATTTTGTCACATTATTTTGCTGTTGGCCATCATATGATATTGCTGCTGCCGTGGTACGTGAGCACTGCAAGAGGACACTCTCTGAGGGTTTGAGACAGCCAGTACTAGGTGAAGATCCTTCCACAACCTTTAAAACTGGATAAAAAAATGTCCAGAATGAAGGAGAAGCATCCAGAGGTCAGCGACTGAGGGAAACTTTTGTCACATTCAAATCAAAACCCTTGCCAGATGGCAAGATGCCAGAATTTTACCATTGGCATTTGGCTCTGAGCATGTTAGAAAAAACGAATATCAAGTTGCCAACCTGTAGTGTAAAGTTAATGTGTCATCAGGCTTAGCAATGAGGTGAAATAGGAGTTATATGTCTTTGAATTAAGTTGAAGTATAAGGTGCTGTTCCTAGAAATGGCTGGGATTTGTAACCCAAGATGTGCCCTTCACCTGAAACTGTGCAAGTGGCCACCCATTTTCTGATGGCCCATTTAGCATAACACTGTTGTTGCCCCTAAAAGCAGGATTCATCACCTGGTGTGCAGACAGCCAATCTCACATGCAGAGCTGAGGTATTTGATTATTTCATGTTTTCAAATATGGGTGTTAGGTAGTAAACCCACAAATAAAAAGCACAGATTCTCAAAACTTTACACTATATATACATTTTAGCAAACAAGGAAATCCTGGTTAATTTTCTACAAGTTATCTAGCTCTCCTAAAAATTAGTATCCTCCCTTCTGTTGGTTGAATGATTCTCTTGCTTCTCATGCTAATTAGTCTGCATGCTCAGTCTTTCTCTTCTTTTGAGTCAGTGGGTTTCTTGAGTCTCTGGTCCATGAGTCAGTGGTCTCAATCTCCCCCCATTGGAAGTGCCTTTTGCTGGTTGGCTCAGTGCTGCAGGGTGAGGTCTCGGTGGTAGGAACCCAAGGCAAGAGGCCTCACGCTGGCACCAATCCCTTGCGTTACAAAGGGCACCGCAGGGACCTGTGGGACAAGCCAGGAGACAAGAGATACAGCAGGAGCAGGACTCAACAGGAAGACCCTAGACTACGAATAAAGGGTATAATTAACCCTTTTCATGAACACAGGAAGAAATCTACCTTCTCCGAAGACTAATTCTCTGAATTGCTTTATTATGTGCTGCACTGGTCTCTCCATTCAACTATATTGTAACGATATAGTAGAATGTGATCTTCAGTTAATTTTAAAAATTAATGTTACCTCGAAATTCCAATACATTTATTTGATCCCACTAGTTTATTAACTACTGCTTGTTCAAAGCCAGGCTGTAACTATTCTCACTGTTAAAATTTTTAGTTTTGATGGAGAACATACATGGAATTTGATTCCTGGTGCAATTTGAAGAAGCCGCCTGTGGCATATAGTCCCATAAGATTCTGGAGAATGTGCAATTTTCAGTTCAACATTATCATTCTGTCCCCAAACCTTCCATCCACTCGGTGCTAATCATCTTCTTCCTTAAACATCTGGCCTCTAGACAATCAGAAAGTGTGCAGAATTATAAACTCTGAGGTTGGTCTTCAGCCTCTCCATTATCACTCAGGAGCAGATATCACAGACAGCTTATTTCTAATAAACGTCATATGCGTAGCAATGGCTTTGGAGATCTTTCTTTGCTAGAACATAGGAGATATCCAGGTGCACCACCAAGACTACAAGTATTCAAGACTAAATTGTACAATATGAGTTTTATATTTGAATCAAATTGGTAGGACTTACCAGATTAAATATAGATGTGTGTGATGTTAATATTTATGTCTGAGCTCAGTGGGTTTTCCACTGTAGAGAAAGAGGTACTTTTAGAGACTAACTGTAGAAGAGTCTGATCTAGCAACTGATCCCATGCAGTCTTACAAAGATAAAGAATGGCAAAGTCCTGAAAAGGTCTGAACACCTGAAAAGGTGTCCTCATTCAATCCCCAAGCGTGGATCAAGCACTTCTGCACCTCCCTTAGCAAATGCAGCTGTGAGCTCTTTCTAATAAAAGGGGAAGACCAGGTGCTGTGTTGACTTCAGTAGAAGAGACTTAAAACTAGGAAAGACATTAAGATGGCTTAATCCCCCACTAAGTGGTGAAGTCTTAGTAGCTGGATCTGACACTTTATTTCAGCTTCTGAAAAGTTCTGCACCTGCTTTACGTTGTACTTCTAGTGTTGGCTGTAGAAAGAGAAAAGAATCTCTGGCGAACATCCTTCATACCCCAAAATAGGTAAAATCATTTCTTGCTGTGCGACTCCTCTGAAGGCAACTCTGTCTCTCTGTTGGTTGTAAATCAATACCCAACACCTTAAATTATCTACCCAGCTTTAAGTATGCTGGAATGAATATGATCATCATCAGGCCAGGACCCAGACCCTAGATTTGAAAAATCTTATTTTCATAAGATCACCCTGAAGGTGTTCAGATTCCAGACCAAAATGGTACAGTGTTTGGGGAAAAAAAGAAAAAAAAAATCTACAAAGTGCAGTGAAATTGTTTCCTTCCTGGAAATCATTTTGGGCTTTTTTTCTCAGTTCCCATGGTGTAAATGGCATATTCTGATCCTTTCAGAGCTCCTAGGTCAAACCACACCTCTTTTTTACACAGGATTTTTCAATAACAGAGGTGCACATGCAGTCCAAAACCTCAAAATTCTATTACTAACTTTGCAAAATGCCTCAGGAAGTAAATGTTGTGGAAGGGAATGAGGACAACAATTACATAAATAAGGAAGTTACTTAAGTGTCTAAGACAAGATTTCAGATGACTCTTTTTAATCATTACATTATTATGCAATTTTTATACATCATCAACAGTCTGCCTTTGTAATCTGCATATTTTTTTAATATAAGATTCCTTTGATGATAGTCCATTTTATTATGCTTGGTGGTGTTTCTAGTTCCAGGATCAGTGCATTTTTTTCCTGCTATTGCACTCATTAATGATCTGTGAAGTTTTTTTTTTTTTGCTTTTTGATGTTTTTCCCAGCTCAACACATTATGAAACATGCAACACTTTTCTGTAATGGGAAATATAATTTTGAGAATTAAACTAATTTTCCCAGTAATGGTTTTCTGATACTTTCCTGTTTTCTGTCAAAGCCCAAACACATGTTTGTAAAGTCTCTTGGTGTCAGAATGCTGTCTGCATGTTCTGGAAACTCTGAGACTGAAGCTAAACATTTTCAAATAGCAATGATGCATTGATTTATGCTGGTTCCTTTCAAGACATGGACTCTAAGTGCTTTTCAAGTCCTCAGCCAGTCGTGCTTAAGCTTTATCTGGATTCATGTGAATCCCAGGTCTGCCAATCTCAAGTAATGCTATAGAAGTGAGACTGGAGTACCAAAACTAGAATGCAATAAATCTTAATTCATTCAGAAAAATACCAAAGACATATCTGCTAGGAGTCAAAACTGGGAACAAGCATTTCCAAACACAAACAACAGGCCAAAGGGAAGACATTATAAGAAACAATGAGTAAGGGGGTTCCGCATTGTTTAGCAAAAAACAAACGCCAAATACAATATTTTGGATAACTGCTGTATGAAAGAAGCAAAATCAAGTTTGGAAGCACAGACCCACTCTCAGTTCAGTCTTTGAAATAAGGATTAAAGTTGTCTGTTCCAGTGAGGCATTAGTCAGCTCTGCTCAGTTCCTGCTTCTTAAAGACATCTGCTTTGTATTTCATTGATACTGTCACCAAAACTGCGGGAAAAACAAAAACCCTCCAGCAGCATTTTTAATGTTAGAGAGTCAAGGCATTACTTTATTTTCTGGCCAGGAAGTTGTTCTGGCCAGGATGTACCACAGAAATCATCTCATCCACACATAGTGTGTGCAGAGAGAATCATTCTATGACACACAGGAATTTTACAGGATTTTCCCCCAAACTTTCTGCAGTCAAAACCCATAGAGATGCACTGCTTCAAAGTTCATTGGTCCAGAGTTGAGCAACCTCCAGTATTCAGTTTCCCATTGGATCCGAATTTCCTCACCTCCAATGTTAATTAAGTCTTCTTTCTTATTTCTCTTTTTCCAGACCAGGTGAGACCAGGTGTCTCTGACTAGCCAGAGGTGTTTTTTGGAGTTGATGATCTGTTAATGACCGTGGAGAGCTGTTATCTCCTGTGTATCTTTTGTGCTTCTCCCAGTCTGTCGAGATGCTAAGCTCATCAGGCTTCACCTAGAGGAACAACGCTCTGGAAATAAACTTAAAATTCTTCTTCCTGAGGGCAAAGGCAAACAAAACCTTTGACTAAAGGTATACAAAAAAATTTTAGTCTGCTATATTTTCCAACAAGACTACTGCAAAATTGCTTTCAGCTATTATTTTCCAGTGAGTTTTTGTTTGGTTGGGTTTTTTAGGGTTGGCTTGTCTGGGGCTTTTTTTGGTCTGTTTTTTTTCCAGAAAATGAAAACATGAGTGGCATCTTACTAGCTAACAAAACATTCCTGAGCCCATCTAAGGCTGCAGATGCTTCTCTGAAGGGTAACTGTCTCTGTCTACACTAGAGGTGGTGGAGATACGGTTGGTGAAGATTAATCCCATCATACATATTGCTTCAGTTACTGAAGAAGAAACTAAACAGATAGGTTACATCAACTTCAAATTAAATTACCAAGACATCTTCTCTTGAGGTGGTTCACTCTTTCTCCTTCTCCTTCTCCTTCTCCTTCTCCTTCTCCTTCTCCTTCTCCTTCTCCTTCTCCTTCTCCTTCTCCTTCTCCTTCTCCTTCTCCTTCTCCTTCTCCTTCTCCTTCTCCTTCTCCTTCTCCTTCTCCTTCTCCTTCTCCTTCTCCTTCTCCTTCTCCTTCTCATCCTTTCCAGAGTGCCTGGTAGCACAGTAGTCTGGGTACAAGCTTGGAGGTGGGAGATGGGCATTGAGATGCTATGTCTGCCTTCCTGGGCCCTTCTTTGTCAGGGGATCTGTCCCCCTGGACCAGGCTGCCTCATGACAGCACCTCCAGCAGTAGCATCAGGGAAAGTGTCACATGTGTCATCAACAGTCATCAATGATATCAGCAAGTTCATGCTGGTTTTATGTGGTTATTGATGCAAATTTTCCTGTTGAAATTTGGCAGGATACACAGCACAGGTGCAGCCATGATTTCAGGGTAGCCTGATGTGGTTTTTTAAGAAAAAAATGAGTAAGATCGTCTCAGCCTTGTTGGAGCCACGTGCCTGTGCAATGAGTCTTCTCCAGTCTGCAAGGGTGTGTGATCAAAGCTCCATTCTGCTTCCTATTATCCCAGATGAGTAGGCTAATGCACAGTGACCCTTCCTTTTTGCTGAATGACACATATGTGAAGCCACATATGTACTTCTGGGATAATGTTGGCACATTGGGTTGAATTAAGTCTGTGGAGCTGATGACTGGTGCTGTTATTTCTCCTTATTTCTATGGTAACCTCTCACAAAGTGATGATATTTTATCCATATGCAAATACTCAACAAAGGCCATATGCAACTCGATTTCTTGTAATGTCAGCTTCTATACAATCACCATGGTTGTCCCACTGAAAATTACCTTCTGCAGTTGGGAGTTCAGGCTGATAATCTTCAGAAATCTTTTGAAACTGGATTTTCCTATCTCAAGTTAAATGAGCTACAAATATCACAGAATCACAGAATCACAGAATCACAGAATCACAGAGTCACAGAATCTGAGCTGGAAGGGACTCACAAGGATCAAGTCTGCACAGCACCATCGCCAGGAGTCACACCCTGTGCCTGAGCTTTCTTGAACTCTGTCAGGCTCATGCTGTGACCTGGGAGCCTGTTCCAGTGCCTAAACACCCTCTGCAGGGAGGTCCTTTTCCTAATATATAACCTAATCCTCCCTTGGCACACTTTCAGACCTTTCCCTCAGGTCCTGTCACTGTCACCACAGAGCAGAGATCAGTGCCTGCCCCTCCTCTTCCCCTCATGAGGAAGTTGGAACTGCAATGAGGTCTCCCCTCAGTCTCCTCCAGGCTGAACAGACCATGTTCCCTCAGCCACTCCTCACACGGCTTCTCCTCAAGGCCCTTCATCTTTTTTGCCCTCCTTTGGATGCTCTCCAGTGTCCTAAAGTCTTTCTTATAAAGTGGTGCCCAAAACTGTACACGGTATTCAAGGTGAGCAGAGTAGAGCAGGACAAATAGCTGTTTTCCCTGATCCCTGTAACAGCTTGTCAACATGCTGGAGGGAAGGGATGTCATCCAGAGGGACATGGACAGTCTGGAGAGGTGGGATGGTGTGAACCTCATGAAGCGCAACAAGGCCAAGTGCAAGGTTCTGCATGTGGGTTGTGGCAATCCCAAGCACAAACTAAGGAAAAATGGCAAATGGATTGAGAACAGCCCTGGGGAGAAGGGCTGGAGGGTGCTGAGGGATGAAAAGTGCAACATGCCCTGGCCATGTGTGCTGGCACCCAGAAATCCCCCATGTCCCAGGCTGATCCCACATGCTGGCAGCAGAGGAGGGGAGGATTCTGCCCCTCTGTCCTGCTCAGGTGAGACCCCACCTGCAGTGCTGCCTCCAGCTCTGGAGTCCAACATCATATGGAGCTGCTGGAGCAAGTCAAATGGAGGCCACAGAGATGCTCTGACAGCTGGAGAACCTGTGCTCTTGAGACAGCCTGGGAAAGCTTGGGGTGCTCAGCCTGGAGAAGAGAAGGCTCCAGAATGGCCCTGGAGCCCCTGCAGTGCCTAAAGGGGCTCCAATAGAGCTGGAGAAGGACTTGGACAAGGGCCAGGAGGGACAAGACAAGGGGGAATGGCTTCGCACTGCCAGAGGGCAGGGTTAGACGGGATATTGGGAAGGAATTCTTTCTTATGAGGATGGTGAGGCCATGGCATGGGTTGTTCAGAGAAGCTGTGGCTGCCCCATCCCTGGGAGTGTTCAAGGCCAGGTTGGTCAGGGCTTGGAGCAACCTGGTCTAGTGGGAAGTGTCCCTGCCCGTGGCAGGGAGATTAGAATTGCGTGACCTTTAGGTGTCTTCCAACCCAAAACATTCTATGATGTATTTTCATTCCACAGCAGCATGAGTGGATTAAGAGTTCTTAAGCAAGTACTGTGTATGTACAAGAACTGTTTTTTCCTATCTACATGCATAGTGTCCCTTACAAGGTTTTAATTTGTAGTTCCCTTCGTACTCCTCTAGTTTCCTTAACAGGCTCTCAAATTTACTGTCTGACTTGGCAGTGGTGCCCTGGCTGGATATTTGGATATGCAACCAAAACCCCAAGTGGCCCTGTTTTGGTTATGCCATCAATTAACCTTATTGGGAAAAGCAACCTCTCCAACACACATAACTTTTCATACTTGGGTTGTCGGGTAACTTTTATATGCATTGGTTAGTCTTTAGGTTATTTATTCCTCTGATGTTAATTCTAGATTGTTGTTTATTTCTACTGGGCTGGCTAAAGCTGCCAGGTTTCAGAAATCAGAGCTGTGCAAACAGTACAAGCAATGCAAACAATACAGGGATACGAGCAAGGGACAGTGAGTCACAGTTTCTGCATTCAGCTTCCACCGACACTGCTCCACTCAATTAACTCCTGCAAGGCTCAGTTCCAATATTTTGCAATATTTTGCAGTCCAATAATTAGTGTCTGGAGTGTGGTGGTTTCAGCAACCTTAGAAGAGCAGGGCTTAGCTATTCAAATACTGTTAATTAATTTAAATGTTGTAAATTAATGAATAATAGTGATTGATTATCTGTGATTTCCATTCTTACCCAGTGATGACAGCTCCTCGCTCTCCTCCAGACCTCTGCCGTCCCAGCAATACAATTCATGCAAACTGTGATTCAAGCCAGAATTTATCTGAAAAATTAAAAACAGAGGTCCTGCTAGCTCTGCAGTGAGAGCCACCTGCATGGGGAGCAAGGACACAACCAAAGGGAAGCCATTCCAGAAGAAAGGCTTTTTTGCTTCGTAAACTCAGTTACTAATTGGGTAGAGAAAAAAGGTAACAAGAGAAAAAACAATGAAAAGCACTGTCCTGCATCCTGTGTCCACATGCAACCCTGGCTGCTCAGATTGCCCCTGACACTTTGCAAGTAGAGGCTGAAGACTAGAAGTACCCCAGCAGAAGAGGATCTGCTGCCTTGCATGACCTCTGCCTGCACTCCTGATTTTTCATGCCCATTTGGGCACTGTTCGAGCCACCCCAAAAGGGACAATACTCCCACGGTGAGAAAAATGATTTTTTTTTTGTTAAATTGATTATCTTATTCTGCAACTGATAATCAGGGAACTGCTTATCTGTTAAACATCCCCAGTCAGGAGCAGGCAGCCAAAGATTCTGCATGAACAACATTGCTGAATTAGCCAACAAACCCTCCCCTGGGCTGCTGTACGGCCTCCCTGCACCCCTCCCAGCTCATCTCCCCTCTCCAGCACACAGCAAGCAAAGGGCTGTGGTTTCCTCCATGGACTGCTTAAGCTTCAGCCCTGTCCTGTTGACCTCTTTGCTTCACTGGAGTGTAACCAAGATATTGCAGAGGCAATGAAGAACCTGGCAATATTTGGGTCACTCTTCCTCAGTGGGAAGGAAGGGACTGCACCCAATACAGTCCTTAGGCAGGACATCCACTGATTTATGTGAGTTGACTGCAAAACTGGATCCATCCTTACTTATTCCTTCATCTACAGGCATCAAACCTGGTTCTTCACCGCAGCATTGTTATCCTGCAAGTACCACACCTTTCTCCAGGACCTCAAAGGGAAATAGGGCTCCTTGTGTTGGCTCTTCATGCATGACATGCACTAAGGACTCATCCTTTACATCCCAGCTGCCAATCACTCCAGCTCTTCTGGGTTTGTGATGTTACCAGTAATGCCCAGACCATCCCCAAGCTGAATATGGTGATACATGTTAGCATGATCTGCTGCCCTGTCTGGGATGGCCTCCTTACATCGCATAAAACAGCACTGAAAGTCAGAGCTGTCTATCTGGCTACTGAGCCATCACTGCCAGCCTGAAAGGACCAAGAGGTTAGATGGTTGCAGCTTGATTACAACTCTTCCTAATTTAACAGAAGCCAGTGCTGTAGGACAGCTCCATCACCTCCTAGCTCTTCAGCCTGACCTCACTTTGGGCTTATCAGTGTAAAGAAACACAGTGGAGCATGAGTTGACCCTGTCTGGGGCTGTGTGCCCATGAAAGCTCCTTGGTGGAAGCTGAGCTCTGGCACACTAAGCCATGCAGATCCCAGCCAGAGATGGCTTGAGGCCAACCAGCTCAGTGCTTGGGTGGAGCAAATACACAGCCTGCACCCATCTATGTAGAATGGTAATTGGGGAGATCAAAGGTATGGAGGAAGGAAAAGGAAAAGGAAAAGGAAAAGGAAAAGGAAAAGGAAAAGGAAAAGGAAAAGGAAAAGGAAAAGGAAAAGGAAAAGGAAAAGGAAAAGGAAAAGGAAAAGGAAAAGGAAAAGGAAAAGGAAAAGGAAAAGGAAAAGGAAAAGGAAAAGGAAAAGGAAAAGGAAAAGGAAAAGGAAAAGGAAAAGGAAAAGGAAAAGGAAAAGGAAAAGGAAAAGGAAAAGGAAAAGGATGGAGCTGCTGGCAAGGGCTGTCCATGATCTTTCCCAAGAAGCATTTTCCCTGCCACAGGACTTGTCTGAAGCAACCCTCCTCAAGGGGTTGTTTCCTGAATGGAGGAATATGCTCACAGCCTGATATGGGGTTGGGTTATAGAGAAATTATTTGTGACACATTACTGAATGAAAGGAAAACAATAGCACTGAGCAGGCCCAGTCTGGGGACTGCATGATTTATTCCTACCACTGGATCCAAAAGCATCCTGGAGGGGCAGCATGTCTGTTGCTGAGCCCCTTGGATTGTTTTCCCTGCTCTGTTCCTCCCTCCTTCCCTCCATTGCAAGGGGACCTGCTCTTCAATGTAACTAAGTATTGCTGAACAACAGAAAGGTGCTCTCTCACAACATCCTTTGTCCAGTCCAGCACCCTTTTGGAAGCTACACGTGGGCTTTCCTGACCCAAGGGAGGGAGGAGGGCAGCCATCCTGCCAGAAAAACAATACAGGGAAGTCCCATTCAACAGAACTTTGGCCAAGGAGCAGATTGTTGGTCTGGTTGTTAAACTGGAAGCCTCAAGCTTATCTCCTACGGTGGGGTATCTGGGAAATGGCTATCGAAAAGAATTCAGCAAATACACCTCGAGGTTAGTGCAGAGCCCCCACTTGGTGCACAGGTTCACCCCTGGCCAATGTAAAATGTGTTTTGCTGCAAATACGGTATGTAAGCTACCAACACATGTTGCAGGGTGAGAACTGTGTGCAGGCAGATATTTACTGGATAAGGATGCTGCAAACTGAGGCACCTTTTGTAGTCTCTCTGCGTACTTGGAGGAACTTATGCAGGCCCTCCCCATTCTTTTCACCTATTTTTGAGTTTGACTACAAGATCTTCAGACATATTTTGATATACACCAAACATACCTGACTCCTGCAGGGCTCTCAGTATGACTGTAACGTGGACAAGTTCTCTCTAGAGGAATGCAAAAAGAAAAGTTTTTCTTTCTCTTCCTAGGTTCAAAGAGTGCATTGATTTTTACATTAACTTTATGTAGGTTCTGATGAAAAACCTGGCTTAAAAGGTACTTTCCAAGTTTATAAGTTATGAATTGCTGCATTCAAGTCTTCTGCATGTGCTGCATGTTAGGGATAACACACTCCACAACATGATAGATGAAGCAAATGCTTTCATCGATGCTTGATGATCCAGAGCTTTACAGAGTGGAGATTGACAGATTCAGGAGAATGTGACTATAAAATAATTCTCTCATGTAGATCTGACCTTCCACCTTTTCAAAAGAACTACGGTGGGGGTTTTATTCCTGTGCTATGAACAGTCAAGACTAGACACCATTTCCCCTTGGTCTGCATCCTGTTTTTGAGAACAATAGCTGCATTTTTGACCAAGTGCCAGGCCATAATTCAGGCTTGCCTGCATCCTTTGGAGCACAGATTTGGCTGATACTGTAATAATTTGGTGCATTGAAATGACTGCTCCAATTAGAGCAGGGCTTTGGTTTTTTTTTTTTCCCCCTAGTCGATAATATTATTTCTAAAGATTTAAATATTTTAGAAATAATAAACAAGGGAGAGAGGCCTCACCTCTTGATGAAATATGGGCGCATAAATTCCTTTGACTTAACCTCCAGTCCACTCAAATATGATACAGTTCAAAAGTTCAGCTTGGGATTAAATTTTGTTGAGTTTATGTCCTGTTTAGGACAGACAGCTTGAAACATATGAGAGGAATCCAGTGAAAAACAGAGGGAGAGGAAGGCAGTGGTCAAGATGGAGTAAACACAACAGCTGGAGGAAAAACAAATGAATTAAAAGAGTGAATATTTTGTACAAAGCCTCACTTTTGATGATGTCACCAGCTTTCACCCAGATTGTCCTCTGAGCACAGTCCAAAAAACTGCTGGATGCATTGAACCTGATGAGTATCACCTATTGCCACCATCAGTCCCATACATGTTGTTACCCTTTGCAGAACAAAAAGTGAGCACCAACAGCGGCAGTGCCCTCACTGATGCGACAGAAACTGTCCCACTGAAGGGTTGCTCCCATGCAGGGACTTGGATATGCTGATTTAATTGTTCTGGGATGACTTTTATTCAGACACTTATGCTGATCTGAAAACCCTCCAGGACAATGAGAATTGCCTCTGGAGGCCTGAATAATTTGCATTTCAACACCTGTAAGTCCAAACTGATGGCAAAGCATTTGCTCCCTTCCCCATGCATAAATCCTCTTCCAGGAGACAGTCTCTGCTGGGTTCCTTGGGTTCACGATTGATCCCAACATACATTTAATTCTCTGCCACCACTGAGAGTGTAAAAATCCACCCTACATTTGTCTTATATTTTCTATGTGTTTCTTCTTTCTTCCCTGCTGATTCAGAATGTTTAATGTTTAAAACATCCCTTTCTGTTTATGTGCTTTTACTGTCCCCCTGCCACTGTGAACCAATTCTCATAACCTTTCTGCAGAGGTCCCATTTTTCACACTTTTCCCGGTTGCTGCTGGATCCTCTCTGAACTCTCTCACAGTGTCTGGCTGGAAAACTTTGCCAGGTTTTATAACCTCATTCTTGAGACCTAAAGGTCTCAAGGCCTTGAGGAGCCCTACCTGGGAGCTCTGCAAAACAAGATAGCAGAAGGCAGATACGAGCAGCTGCCATGGAGCTGCGTCTCGTGACCTAATAAATTATCCCTAGTCAGTATGTAAATGTTACTGGACATAGTCTTGGCCTGGCCCATTTGTCAAGTAAAACATGAAGATGATTTAAACTGATTATTTAAACTACTTCACAAGCAAGGAGACATGTAGAGAGTTGTGAGGGCTTGGCTGGTGAGCATATTGTATGTTGAACACATTCATTTACAGCTGAGACATCTTCAAAACTGCACTGGTTTAACCAGAAAAATAACTGCCATACCTTCCCAATGTGCATAGCATGTTCAAATTTGTGGGGTATTTGAAATAGTGCAGTGGAAAAGCAAGAGAGTTTTGAATGTTTGTACAGAAAACTTCAACATGTCTTTTAGGCCTTTGTTAATAAAGCTTTTTTAAATTATTATGGGAGGAAGTTAGGGAGATCTGTTCATTTTATTTCATACAAATAGAGCAAGATCTTTCTTTGAGATAGGACTTTAATCCCATAACAACTCTTGCACAAGACCAAAATCTGAACAAGTTATGAAATAAGAAGTGGTAAGAAAAAGCACCATTTGGGTAATGAGATGCAGAAAGCATTGCTCCACAGAGCTGTGTAGGTGATTCGTTTAATTGTGCATCACTCAGGTACTCTACTAGGAGACATCCAAGAATACTTTCTGTGGGTGAATCCAGAGGTCTACTGAAGAGCAGTAGGAAGTGTGTGATGCAAACCAAATGAAGTGGCACATTCTGTAATGCACTAAGAGGTAATGCCATTGCATTTGACTACATCTACTCGGGAGCCTCCTCGGTAGCAGCCTAAGAAACAGGAGGCTGGAAAAGCAATACGTCATGAGAAAAGATAACGATATGACATTGGATGTGCACAGGCAGAGAGTTGTGCAAAACCTTCCTCATTGAAAGCTGGTCTTGATTTTTGGGTTTCATTACTGTTTTAAGAGGGTAAGCTGAGATTAGACTTCAGAAATTAGATCTAACATATCAACCAGTTAAAGCAAAGCAGATGGAACATCTGTTTTTCAAACTGATCCTGAGTTTCTTGTCCAAGAGTGACTGTACCCTGTGCTGGGCACTGCTCAGGCCACACCTCAGTTTTGGGACCCTCATAATGAGAAGGACACAGAAGTGCTGGAGCACGCCCAGAAAAGGGCAATGGAGCTGGGGAAGGGTCTGGAGCATGAGTCTGATGAGGAGTAGCTGAGGGAGCTGAGGGGCTAAGTCTGGAGAAAAGGAGCCTCAGGGAAGACCTCCTCACTCTCTACAACTCCCTGAAAGGAGGGTGTAGCCAGGTGGGGGCTGGTCTCCTCTAGCAAGTAACAAATAACAGGAAAAGAAAATAGTCTCAAGTTGTGCCAGGGGAAGTTTAGATTGGATACTGGGAACATTTCTTCACTGAAAGAACATTGGAAAATAATTGTAAGCATTGGAACAGGCTGCCCAGGGACATGATGATAACCGTCCATGGAGGGATTTAAAAGCCATGGGGATGTGGCACTTTGGGACATGGGTTAGTGGTGGCCTTGACAGGGCTGGGGAAACACTTGGGCTCGATAACCTTAGGGGTCTTTTCCAACATAAATAATTCCATGATTCTAAGATACTTTCACATAAATGCAAACATCACCATATGAGCTTGTGGTCAACACTCCTTTTGCCACTAGTGGAGGTCTAGTCAACACAGCTGAAGAGAGGCTCAGCTCACTCCATATCAGGGCTGTGGGTCTCCCAGGAGGACTGAGTCTCCAGCTCATGAGGATGTAGAGACCATATGGGAATTTAGATGTCTGTCAGGAGACTAAGGTGTCAGAGTCCTTCATGATGGTACTTCCGCTTTAACCTCCCTCAGTGATTTCTGTGCCGAAATGTGGGCTATAGAGGGAGACAGAGCTGACCACTGCTGGTTCATATCCCTTGACCTTCCTTATGAAACAGTGAATGGAGGCTGTGGTGGCTTTGCTTTCTCTTTTGTCCTGTAACATATTGTTCAGAGAACATATGACACATCATGACTTGTCTTCCTCTGCAGGAAGGGAATCTTTTTAATCAGAATGTTAAGAAATATGGGATCAAGGTACCTCCCAAGTGTTTTGTTCAGGCTCTTCCTCTCTGCCTTCTGCAGTCCCATCAGCCAGATTTTTGTGTGGAAAGAACAGTTCTGTCCTTCAGGGGTTACTTAAATGTCTTAAAGGAGCACAACATTCTGCAGATTGAGACAAAACTGAGGATGAATTGATAGGATCCATGTAGCATTCCCCTTAGCCTGGAAAGGAGGGCAGCACTTAAGGAACAGAAAACATCCATGAGGGTCGGGGAGAGAAGCGGCCTGGCCATCTAGACATGGAGTTACCATGGCAGCTCTATTTCCAGCTACACTTTCTACAGAGCCTTTTCCAGCAGCAATGCTTTGGCAATATCTGTCCACTTAGGAGACCTGGTAGAGGGACATTCAAAATAACAATTCTGTTGGGGCTTACACACATATGAAATTAGTTTTGTGCTGTTTGTGATATTTCTGAATATCCCAAGAAGTAGACTCTTAAATTTACAGGGATTTCCACATCAAACATAGTCCTCTAGAGACTTCAGGCACTAGGTGGAAGAACCAGCAGCTAAACAAGGACTGTGAAGATTTATATTTTGGGGTTAAATATCTAGAGTGGCAATTAAAGCACCCAAATAATTTGCTGGATCTTCACCTCAGTGGGCATAATCCTTTCCTAACAGGAAAGGAGCTTGATCTCAGGGTAATCAGTCCATTTTAACAATTCAATTACTTGCCTGATGCCGGTGGGAGAACACAAGGACAGATTAAAGGAAACATGCAGTCTTGAATCACATATGTGAGGCAAGAAACTTATGCTAAAGTTGGCTACAAAGTGTTTTCCAAGAGTAAACAACAATCAATGAAACTGGGGGTTTGAAACTCTTCAATCTGTGCTTCTTGTCAGAATTTTCATGCTTTTAAAAATAATATTTACGAGTCGTAAAACTTGTAAATATCATTTTTAAAAGCATGAATTACAATGTAAGTACTCACGATGGTAGGAAGTTCTATAACATAAAATATTTTTGAATTAAAATCTTACCTGATGGTTCTCTTCTGGAATTTCAAAAGGTAACTACCCTCATTTTATTTTATGTTCTTCCTGTGTCCCAGCATTAATTGATATGTTAAAACATGACAAGATTTATATCATTTCAACAGCCTAATATTTTACATCTATTTTATTTTCGTTTATTTTGCTTTGCTTGTTTTAGTGATAACCGGGAGGGATGTTATTTCGCATTAGCTGATTGAAACATTTCCTATATATATCTTCTGTAGAACAAAAATAATAAAACTAAACTGAATGTAGCAATTATTTTTTTAAAAATCGTATGTGCTTTCTGCAGTAGGAATATCTGAATTAAAACTGATGCTCTGGTCTTACAAAGGATACATTTGCCAACTTCACATTTTCCAGAAATTTCATGGAAAATTTTGGAAATATGAACCTTAATTTTGTGCTATAAAATGGGGGGGGGGGGGGGCAGAGGGGGAAGGAAAGATTATGCTAACTCAAACTTCCATGAGCTGACTAGCTCTATCCACATCTGACTTTCTCCATCTTTCTGGACACTTCTGCCAAATCTCTTCCACTACTGCCGTGCAGGGAGCAGATGTCCCTTACAGGCTCTGTTTCTCTGCTGCTCTATTCCTCACCTAAGTGCATGACCCATTCTTGTTTTTCAAAGATTTTGAGAATAATTCAGAACAGAAGGAGTCTCTGGAGACTCCAGTCCAGCTCCCTGATTGAAGCTGAGCCAACTACAGTGTCAGAAATAGTTATTCAGGGCCTTGCCCTGATGAGTTTTGAAAGTCTCCAAGGCCTTTCCAGAGTTCGACCTCTCTCATCATGAAGAATTTTCCCCTTTTGTTTAATGTGAACTTCCCCAGCTGCAGCTCTCAGCAGTTGTATCTTTGCCTTCAGCGAATACTCCTGGAAAGAGCTTATGCTCTTCCTTGTAGCTTTCCATCCAGTAATGACTAAGGACTTCCCCTCAAGACTTTCTCTTCTCCAGGCTGAGCAAGCCTAGTTCCTGCTAGTTCCTCCTA
This sequence comes from Acanthiza pusilla, assembly GCA_036630365.1. Taxonomy (NCBI): domain Eukaryota; kingdom Metazoa; phylum Chordata; class Aves; order Passeriformes; family Acanthizidae; genus Acanthiza; species Acanthiza pusilla. The sequence continues at coordinate 18,679,105 of JAXCHO010000027.1, read as the reverse complement.
GTTCCTCCTCTCGTTCTAATTTAATCCTGACCATTCCTTCCCCATGCTTCACTGAGAGGGTGACAGAGCACTACATTAGGCTGTCCAGAGAGATTGTGGAATCTCCTCCTCTGGAAATCTTTAAAACCCACATGGATCCTACGCAATATGCCCTGAGTGAACATGCTCTAGCAGGGGCATTGGACTAGATGATCTCCAGACCTGCCTACCAACCCTAAACATTCAGTAATTCTGTAATTTGGATTCCAAATTCCTGGTTTAGCTGTTCTTATTTCCTTTCTGTTCTCCTCTTGCCATACCTTCAGCCTAGTTGCCCATTTGAAACCTTCTTCTCTTTGGTGGGTTTTCTCCCTGAAAATGGAATTCTGTCCTTCACTGCACTTCAGGACCAGGGACTCCCTTCTCCATTCCCTTTTCTGGGAAATTCAAGAAGAGTAAAGAGGAATCTCTTCTATTTAGTCACCTTCCAGAATGTTTTCTCATGGAGTATACTGCTTATGAACTGGAAAATCATGAAGTCACAGCATGATTTGGGTTGGACAAGACCTTAGTTCCATCCCCCTGCCATGGACAGAGACACCTTCCACTAGACCAGGTTGCTACAAGCTCCATCCAACCAGGCCTTGAACACTTGCAGGGATGAAGCATCCACAGCTTCTCTGCAACTTGTGCCAGTGCCTTACCACCTTCACGGTAAGGAATTTCTTCCTCATCTAAATCTCCCATATTTTTTTTAAAAGCTTTTCCCCCTTCTCCTGTCACTATCTCCCTGTGTAAAAAACCACTCTTTCTCTTTCTTACAAGCCCCCTGCAAGTATGGAAAGGCTGCAGTCAGGTCTCCCACGTGTCTCCCAAATGCGTGTCTGATGCGACCGCTGCTAGAAATGGACAGGAGGAGGGAATCTGTGGAAATAACTTGGCTCTGCAACACGGCAGAACAGCCATGATCAATAGCTTGGGAGGAAAGAGACTCTCTCAGTGCTGCAGGATTGTTCCCTTATATTTGCCAAAATTTTGCTTAATATCATGTTGCATCAGCCTCCAAATGTCTTTGTTTGTGCTTGCCTGACAGGTCCTCCTCAGAAAGTTCTTCCCTGCGTTTTCAGTCTCTTCCTCCTCCCATTTCATCCCACTTCCCTGGTTACTAATACTTCTATTTCAGTTTGTTTCTCCACAGGCAAGTAAGAGACTACTGAATGACATGGGGAATAGATAGGGACAGGAAATGCTTTGAGTTCCCAAAATATTATCAGGCACTTACTGTCTTGTATACTAACCTTCCGTGGCTAGTTTAGGGCTGGGCAGGGTCCTTGCAGAGATCTGTGTACCCTGCTAGGGTGTTATTTTGTCTTGGCTTTGCAGAGAAAAATCAAGTTTCTGGAAACTGAGACTTGATTTTCCATGGATTACCAATGTGAGTCATGACTTGCTGAGCATGTAGGGACCCTCTTTGGGAGTGTTTCTAGTGCTTCCAGTACTTATATCGACCTGATCCCACTGAAGAGGTTTGTTTTCAGGAAGAAAACCCAGCAAACTGTGGTAGAAAATGATTGATGGAGATCTATTTTTGTTCTGCATGAAGAAGACTGAAGAGAGACATCATTGCTGCCTTCCTGTACCTAAAGGTGTTTATAAGAAGGAGAGAAATGGACTTTTCACACAGGCAGATAGTGACAGGACAAGGAGTAATGGTTTTAAACTGGAAGAGGGGAGGTCTAGATCCGGTGTTAGGAAGAAATTCTTGGCTGTGAGGGTGGTGAGGCCCTGGCACAGGTTGCCCAGAGAAGCTGTGGCTGCTCCACCCCTGGAAGTGCTCAAGGCCAGGCTGGATGGGGTCCTGTGCAACCTGGTTTAGTAAGTGGCATCACTGCTCAAGGCAGAGGGGTTGAAATGAGATGGTTTTCAATGTGCTTTCCAACCAAAACCAGTTTAGGATTCCATGATTCTATTGTCCTGTCCCATGCAAACAGCTGCAGAATGGAAGTAATTTGTTGCACGTGGCAACTTAAAGAAAACAAAGTTTGCATTGACTACATAAATCCCAAATGCTCTATTACGTATCCGAGAATCTCAGAAGGATATTCTGTGGTTTAGCAGCAGGAGCTCTTTGCATCAACAGAGGCTTTCGCAAGGACATTATGAAAAAGCAATGAATGAGGGTATCAATTTTGGTTCCAAAATTACAGTTGAAACAGCCTGTATCATGCCTATTGTCCTGGTTCCACTGGGATAGTGTTAATATTCTGCTTTGTCAAACCATGACACCAACCTACTAGGACAATGGGTCTGACTGCTGGAAAGATGTGTAATGTCTGAGTGATGGCTGCCTCTCGTGTAGGATCAGGTACTTTGGCATTTGGGCTTCTTGCAGGCACAGTAACAGACAGGAGAGGCAAGAGGTGGGGCTGTCATCTACATACCCCTATTTTAAATAATTTTGAACAATGTAATGTAGAGCTCCCATTTTTCCCTGTTTTCCCTCTCTTTGTGAATTTATTCATATTTTATTTCCCTCACGCTTCTTGTCTCGTCCAGAGTAAAAGAATTGGCTGAAGCGGGCCCATATCACTTCTTGGTTGCTTGTGCTGCTAACAGAAAAAAATCCAAATGAGCCATGCTGCACTTTACATCTGAGACTTATTCCTCAAGAAAACTGTTTCTGCTCCCAGCGAAGTCAATGGAACTCTAATTAGTCCCAGATGTTCTGTAATAACAAGCACTTCCTTTTGGTAGAGCGAAACAAAAGCAGTGTTAAAACCATTAATTAAATGGATTTGGCTCTGTCATCAGGTTATTAACTAATTCCAGTCACGGCAGCTAAGCTAATACTGGCTCTCAGAAGCAGAAATAGTCTTGCCATGCTTGACACAAAAGCCACTATAACTCAGTGTGTGGCAAATCAGAGTCTGGGTGCACAGCTTGGCTTGCTTTCACACCAAAGGAGCAGTACACCACCTTCAGCACTGAGCTTCCAACTAATCCCTGGGATCGCTGCTTGTGCAAGCCTTCTCCTACAAGATTAAGGGCTCGAGCCAAAGGGCAGCACTGGCTTTCACAGATGTTAGATCAGGCCCTATTGCTGCTGATGGTTTGTCCAAATTCATAGGATCACAGAAATCACAAAATGGTTTGGTTTTGAAGGGACCTTAGAGATCATCTTGTTCCAATCCCCTCGCTGGGCAGGGACATCTGCTAGACCAGGTTGCTCCAAGCCCCGTCCAACCTGGCTCTGAACACTTCCAGGGATGGGGCAGCCACAACTTTTCTCGACAACCTGTTCCAAATTCTTGCCTACATCTCCAGTAGATCTCCTTATTCTCCATTGGTTCTACTCTAAAATATGGAGCAGCCATCCCTGCTTCAGGACCAGAAGGTAAAGATCTAAGGTGGAGTCTGAACACCATAGAAAAATATGAAGACATTTCTTTTCATCTGTGGAGCATTCTATGCTGGCGCTTTAATATATCCACAACCTTGTGCTTTTTACAAAATTCAAAGGTGTTTTTATTGTACAAAATTCCACAATGAAAACCACCAGACACCTTCATACATAACAGCTTAAAAATATAATTATACACCTTTTGGTAGTGTTTTAATTTTGACATTCACTAGCTGGAAGAAACAGAAACGGAGCAGCAATTTGACTCTGAGTTATTTACCTGGGCATGTTTCAGTTTGACCTCTATTTCTCTTATGTGCCCGAATGGACAGTTCCTGGCATTAACTGAAGACCTGATATAGCTCCTTTTTGAAGCCACTGAACCCTGTTAGCAGGTCAGGCTCCCACTCACCCTTCAAAAGGGTGAATTTTCTGTGAAAGTATGGGACATAACATTTGTCAGTGTCAACTTTTGGCAACGCAACAGGCTAGCCATGTTAAACGCAGCTCAGAGTGAGGACCTGCAGAACTTCTCTTGTAGCACATCCTCTAGACAATAATATATTTTTGGGGAAAGACAGTAGACATTTGATCTGAATAATGGCCCAGGACTGTGTTCCCTATGCATTATTTTACACTGGTATCTTTAAAACACCTTTTTGCAATCTAACCTCCTGTGACCTTTAAAAATAGATATACTATTCTTCTGCATTGAAATGCCACTGTATGCAGTGAGTTCCCAACAGTTTTTCTTAGAAATATAAACATTTCAGTTCAATTGAACTGAATTTCGGTTGAAATTCATGCTCCAGGATTTTTCTTTTTAAAAGCCTCCACCCCAGAGATGACTTTCTTCACATTAAACTCAGTTAAATATGTATTGCACACAAGGGCCAAATTTCTCCACTTTGAGTTGAACCGTGGATCTGCAAAACATGGCAAATACTCCTTCCAGTCCCTGCAACCCAGACCAGTGGTGCAATTCAGGGGCACTTCAAAAGCATCTTAAAATCCACAGCTGAAAATCAAAGATGAGAATTTTACCCTTCATTTCTATACACTGTCTGCGTAGCACCTGATTTCTTCAGTTTTCAAGGCATTTTGTGTTCCTATGCTTTAAACTGATGGCTAAAGTTTTGCCTGCGGAAGCAAAAAAACGAACCCACGCCAATGATGATCACAGATAAAACCAACACAAATGTTAATATAATAAGGAAGTTGATTTTCTTCAGATCCTCTTTTTCACAGTCTTCTGGTCTAACGTTCCTGATGTGCATTTCTTCCTGGTACCCAAAGTTCTGAGTATGCTGGCACATTAAATGCTCCACATTGGGAATATGGACATTTTTGTGCTGGATCATTGATGAAAGCCACATATTTCCACAGCAGTTGAGTGGGTTCCCAGTGAGATACAAGTTTTTAAGTGAATTTTCTAATGCTAAAATATTGCTGCTCTGTAATGTACTGAACCTATTGTTCCGTAGGTCCAGAACTTCTAGTGTAGAGTCACTGCCCCACTTAGGCAGCCAGTTCAGCTGATTTTCAGAGAGGTTTAAATGTTTAAGGTGACTAAAACAAGGCAAGTCAATATTTAAATCTATCAGGCTATTACCATGTAAATACAAACATTCCAGAGACTTTTCCAGACCTGATAATGCCTTAAGTTCTATTTTCAGCCCAGGGTTCATAGAGAGATCCAAGACAAGCAGAGGAGTCTTGTAGAAGGTGTGTGCTGGTAGGACGTTCAGCATGTTGTCAGCTAGGTACAGGTACTGGAGAGTAGGAGAATTGACAAATGACACACAACCACTTTCCTCTCCAGCAAGTCTTTGCTTAGCTAATCCTGAGTACAAACTGCAAAGGCTGATATTATTGCTCTGTAGATTAAGCAGTTTGAGGCTAGGAAGATTTGAGAAGATGTCAAACTGCAGCGTTTGAAGATAGTTGTTTTGAATATAGAGCTCCTTCAGATTTGACAGTGCACCAGCATCAAGGTGAAGGTTCTGCAAAGCATTGTAGCTCAAGTCAAGGACAGTTAAAGACGTCAGTGCACTGTCATAATTTATTGCAAATGTCTGAAGACAGTTTTTACTGAGATTAAGAGTGTGTAGGGACAACATTGATTCAAAGAACTCGTCTGGAATGGATTTGATTTCATTATAACTTAAGTCTAAATATACAAGCTGGGATAAATAAAGAGAACTTTTATTTCTACCTTGCTTCTGATCAAGATGGAAAGAAGCATTTAGCCATTCATTTTCCACGTAGTCCATTTTATTATGAGGCGATTCAGCAGTGAGCTGGATTAAATTCTTTGATAAATTCAGAGTTACCAGTTTATTTACCTGAGGGAACACTGGGAAGTGAAACAGTTTGTTATCACTCAGATCTAAACACCTTAAGCTATATTCATCATCTGATTTTCTGGTGTGGAAGGTCTCAATGCTGTTTCTGCTAAGGTCAAGTATCTCCAGGTGCCTGAGGTTAAAATCAGAGATGCAAGTAATTGAATTCCTTGAAAGATTGAGTTTAGAAAGGCTCGCTAGAGCCTCAAAAGCACCTTCTTCTATTTCCATGATGATGTTGCTCTGAAGCTGTATCTCCACAAGATTGGGAGATCCCTGAAACATCTTTTGTGATATCATTATAATACTGTTGTCCGCCAAGGAAAGATACTGCAGTGCTGGAGCTTGTTTAATGAAATATTCAGCCATCCCATTGTACAGACTGTTGTGGGACAAGTCGAGTATTTCCACCTTGGGTAAAAGCCCAATCCCCTCTGTGCCGTCTTGAGCAAGCTCATATAAGCGATTGTTGGCTAACTTTATTTCCAGCAAACTCTTCATGTCTGCAAAGACTCCAGGTGTGATGAAACTTATCTGGTTAGAGCTTAAATCCAGGTACTGAAGGGACGTGTAAAGTGATAACGACATTTCAGGGATGCTTTGAATCAGATTTCCAGACAGATCTATTTTGTTTACATTTAGATGGAGCTCACGAGGGATTTGGTGGAGGTCTTTGTTGTGGCAAAATGCCTGAGAGTTTTCCTGCCAGAAAAAGAGAGAAAGGGGGTTGTCACATGACAAATGAAAAACATCTTTGCATTAAATGTAAGAAAAATAATATTCAGCATCCAGGCATATGTTTTTTCTGAAACACTGATAACTTTTTCTGAAACACTGATCACTTTTTCTGAGCATTCAGACAGAAAGAGCAAGAATCCTAATTAGCTTCTTTGCAGCTAACAGCACTTATTAATTTTAAAGAGATTTTTGACTTAGAACAGTAGAGTTTTACCTGCACGTGATATCTACTAAAACTTCCCCCTTTTTTCCATTTTTCCTGGACTAATTTTAATAGTCCTGAGTGAAGGAGTTTTTCCATTTTTTTCTCTGCAATCAAGCACCATTTCCTCATTTTTGTGCTGATGTTTAATTTTCTCACTTTCATCACTGTATTTGATTATCAGACTCTACTTGTAGTAGTAAGGAGTGCCTGGAAGAGCTTCACTCTGTTGGCAGCACGGGTCCCAGAGCAAGGAGGTATAAAAATGTATAAGGATCCTGTAGCACAGTCCCTGTCTCTCCCTCATAGTCACATGCTCAAATATGCCTTCCCTTAGCCCTGGCTTAGTTAGGCAAGGTAGCTTTAACCAAATAGGGTCACTCAACAATTGAGACATTTCTGATGCCAGTCTCCAAATTCGTTCTGTTTTTACCTTCCATGTTTATCCTTTTCCTAAGGCAATAGTTCCCTTCTACTTGCCTTACAAAACCACCCACACAAGACACCTGTGATACAACACCGAAAACACAAATTATGTAAATTCAGTTTTTGAGCGGGAAAAAGATGTGATGTGCAGTGAGGGTCAGGCCTTTTCAGGCCAATTCTCAGCAGCAGGGTAGAGAAAAAAATACAAGCGTCAAAGTCAAATCCATCTTCTAGATGCATCTGTGTTTAATTGCAGGTAGGACTGAGTTCTGTGTCCAGAGCAAAATTTGCTGTGGGCGTTCTTAACAAACATTGGAAACGTGAACATGGCCATCCTTGCATAACCATCAAGTTCTAAGGAGAACATACAGCAGCAGGAGGAAATGGAATGTGAAAGGCTTAGACAGCATTTAATTTATTGGAGGAAAACTCTTGTTATTGATATATTTGGGTGTGTGGATCAAGGAAAGAAGGAAGGGAAAGAGAGAAAGAGAGAAAGAGAGAAAGAGAGAAAGAGAGAGAGCGAGAGAGAAAGAGAGAGAGAGAGAGAGAGAAAGAGAGAGAGAAAGAGAGAGAGAAAGAGAGAGAGAAAGAGAGAGAGAAAGAGAGAGAAAGAGAGAGAGAAAGAGAGAGAAAGAGAGAGAGAAAGAGAGAGAGAAAGAGAGAGAGAAAGAGAGAGAGAAAGAGAGAGAAAGAGAGAGAGAAAGAGAGAGAGAAAGAGAGAGAGAAAGAGAGAGAGAAAGAGAGAGAGAAAGAGAGAGAGAAAGAGAGAGAAAGAAAGAAAGAAAGAAAGAAAGAAAGAAAGAAAGAAAGAAAGAAAGAAAGAAAGAAAGAAAGAAAGAAAGAAAGAAAGAAAGAAAGAAAGAAAGAAAGAAAGAAAGAAAGAAAGAAAGAAAGAAAGAAAGAAAGAAAGAAAGAAAGAAAGAGAAAGAGAGAGAAAGAAATAAAGATTCTGTTCAATCTTAACTTCTGTGGAGAAGCAGAATCCAGATTCCATGACGCAAAGCTTTTCAGACATTAAACAAACATTAAAAGTCAAAAATATTAAATCCCATCTGTTTCATGTGAACTTTGAGGTGAATGAAGTGGCAGATCTGTTTAGGAGAAGTGGGGCACTAGTCAGCATTTTGTGAAATCTCTTTTGCATCATCTGAGTTCTGGAGACCACACAAGACTCTGCTGGAGAAGTGCAAGTGTTCATCCAAATTCTAGATGTACACAAGCTGCTCCACAGTGCATGACACTGTGGATGCATGACACATTTTTTCCCAAGGATCCCAAGTTAAATTGACTGTTAAAACCTAAACCCCTTCCTCTTTTCCCTCCAACTCACTCAGCTAAAAAAAAAGGGAGAAAAAGAAGGAAATTTCCCAGCTTCTCCCTGACAATGTTTCTTTCCTGCAAACTCACTGTACACTTGCTCATTTAGAGTTAAATTATGTCCAGAGCTGGCCTTATTTCTGAGACACGAATAGCAGAGCAGGATTTTGTGGAAGAGGAAGAAGCCACGGTGATACAAAAATCCGGAGTGAAAAAGCAAAAACTGCTTTGCATCCTAAGGCAGATGCCAGGTTTCTTCGCACACTTTCAGCCAGATCTCAGCAAGTGCTGAGCACCCTCCATTCCCCCTGGGCACCCCAGAATCTTAGCAAAGTCCTGATGCAACTCCTGTCAATGCCAACAGTCTACTTCTCATTGAAGTTGATGGGGGAGAGGTCAGCCACAGTTCACCCTGTATCTTGCACGATTTGGCTTTTAATCTGCATCCATGGAACCCTCCCAGTGATAAAAAGGACTGATAAAATCTATACCTCCCACTGTCTGCCATTTGTTCCTATAACATTTCCCGTCTCATTTTTCAACTTTCATTCCTTTTCACTGACTATTTTGATCCTCACTAAATTTCTTATTTTGTCTCTTCTGCACCATCTTTTTTCCCCCAAGGCTCAAACTGCATGCATTTCGTTCTCATCAGCGGCAGGAAGCTAAAATGAAGCACATCTCAGTGAGATGGAATAAACAGCATCTGTTTGGTGTATCTCCTCTTCTCTCACCCCTTAGTCCAATGGATTGGTAGCCTGAGACTGGAAAAGAAGTTTTTGTCAGTCTCATGTTCATGCTCTCTGCCATGTTTCAAATCCGTTGTCAAGAAGTACTGGAGGGTGAGGACCACTTGGTCCCATTAATATGCTGGCAAAAAAAAGACGACACAACAGTTCGAAAGCTGTGCATCATTTGGTTTCTGACCAGTTCTTCACTGCTCAGCACTGAGTGGAAGCTGTCACCCACCTTAGTAAGAGCCCTGCAAAATGGAGTTGGACTCAAGCCTGCCCTTGTGTTCTCCTTTATCAATTCATGAACATTTGAACCAAGAATCTAGGCTGAAGCCACTTGGCACTGACCTGCACTTGCATGGTGTCCCTGATCTTCCTTAGAAGAGCTCCCCAGGTGGAGGCCCAGCTACACAATCAAACCTTAGCATTTTGCCCAGGTACCACACATGGGCTGGCCATGAGCTGACACCTGGTTATGCATCTGTCCTTGCATCCCCTCAAGTCAAGGCAAAATAGAATTTCCTAAAATCCCTTCCCTTTTATATATTATTTGAAATCTCCTCCTTTGCCAATTAAAATGAATTAGCAAAATCATCTTTCTTTGGGAAGTAAAACATGATCTAGTTGAAGCTTCACCTATCCTTGGGAAAAAAAGTGAGTTAGGAAGAACATCCTGACATTTGTTCTGTGCCTTGTCTCAGAAACTGATAGATGTGCCATTAGTGGTATAACCAGTGTAGTTCACCCCCATGTCAGGAGTCTGGCAGGGACTGCTTACTTCCTAAAACTTCTTATATGAAAGTTTAGGTCAACAACAGAAGCGCCAGTGGTGACTCAGAAAGCAGCACAGGTTTCTGACTCATGAGATTTGGGATTAAAATTTCCATTTCTGAGCCTCTGCTATTCTAAAGGTGTCACCATAGGGAAAGGACCGTATAAAACAGAGAGACTGTGATGTAAGGCAGAACTGCCAATGGACAGCTAATCAGCTAATCCAGTAGCTCCTTCTTTCTTTAAGCTGTGTTTGGATCCACACCAAATGCCCAGTAAAGGAAGGCACTCAGCATGGACATCAGCAACACCGAGCTGTTGATTTACACCAGGTGAGCATCCTGGCCCCTGACTGCAGTGTGTTTTCTGTCAGGACTGATTTTATCCCAGCACAGTTGCGTTGTTGGCTTGGTGAAAGCACTTTCCAGTGGAGCAGTGCAAACAAGCATGTGTTTACTTCTCAGAAATCAGCCTGGTCTGTGATCCATCAAGAAACGGGACGAAACTGCTGGGATTATTGCGTGTCTCACCCAGCCTTCATGTGACTATGATACATGGGACTGGGGCTGTCCTGTTTACAGTGGCTTCATCACTGCTCCCTCTCCAGCCAAGGAACTGAGCCACCAGTCACCTTCCCAAGATCTTTTTATATATACTAGATCCTAATTTCTCTGGAATTCAGGAAGTTCAGCAATATGGCAGGGTGGGCAGGAATGGAATGAGTCCCACAAGGGAGATGTGTACAGCTAGCAATTTATTTTTCCCTATTTTGGAAATTCTTGAGGATTTGTGCTGAACAGCTTCAATGTTGAGAGGGAAAAAAAAGTATTTTTAAACATCCTGGTACAGGCAGAAGCACTTGGAGAGGGAAGGGAGAAAGTTCGGCTGTGAATAACATTTATAATATTGTACCAGGTGCTTGCAGAAATTCAAGGAGCATATTTTGTACTGGAGCAAGAGTCTTTGTCATTTCTCTTCCCTCCAGCAGAAGTCAGGTACAACTTCCCTGGTAGAAATGCTGCATCAGGGCAGGGTAGGTCAGTCTACCTGTTATTACAAAATTGCTGGTATAGAAGTATTCCACAGAAGATGCTTTAATTAAATCACAAAGAACAACTGATTTAAAGGAGCTGATTTTAAGTCTAAGTTCTTTCCCTGTCTCAGCCACAGAAACCCTGCACAATCTTAGTGAAATCAAGTCAAATTTCTTTTAACCAGTTCCTCCTTAGCTAAAAAGCTGAGATAATGACCCTTCTTTGCCCCCTGCCTCCCACCCTTTATGTGCTGTCACTGTAACAAGGATACAGCCTGAGGACAGACGACTAAGCATCCCCTAACCCTCCAAATCCCACCTCTGCCATCACAGGGAGCCTGCTCCTGGGGGTTTCCCTTCTCAGAGACTGCAGCTGTTTGTGCAGTGCCTGTAACATGGGAATCCCAGCTTCATTCAGGATCTCAAGGGGCATAAGTAGAGAGACAGCCTTACCATTTCACAGGATGTCCCCTCTGAGGGTTGATAGTTAGAGATTTCTTTGTTCACCACTGTCAGGAAGAAGATGATGTACAGTTTCATGGCTCTGTGGGTAAAAATAATTATGGTTAGATTTCAAATGGGGCACAGCAGTCAACACATGCAAGAGCTGGCACCAGGCCATCTAACAAAGAGAAGGATACAAGCAGTGCAATAAATTAATCCATCTCTGAGCATATAGCACTAGTGCCCTACCTGTGTAGCTTTGCATCCCTTCCAGCCTGATGGGCAAAGAGATTTATATGAGGACTTAAAGGAAGGTCCAAGACATTTCATGGGTTTTCCCAGTGTGATTTCAGCTGCTGCCTGAATGATACCAAGGCCACTCAACAAAGTCTGAATGGTCAAGCTGGGAACAGTGTCTGACATCATGAAGGAAGAAAACCACTGAAGACCAAGTTACCTTCACACTCCCCATAGACACAGCTCAGGTGCTTTCAACTGGGCTGAAGTTTTGGAGTGCCAAGTCCTGAGTAAAGCGGATGGGTGCCGCTCAGAAACAACCAGAAGTGGGAATGGTTTTCATTTCCATCCACAACATTTTCTACTCCTCTTATCCCAGAGTGTCAAGGAGCTTGTACATGTATATCCTTGTTGAGTTAATGCAAACAGCTTAAGGAGTGGACTGAGGTTTTTTTCATTTTACACATCCCAGATATGGGCAGGCTTTTAAATACATTTGACAGGGTATCATAGAACCATATGTTCCACAGAATCACAGAATATGTCAAGTTGGAACAAACCCACAAGGATCATCGAGTCCAACTCCTGGCCCTGCACAGCACCATCCCCAAGAGTCACACCCTGTGCCCAAGAGTGCTGTCCAAATGCTTCTTGAACTTCCTCAGGCTTGGGTTGGAAGGGACCTTTAAAAGTCATGTTGTGAATCTCCCTGCCATGGTCAAGGACAGATGCCTTACAGAAAGACAGATACAAAATAGAATGGATTTGTGTCAAACAGAGAATGTCTAAGAGTTTAACTGTTTGGAAAGCACTCCATAAAAGAGCACAGAACTGCAAAAGGAGCAAACAGCACTGTCACTGGACAACAGGGGAAAATGGAACCAAAGCCAAGGGCAAGCATTCCTGCTTCAAACAGTTCCAAATGCAACCCCAATCCCACGCACAAGCCATTGGCATCAATGTACTGTTGCTCAGTGGCTTCCACCCACAGAGCATCAAAAAGCTGGAAACAAAATAGATGGGATCATTCCCAGCTAATGGAGATCCCTCTGCTTGGTCACTTTGATGGATGAAGTTGATGGCCCTTCACAGCACTGACAGTCACTGAACAGCAATGCTAACAAGTTCCTGGTGGGAATCTGCCCATTTCTCCCCTTCCCAACCCGAGCTGTGTACTAGGAATAGAGAAACTGGAGAGGATTAGACCACAGCTACTCTCTGTATAGTTTGTATATTCCTTCCATTTCACAAAGAAACTCCTGTGATGGATGATGATCTGTGACCCCAAGGTGAAAGAACTTGGTGTATGTCTTTGGGTTTCAATAATGGGAACAGAAGTGTGTTCCTGCCCTTTAAAACCAGACCAAGGTTGTTAAATTTCTACCTTTAAATAAATGTTTGCAAAATATGTTGAAATCATCCTATGGAAGGAGAAATTGCTGATGTCACCATCTATAATGTTTCTGTTGTTCCCCTCTGTTCTTCATTCCTCATGCTTAGAGCAGCTGGGACCTCCTCTAAGGAGGAGAAAGCTAGTTTTATCACTTGAGTATTAGGTTGCTGAGGTGGAGATAAAAGGCAAACATACCAATGATTACAAGGCTCTTCTCTGAGCCCTCAAAGGGAAATCCTTTCTGCTCAGATGCAGTGAATTAAGCTGAGGATATTACCCACAACAAGGCACCACGTGGCCCATGTGCTCTGCAATGTCTTCCCTTGTCACACTGACAGTGCGAAAAAACATCTCTTTGCTTCTTAAATAATAAACCTGACACAATCCAGGGTCTTAACATACTTTTAAAATTCCTAAGTTTTAGGTTTATAAAGCAACCGGGAAATTTATGTATTTGAACACAAAAAATAGATTTAATAGTTTGTTGTGTAAGGCAGATCCATAGTAAGCAAGGATATTGTCCCTCAAGGTGTTTCTAACGTGTGGCTGTCACATCCGGAAGCTCATCAAGGACACGGTGGTCCCTTCTAGCATGAGACCACATGGACTCTGTCCTCACAGAATCATTTAGTTTGGAAAAGCCCTCTTAGACCATCAACTCCAACTGTTCCCCCAGCACTGCCAAGACCACCACTATCCCATGTCCCCAAGTGCCACATCCACATGTCTTTTAAATCCCTCCTGGGATGAAGACTCCACCCCGCCCTGGGCAGCCTGTGCCAGTGCTTACGGGCACACTTCACTGTGGTGAAGAAATTTTTCCTAATATCCAAACTGAACCTCCCATGGCAAAACCTGCCATGGTACAACCAAACCTCCTTATTCATGGAGAGTTTTCAGTTCAGCAGTCCAGGTGAGGAGCTTTTCCCACCTAGCTTTTCTTTGAACAACCTTCAGTCCCTTCTCAGCAGCACCTGTGTGACACAGCAGTGCATCCCCCTCCTTTCTACCCCCTGGCCAGGCCTCAGCATCCCCCCAGTGCCCCCCACACCCTCCCAGTACCAAGCTCAGGGCTCACAGGACCCCCATTCCCTTGGTGTGAGACGGGATGTCTGCTGACAACAAACCCTTCCTGCTGGCACTGATCTCTCTATCCACAGCTCACAAAACCAGTCTGGGAGCAGCAGTAGCAACAACTCAACTTAAAGGAGATTTTATTGCTCTGAGGCTTTCCCAGAGCTGAAGCAGCTTCATATGATCAGTGCCAGTTTGCTCCCACTGGCAGCTGTTCTAGAAATCCCAGCATAACCCAGACTGAGCTCTGAACCCTATTTAAAGCCACAGCTTTCCATCACGGTACTTCAAAATCACCCAGTGCCAGCCCCAGCTGAAAAATACATGTGGTTTCAGTCAACATCATACCCAAGGAGTATTAGTAAGTTGGTCAAATAACTCTAGAAAAAGCAAGGTACCCTAACCATGTCAGCATGTCCATTTAACAAACAGGAGAGCAGAGAAGATCAGTAATTTGCCTCAAGAAATTTCAAAACATGGAATAATAATTATTTAATCCCAGTTTCCACTTTTGAACAATATTTGCATCCATCTCTATCACAATATTAATCCTGAAACTACTTCATAAATGTTGTTTGCAACTAATAAAAGGAGCACTTTCCAAATTTCCCCCAAATGTAATTTTTGTTACTGCTTAGACAATTAGCAGAGACGCTGTTCTGTGCCAAGGAAAGTTAAATACAAGAGAACACACAGAACACAAATCAAACTCCCCAGGGTCTGATCCTTTTCCACACAAGACTCTTTCCTGTTAAGTTAGAGCTTTCAGGGGTTAAAAGAGTGACTATTTCACATTTACCTTGTTTCAAGGGTTTCTTGCATCCCCAATCACCGCTTATCATCTCTTTAAAAAGCATATCCAGCTCTTCAAACTCGATTCAGTCCTGGTATCGATGCAATTATTATTCTTCAGCTTCATGTTCACCCACTAAGGACACTGAGAGGCTCACTCATAACATCAGAATTAAGGCATTTTCGGGGCTATAACCTTATTTGGGACAGTGTCTGCTTTAAATTATGTTGCTTGTCTTCCTCTCCACTCCTCTCCGAGCTCTTGCTGGGTCCTAGCCACCGCTGTGCTCCGGACGGAGTCGGCTACCGTGCGACATCCTGAAGCCCTTCCTTGGGGCAGGCAGTGAGAAACAGGGCGATTTTTGCCAGAGGAACTGTCAGGACCGCACTGTGGGTTTGCTCAGGGGAATAAGTAACTCAACGGTGATGCTGTTGTTTGGCTATGTGCGTGGGGCATGACAGCGTGCTTATTTTGGGGCTTTGTGTCTGTGAGTTACATTCCTGGAGGGTTGTAGCCTCCTGCACCTAAATCTCTCTCTGCATCTTTAGGGAAACAGTGCTTGCAGATTAAATGTTTAAAATTCATGGCTGCTAAATATAAACCCCAGAATGTGGAAACCTGTCCTGGAAGAAATAAATCTTTCTCTTTGCAGTCATCCCACTAATGAGGGTGTGACAGCAGTCTGCTGGCAGGACGGGGGTCATTGTTGGCTACAACACACTTGGTGGGTTTTCATGGCACGAGGCAGGAATTGGGGACCTCAATAAAGGCATTTTCAGACGAGCTGCTGAATTTTTGACTGTAAGTACATAGTGCTGAATATACTGTATATGCTGGGAAGAATTCCCATTGCAAAGGGGTGCTTTTGTCATGCAGAAGATGATTTCAAATTGCCCAAGTTCAGCTTTTTATTTATTATTTTCTGCTGCCCTCTAGAGCTGAAGTAGCTGGTTTCCTCACTTCTTTTTGCTAATTAAGTCCTGCTTCGGGAAAACCCACCTCTACACAGATTTTCCTGTTGTTTTCTCCCAGAGACACAAGCCCGAACTGCCACAACACACTTTTCTCATGGCTGAAATAATATGCCAAAGAGCTGGGCTCTCAGTTTGCTTGGTAATGCACCCTGAAATGACAGGTACAAATCATAGAATTATAGAATCACAGAATGGTTTGGAATGGAAAGGACCTTAGAGTTCATCTAGTTCCAGCCCCCCTGTCATGGGCAGGGACACATTTCACTAAACCTGGTTGCCTGTCTAGCTATAAAAATACTATGACAAAGTGACACAGGAGGGCATGATCAGGTGCAATGGATAGAAAAATACACATTAAACTCTCAGGACAGCTGTCCACCAGTGAGATTATCACAACCTCAGACAAGTTCTCCTTGACTGGGCTCTCATCAGATTTGTTTTGATCACCTTCTCCAAAGCACATCATGTCTTGAGCTTCCCTTTGCACTGCTGTTTTTCACTTGATCCCTTTGAAACGCTCCTTGGAGTCAAGCTCTCCATCTGCAATCCTCTTGGGGTAAGCAGAAAACTCATGTTGCAACTGAGGACCACTATGATGTCCAGAGATTTAAATGCCTTTTGGATGCTCTGGGTTTGGAGCTCGCCTTGTCAGCAGTGTGCAATTGCACTTGAAAAGCACAGACACTTTCGCAAGGCAAGCCTCAAATATTTGAGGTCTCCAAGGATAATAAATACTTTTTTAATAGGATATTTTGATCTGATTTGAAGTACAAATTTCATGCCTCTAATTAAGAGCAGCAAGTGACCAGGATGATGGCAGCTTCCAATTTTTCTACACCTGGGTGTTCGGAGCACTTTAGGAGGTTTGGATTAACAGGGATAAAAATAGCAGAGGTTTTTTTGGTTGTGCTTTTTAAAAAGCCAGCTCTGTTCCTCAAGCTGTTTTACTGAGTGACCAGGCAGCTGTGCCAGCTGAACTGTGAAGAAGAGCTTGGAGAGAAACAAATGCCAAAGCAGGAGGGAAGGGCATGCACTGATTCTACTGCTCAGGGATTTGCTTCATTAAAACCACACTCTGGGAGGACACCAGCGGCACTGGGAAAGATCAGTGCTGTCCTTGCCATCTTTGTCCTTTCCCAAAGAGGATCTAGCAGCAGTTTCAAAGACTTCGAAGCATTTGGCTGATTTCCCAAATTTTCAATATTTTTGTGCTTTGGACTACCCAGCACTTTATACCTTAAGATGGTGTTGAAACATTAGTATGGTATGGGCTTGGTAAGACACGTCTGGAGGGCAAGTGTCACCTGCATCAGTCAGAGACTGGGCCGTGGAATCATAGAATGGCCCAATTTGAAAGGGACCTTGAAGATCATCCAACCCCCCCTGCCATGGGCAGGGACACCTTCCACTAGAGCAGATTGCTCAGAGCCCCAGCCAGCCTCATCTCTATCACGCAGACTGGAGAATCAAGCATGATTGACGGCCTAAAATAGCATGCGCCATCCCATCCCGATGATGCCAAAGGATTTCCACCTGCAACTCTGTGAAATCCTGATTTTCCAGTGGTGTCTCAGCAGTCACTTCCTGCTCAGTCTCTGTCGATGTCAGCTGAATTTCACCCTCTGTCACCTGAAGCGAGGGGCACCTCAACAGACCTCTCCTCTCCTCCAAACCCTTTCCCCAGCGTGGCCCAGAGCAAAAGGAAAAGCAAATCCTAGCTGCTGGCTCTCACTAGTCAGTCTGTAAACTGCTGCAGGTTCCCAAAGGGTTCAGAGAAACAAGGAAATGTCTTGATGATTTTGTGTCTTGAGCCTCCAGACCTTTTGGAGTCTGTCTTTCCATAACACTGCAGCTTTCTAAGGCACTGCTTTTGAGTCCTGTGCCAAGCTCTATGAATTAAACTCTCCAGAGGAGTAAATAAAACAAGTTCCTGCCTTAGAAAGTGAGTCTGAACTGTAAAGGCAAGAGTGGGACAAGTCCTGCTCCCTTTTGGCTGGAATAGCTCCCTGGCAATTCATCCCATAAGGGAGCTGGTGACAACATTATTAACCCTTTAAAAAAATAAATAGCCAGTGCCATCCTCAGCCACAGGCTTTGAGAAGGAGGCACAGCTCCAGCTCCTAACACTCTACAACATCTCCAGAAGCTGATTGTCCTGGTTTGTTTTGCTCCTGCAGTCTGCACTGTGCTTGGCATCTCACAGGCAGATGCAGCCTCCCATCTTTCCGGTGTCAAGTCCACATATCAAAATAGAGACTCCTTCACCCCTTGCAAACCCAACAAAGCTTTTCTTCTGTCTTTTGGAGCTTCTGCATTCATTCCTTCTCTTTCTGTCCTCTCTTCGTGTGCATCTTTATCAGGTGTTCAGCCACCAGCATTTCCCCACCAAAAATTAGTATTTCCAGTTATTGAGGTTTTAGCCAGTTTCCCTATTTTATTCACCTTTTTTCCTACTATTCTCTCTGAGAAAGAAAATGTAAATGAACAAGAACTGAATGAAACCCACCATTCTGGAGAGTTTTAGAGTGAGGGGATGGGCAAAGACACAGAGGGAGATGGGAAAATGAAAACTTTTATATCAGCAAAAAGTGACAAGTACTGGGATTTGCAGGTAAAAGTATCTAACTATGAAATATTCTCCCTGGAGAACAAAATTCAGATTCAGGAACCAAAGCAGAATATTTTCTCACCAGTTTATATAATATGCTTTTAATTCAGCAATTTTTTTTATAGACAGTGAGGTCAGTATTTGGGAAAATGTGTACTCATTTTATAAGATCCAGTAGGAGGCAAAATGAGGTGAGGAAAATTATTTCTGATAGATTTTATTTACACGATACTGATATCCCCCCTTGAATCCATCCATCTTTGTATTAGTAAAAGGCCAAACACTGAAAGTCACCAAGATGTGACAATCTGCTTTAAAAAGAGATGACAGATTGTAATTTTTTGTTCTTGAAAACTACAGGATTTCAGTATTTTAGAGTAATACGTTTAAAGTTTAAATTATTACACCTTAGTAAAAATCCCAAATTATCACTGTTGTGCAAAACCAAATTATTGCTTCTATTTAGGGGAAGCATATCTGACTTTTATCAAAAATACTGTTATCCAAATTACAACATGGCTTAGTCTTAGAAAATTTAGTGACTTTTATATAAACTATCATTTTCTAAAACTTTACTGGTTCCAAATACTGCCTAAACATTCATTCTCATGGTAACAGCCAAGGCACAGCAAAGCCCTCTCAGTAAATCATCATTCACCCAAGGTGACATTCAAGCTGTCAGGATCTTAAGGGTAGCAAAATAACCCTGCGATCTCACACCTCGTGCTCCAACAGGGAGAGCTCAATGACAGCACTGATAGGAAGAAGAGCAGACAAACCAAACAGCATTTTGCCTATTTTACACAGGGACTGTGTGATTTGCTCAAGGCTATATTAGGATTCAGTGTTCAGAAAGCTGGGTGAGTGGCATTTAATTGGTGTACAGTGCTGATCTCTGCAGTGCTCCTGGTTCAGAACGCTACAATGCAGTAATACCATAAATAGACTGAAGTCCTGTGAAGAAAGAAAAAAAAAACAACCGTCTCCCCATCTTCTATTCCTGCAAACACAAAGAATAATAACAAAGACAGTGCATGACAACTGTACTGTTATATACTAACCGGTGCCTCCTTAATGTAAATGATCTAACTCACTGCAGTGCAAGTCCCTGATAGATTAAATATACAACTGGGTGGATAGACCCATTTACACAGCGTGTTTAGCCAGTTCCTCAGCCTATTCATAAACACAGTACCTTTTATTTATACAGTACCTTCCTCATCTCTGTTAGTTTAAAGGCTGCAGCTCAAAGTCACCAGAGCCCTCGTCTCTCCCGCAGTTGAAAGCTCAACTCTCCAGCAGGCTCCCAGGTTCACACACATCTCCACGTACCTGCTCTGTGGCGGGAGGAGGAGGAGGTTTCGTCTCTGCTTGCAGCCTTTTTCTTCCCCGACTCTCCCAGCAGCCTTTCCAGCGCAAGCCAAGGAAGAGTTTCCTTGGGGAAGTTGTACTTCTGTTGCATGCCAGCTGACTAAAACTCTGCAAGCTCCGAGAGAAGTTTGAAGTCACAGGGAAAAAAAAATACTCCCCATAGACTGGTCCTTGAATTCATTCCTTTGCAGTCATGAGCTCTTATATATTCCCAGGCTCCCCAGAGTACGGGAATACATACCTCTGTGATAGTTTTAAAATGTGTGTGTCCTCTGTGCTCCCTTTTATTTTCCATTTTGTTCATTCAGCCTTGGCTTATTTCCTGCAGTTTCTCAGCTGGTAATTACGGTCCTCTCATATTGACACATGAAACAGTTTGTGAATACCACAAAAAATCCACTCCACAGGCTTTGGTGATACGTACTTGTCTCTGAAGTCATCCGTGCCTGTCCCACGGCTGTCAGCCTGGAGATTCTCAGGGGTTGGGTAAATCAGGGGCACTGAGCTGGCTGCAAACCTTACATTTCAAGTCCTTGCAGGATGGGGTTTGTAGGAAAAGGATATATGGCAGTAGCGTGAGCATATTTTGTTTGGTGTCTCAACAGCTCAGGTGTGTCTCCATGGCACAGCAGTGGAATGGCCAAACACACCCTTGGGGTAAAAGATAAATTCAATTTAATGCTTGAATGGGTAATAACATAAATACCTTCTAAAAAGGGCAGTGGGATGAATTTGCTTTCTTTATTTTTGGTGTGAAGTTCGCTTTGATCTCAGAAGCAACACTTTTGTGTAAGCTGGGGGGGGGACTTGCTCATTGTGTTGTCTCCATCTGCTTAAACATGCCCTGATACCTGGGCAGGTGTTCACTGCTCTGCATGTTTGTTTGCAGCACTGTAAACTTCTGACAGGGTTTTGCCAGCTCCTCAGTGGATGTCTTAAGACCAAACTGAGTCTTGGGTAAGGATAAGCAAGGATTAAGACCTCCCCTGGGCCACCCAGCTGGGGAGCTCCCACAGGCATGTGTGATCAAAGAAAACATCCCAGGGACCACTGCAAATCTCCCACCTTCTCCCCTGTGTGTCCAAGGAGCATCTCAACTGAGTGACCACCCTCAGAGGAGAAGTTTGCCTTCAGCATAATGTGTTTTTTCTCCTTTCCACTTATAGGCAACAATGGCCCAGAATTTTCACCCCAAAAAATGAGGTGCTGGTTCCCGACTCCTGTGAGTCAGAGTTGCTTCAGACCTGCACTATACTGGGAGATTCAAGATGAAAATGTCTACAAATGTGAAAGATGTGGTTTGTTAAATACCTCAATAAATACACTGTTGTTGCAATAAGCTTGTAGCAAGACTAATCAATTTAATAGTAACATGTACATAATGGTAATGAAGTAAGCAATAATGGTTTTATTACTGCACTGGCTGTTGCCTACACGTATAACTGTATATGTTTTTTTTTAATTGTTGTTGTTGTTGTTGTTGTTGTTACTTTTATTATTATGGGTCAAAACTCACCTCATGGCCCATGCTAGCTTATTTGGACAGGACTGACAAAGGGAGTTCACCAAGGAACAAGGATATATTGTATACCCTCCTGTCACCACACCAGGACAACCTGATGGCCAACTTGATGTCACAGTAGCCAAGGCTGGAGGATGACTATGGACGTGCTGCTTAGAGATGGAGGTCCAATTGTATTTCCCAGGTGGTGTACAGCTAGCCAATAGGAAAAACAGTCCATCACAGAAAGGACAGGAAGTCTCCCAATAAGAAATTTCAAACATATATGGAAGCAGAAGGAATTACTTCCATAGATCCTGCTGTTGTTAGACTCCATTTCTGGTGTGTGGGGAGCAGAAACTTGTGTCAAGCGATGGTTTATTCCCAGTGACACCTGAGTGCAGATGGCTTTTTAAGTTACATCTCTCCCACTAAAGATGTCTCTCTAAGGGAGTGATCCCTGACCTGATCTACAGAAACCTTGCCCCTCTCTACAGCAAGCTGGACCTGTCCAGGTGTGTAACCCTCAGTTATCTACCTCTGGATGGTGATCCCACAGCCCTGAGATCATTGTTTAACTTTCTTTCAGAGTGCCCTGAATAAAGTGGGGGCACCGTGCAAAGCTGCTCTAGAACAGTGGAACAGGGCTGTGCAGAGAAGAAGCAGCTGAACCTGATCCAGGCCCTGAAGAAAACTAAAGAACTACACCCAGCTTGGAGGGAAAAATCTGTTTTGGTGGGGAAGGGTGCCCATGAGAGAGCTAACCCTCAATGCGGTTGATGTGAGGAGCCAGGTTATTTGACAGCATTAATGTACCCATGCATACCCCATCAAAGAACCTGAGGACTCAAGGAGGGACACCACACTCTGCAGACTTGTAGGATCTTGCCTCCAAAACTGCTTACAAGCACCAGTCCTGCAATGATTTCTGCTGGTACCTGCCATGCACAAATCCTATATTCTTCTGTACCAGGGCAACAGGATGTGGCAATCAGCAAATGCTACTTGAAAACAAAAATGCCACAGGTCAGTGCTGGTCACACAAAGTCAATCCTCACCATCTCCTCCCCCTCCAAGTTTCATGGGATTCCCACTCTTCCATAGGAGAGGTGAACAGGCTTGGTTGGTGGGGCTGGCATGAAGACAAGCATGAAGAGAAAGCAAAATTCCAAGCTGCTGAGATGCTCCGAGACATCACTGCCAGTATAAGCATCATTGCATCTTGAACTGATGTTAGCCCAGTTGCTTTCTAGAAATTAGATTTAAAAGAAAAAAAAAATAAAAAGAAGAAAAGAAAGAATACAAAAGAAAGACAAAAGAAAGTATCCAAGAAGAAAAGAACAGGCCGTTTTTAATCACTTGCAAATATCAGAGGTTGACCGTGTGCTCACCTCACACTTAAAACAGGTTCTATCACATCAACAGGATGCCCAACTCTAATTATAAATTATATTTCCCAAGACTAAACAAAGTTTGGTGTTTATGCTCCATTTCTTCCTGCTCTGATTATAGCTTATTCTTTTTTAAAAAATTACAGGCGGAACAAGAGGTCCAAGAGCTTTGCTCTGGCCCCTTTTTCTGTTCCTGATGGTGTCGAGGGAAGTGTGACACTGCAAATGTGATGATGCATCACATATTGGGATTTTAGCTTGTCTTGGTGCTGATGCTGGTGGTGAGCAGAACAGGGAAGCTGTCCTGGTCAGCGGTGATTCCTGTCCCATATTGGTATCATCATATGGAGCCTGCAGGTCTCAGGTACTGTGTCTTCTGCTGGACTTGAAGAAGAAGCTGCTCTTGGCATCTCCCTGGACTAGGCTTGGCTCAGTCTCCTCTGGTCCCAGCCACAATCTTCCTCAGGTCCACCTCACCTCAGGTCATGAAGACATTGGCTTTGCAAGATGCAGACAGCTCCATGTACAACCGCAAAAGAGACATACCTTAGTTCCAAATCAGCTACCAGTGACCCAAGTAGCTGTGAAATTCATCTCAAAAGCAGGATAAAAAATGCATGTCCAGTTCTCCTGGGACACTTCACAACCAGCTAGGAAGCAGTCAGCTGTGCCCATGTTATGAGCCAGGGATTTGAAGAATGAGCATACTCCTGGGCATAGTCCTGGCTCATATTGCCACTCTTAGGTGACAGGGTCCCCAGGCACTGCTTGATGCCCAGGTGGGCAATGCCAGAAAATTGAGCAAGAAAGCAAAATACACATAACAGTGCCCGAGGGATTTTGCAGAGTGCTTAGGAATGCTGTACATCACTTGTAGCGGCAGATACTGTGGAAACTCCTGGTGTAAGTAGGCACTAGTGCAGGATAAAGATGAGGTGGCTTTGGTGATAAGGGTCTTCTGCAGACTGAGAGACCACAGAAGATAACACAAATAAGTTGGGAAGGAACCTTTTCCCCAGAGGTGGGGGTTGTTGGTGCATACAGCAGTGAGGCAGTAAGGGAAAAGGGAGAGGAAAAACGTGTGGACAAAACTTGCAGACAAGTAAACTCATAACACAGGAGCTGCAGAGTCACATAATTTTTGGGGAGTTGAAACGGGGCAAAGCATTTCAATTGGAATTTATGTTTGAATTGTGAGGGGCCAAAACTGTCTGCAGGGTCCTCTGGTTGTATTTTCTATCCCCTGTTGACCTCAGGCACACACCATTGCCCAGCAAGACTCTGAGATATAACTTGCAAGCAGAGTTGCCAGATGAACATCTTGAGAAGATGGAAATAAGGACAGAGAGCTCCTGCCTCGCACTTGCACTGCCAGTTCAGATGGTTGGAGGCAGCCTGCATCCAACCCAGATTTCAGGTGTTTCTGCCCACTACTGTCTGCCCATTGCTAACTGCCCACCACGATATCCAGGGATATCTCCTAGCCTGTGTTTGAACATCCCAAAGCTTTATCAGGAAACTGTGCTCCATGGGACAAATATGGTTGAACTTGAAATGCAAACCAAATGAGACTGATGTGGTTTCTCTTGCAAATATACCTCTGCTCTACCACTGCAATAGCAGGAGGATTTTTTAATCAAGTGGTGCCAAACAAGCAGCAGAACAGTTTTCTCTGTTGTCTGTGCTAATGGGGTTGAAGATCGTGTTTCACTCTAAATCAGCCTCTCCTTTTAAAATGCGAAATGTCATCCATTCTTCCTTGTCTTGGTTTCCTTTTGAGTGAGGGAATGAATGTCATTCATGTGTGGCATTTTCAGTCCCTGGTATTGACTCAAGATGGTATGAAAATCAGTTTAAGCTATCAACCACCATTGAAATAATCCATTTTCCCTTTTTGTTGCCCCTTCTTTCCACCTCTTTACTTTGGCTAGGTGGTGTCTTGCCAGAGGGCAGCTACAGTGAAAGGATTACTGGCATTCTATGTACAAGGCCTTGAAGATGGTGATGACAAAAGTAATTTTCAGATCATGCAGAAAAGGATTTCACCACAGTTGGTTGAGAGTGTGATTTTGCTCCTTCTATGTTGCTTTTTTTCAGGCAAGCACTGAAAAGAAAAGAAGTTTGCAATCATAATCATAGGGAGGGAAGAAATTGGTTAGAAATGCTCTATTTTTGTCATCTTCCTTAAACACTTTGATCCCTTCCATAACAAGCCCTTGTCCCATCACTATGTCATCATTTCTTTTATAGCTCACAGGTGTGTTATTTTCAAAATGTCTCTGCCTCCTGCACAATGTGTTAGCTTTTCTTGAACAATAAAACTTCCACCCCCAGTGACATATTTTGGAAATTTCTTTCCATTAAGGAAAAAGATTGAAACCCTGACTTAAACCCTGAGCATGGTCCTTGCTGTGCAGGCAGTCTGTCACGATAGTCCCTGCGCGCAGTGCTTCATTTGGAACATACTGCAGGAGGAGAAAGGTATATTCACCATCTAACATCTTTGGACCAAAGAATGAAGCTGGGGATGCACTGGGAGACATAGGGGAATGTTGGAGTTATTTCAGTGGACTGAGAAAGCAGACATAGGGTAACAATCTGAAGAAAACTATTTTGCTCATCTATCTGATTTTTCCAAACACTGAAACCTAATTTGCTGCTGAACATCTTCTAGATTTTCAAAGTGGGATGCACTCAGCAAAAACTTCAGAGCCAGCGCACAGGCTACTTTTCCCCTAGGAGGTTTAGTGCACTGGAATGGTGAAATATGGGGAATACAGAAGCACAGATAATTATGCTCAAATATGTATCACCAGCTCCCTGACAGGTAGGGGAATGTAGTGATGGCAGCAGCTTTGGAGAGATGAGTAAACTCCTAATCTCCTTTTTCTCAAGAAATTTGTAACCCCAGAATGATGTCATAGGTGAAAAAGATGCAATATCTCTGATCAAATGCAGACATCTACAAGGTTGGTATCTATCAAAGGAGCCACTGATTCTGATATCCTCCACAGCTCATGGAGGGAAATAAAAGCCCTTCTTTCTTGTGATTCATCTCACTCTCCAGCAGATGAGTCACTCACAAGGAGCTCTGACTTTCTCCTGTGAAAAAGGGAGCGGTGAATGACTAACACAGACATAGATTCAAAATTAAGGGAAATGAGTCCCTGTTGTAGTCAGGATACAGAGAATTTGGGGATTTTTTTTGCTGGTTGTGGGTGTACCTCCTGCTGGTGTAAATCCCAGATTTTCAGCCCAGGTTGGACATATCAATTCCTCAAAATAATTTCCAGGTTTCCTTGAGAGAAGCCATTTGGGAATGGTATCTCTGGATGTGTATAAATGTTAGAAGGGATTCTGCAATTCTGTTGTTGCTTTGAGGATCTGACATCCATCACCCCACCGAGCAAAGCCCTGAATAGGATTCCTCTGTGAAGGGCCTCAGTACCCCTATAAAGCATGTTGTCATACACAAATGTAAAGATCTTTGTTAAGAAATTGGGATGCAGCTTCTGGGGTTAGACTGTACATCCCTTTTCCTCCTCAGGTCAAAGGCACTGTTTTAGACAATGTTCCTTACAGATTTCATGACCCATCTAGAAGGTCTGTCTATGCCATATCATAAGCCATATCTCCTCGACAAAGGGGTGTGCTTTTTTAGATTTGCTCTCTTGCATCAAGATTACTGTATTTTAATCTTCTCCATATCATGAGTGAAGAGAAGCTCTTCATTGCTCATTGGACATTTTCAAAAGGTCCCTCTGGCTGATAGCACACTTCACAACTTAATGGATGAAATCAGCTGCCCTCAGGACTATGAGAATGGACAAACTGATTCATACCCTTGCTAGGTTTAGATCTCAGTCATTTTCAGCTCTCAGGTAAGACATTCTTGATAAGGGACCTGTCCTTTTACTGTACATCAGTGAATACCCACTTATGCCCCATGAAAAGTGGGTGGACGTACAGCTCCCACTGACCTCTCCCTTTCTCCAGACACGTGAGCCAATATAAATGCCATCCACGAAAGAGGTTTCAGTCACAGCACTGAGGAATTTCCTCACCTTCCGTTTGTGACAATTCGTGTAGTTAACCCATGATGAACCGCTCTTAGCTCAGCCCATTTCATCCTTGAAAAATGCAGAGAATTTCTACACAAATAAACAAAACAAAAAATAGCCATCAAACTGTGCCATATGAGGTTGTTGTAAGGGTTGAGATTCAGGATAAAAACATTTTAGCAGGGCCTGTTGTACTAAAACAAGGGGTAATGCTTTTAAATTAAAATATGGATTATTTAGATTAGATATTAGGAAAACCTTTTTTTACAACAAGTGTGGTGAAACACTGGCACAGAGAAGCTGTGGTTGCTGCATCCCTGCAAGTGTTCAAGGCCAGGCTGGACAGGGGTCTGAACAACCTGGTCTAGTTGAAGATGTCCCTCCTCATTTCAGGGAGAGTGAACTAGATGACTTTGGTTCCTTACAAACCAAACTATTCTATGTTTCTTTAATAAGAAACAAAATCTTCTTTAATGAAGATTATTAAAGAAAACTGTGGTGATATTTTCTGGCCACTGAACAATTCGCTCATTGGCATGGGCAGGGAGCACACAGGACCACTGATTTTCATATTCTTTGCCTGCCCTCTCGTGGTGAATGGGTGCTGATTAAGTGCATGCATGCATATCTATTTCTATACAGACATAAGAATGCAAATGTGCATATATACATGTATGCACTGACATTTACAGCAGAAAACACTTTCATCAGATTTGTACCTTGCATTTGATGTTACAGAAGTGAGTAGTAGTTAGTTGCTGTCATTGGCTGTAGCTGGTCTTTTTAATGCTGAAGATTTTCCTGTGATTGGTTAAAACTTAGTTCTGATAAAATATTTCAGCATGAAAATAATAGGAGTAAAGTATTTGTTCCAGCTTGGAGAGACCAGGCAGGTCTCTATGTGCCCTTTTCTATAACGAAACTCTGCCAAAACTGAGTGAGTTGTACAAAATCAAGAGCAAAATGTTTTCACAGGACCCATTCTTATGGCAAATACAGGGCAGCATAAAAACAACTGCCACAGCATGAATGTGCCTTTTTCTACACAATGCCAGTCCGAGACAGCAGAGGGGCACAGAAGGTGAAAGCTCGGAGAAGATATGTTCATTCACCTTTGGTGAGATTTATTTTCAAGCCATTTTCAGCTCATTTCCCCTTGTAACTGCGAAGAGCAGAGGGATTTGCCACGTAGCCCTTCACACCTCCTAGAAATGTGTCCAGAACCGGGGTGTGAGGCACTGAGGATAAATGTGTTCAATGCTGCAGCTCCCATGACTTCTATAAATATCAGAGGTATTGCCTAAACATGGTGTTCCAGCCTCTTCTCTTCGGATGACCTATTACAGTGAGAAGGACAGCAAAGGTGATATTCATATTGATGGGCTCGGTCTATGTCCAGAGCAAAGTGAACAAGAGTAACTTCTCTTCAACACCTTAATTCGCCACTCAACACATTTATTATCCTGATTACATATTTACTTGGAATTTTGTTTTAAAGCCATTTGCAGGGATCAGCACACTGTGCCTCTGGACTAGCATAGCTTTAGGCAACATGGAGATGATGTCCATAATCCCAAGCTCCCCAGGGACATAGTCACAACACAAAGCATGCCAGAATTGGAGAAGTGCTTGGACAACAGTCTCAAGCACATGGTGGGGTTCTTGGAACAGTCCTGTGCAAGGATAGAAGATGGACTTGATGATCCATGTGGGTCCCTTCCAACTCAGGATATTGTCTCAGATGATTCTAATCTATGATTCCATATTGTCCAAATGCACCATTTATTGCACACTGTCCCGTGACTGCAAGTACTTGCTTGCCTTTCTGTGGCGACTCCATCTGAACAGATCACCAGCTCCTGAGTATGGGATTCACCTGGTAAATTGCTAGTACCAGTGGTCCCTAGCCCAACAAGCACCACCCTAAACAACCTCGGGGCGTGTCTGGGACCACGGATATTCCCAACATGTAATTTGGGTGTTTGGAAGGGGAAGGCAGTTTATTAGCTGGCTCCAGGGTGAAGGAGACTGAAACAGCTCATGCCTCAAACATTGATATAAAGTTTTGCCCATTATAACAAACACTGTATGAAGAAGCTACAAAGAAGCCTCCCTGAAGATACCCGACTGTGACTTTGGACTGTAAGTCCAGCTGCCAAGATAAGATACTATTGTTCAATCATCTCAACCAAGTGAGAAACAAACAAGGCTGAGGGAATGGAATGCACCCACAAGAGAGCCAAATGCATCCACAAGAGAGCTGCACCCAT
This sequence comes from Acanthiza pusilla, assembly GCA_036630365.1. Lineage (NCBI taxonomy): Eukaryota > Metazoa > Chordata > Aves > Passeriformes > Acanthizidae > Acanthiza > Acanthiza pusilla. The sequence continues at coordinate 18,650,040 of JAXCHO010000027.1, read as the reverse complement.
GCAGCAGAGATTCTTCCCTGGCTAGATTTGGGGTGGGGGAAATCACAGCCCACAGAAGCCAGGTTTACACAGACTCCCCTCCGAATTGGAGGGCAGGGGGTGGAGGTTTTGGGTGTGACCTCTGGTCAGAGGCAGTGAGCACCCATCCTCCCTTACACAAACCGGCCCAGCTGTGGAACCCCCAACCCCACAGGCTACATCCACAGGCCATTCACATGAGAAGCGACAGAGAGGGTGCCTTAATCCACGAAAGACCCCCAAAGTGCCCCCCAGAATCATTCTTGAGGCCTTGCACCACAGGACTGCACGTGATGCAACAAATCCAAACTCTGTTGTAAGAGACAATGGCAAACTCCGCCCCACCCAGGCAGGTGCCTGAGTTTTTTCCTATATGGCCCGAGTGTATGCTAACCCATCAGATTCTATGCTTTGCAGGGTGCCCATCACCACCAAGAAGAGCAGCTGGAGAGAATCATCGGGACACCAGTGGGATCCACAGATGGTGGTATTTTCTTTATTCTGTCTCTGTCACTCTCTTTATGTCCCCCCCACCTCTTTTCTGTTTCTTTCTCCTGTTTTTTCTCTCTTTTCTCGCTCTCTCTCTCTCATATTTACTATCAAATAAAACCCATACTATTGATTGGCATATGGTCTCATTTGCACCTTAATTCAGGCAGAGGCATTTCTAATAACACACAGTAACTGGATCATGACACAGTGCAAGGGAAAGGTATCAAGCAGAGCCATTTAACCATGAAGTTATCCCCAGTGTTTTCTGAGGAGCATCCATTTGTGCTTTTCCTTTTCTGAGTCCACAGACGCAACACACAAGGTTGGTTCCTCTCATTGCTTAGGGCCTCCTGTTGTTCCAGATATGGGGAATGATCTGCTAGAGACCTCTAGAGGATGTGAAACCTACTGTCCCACCACAGCTGGAGGACTTCCTGTCTGGAGAGATTCTTCACTCATTTTCTTTCCACCTGCCCATTCTCTGTTGGCTGGGCACATGTGGACAACAGTGCCTGGGTGTGCAACTAAGGCAGGTTCATCCTAACTAGATGAAGATTTTTTTGTCTTTTAACCTCACCTGGTTAGGGCATTATTCTCATGTTTCCTGTCCCTCTCTGCACACACAGACACCAGAGTGCACAGTCTGCACTCTTTATAATATCAGCCACAAGGACAAAGCTACAGCAGCAGGAGTAAAGAGGAGAAGGTTTTCCGGCTGATCCCTCCCATCCACAGTGTGAGAAATGGAGTTCCTGGGGTCAGCCTACAAACTGGACCTGAGGCTTGAACCCACCCTGAGTAGGGGGTCATATTTCCCTCTTGTCCTGGCTGTGTAGCAGTCAGCCAGAGCAACCTAAATGACATCTCTCCATGAATAAACTCTGGCATCTTATTTGACTAACAGCCTGCAGTTATTCCAGTGCTTTCTATGTGATGATGGTGTTTGGTGAGCCAGAGTTACAGATGTGGCCAGGCAATCACCTCCACAGGAAGACCACATAAGTAGGTTAAACAAAAGCTTTATTTCCCCACAGTGTTCTCGGGATATGGTGCCAAGATTCCGCAGACTGTTCAAAACAAGGATTGGCAAGTAGTGCTGTGCTCCTGTGATGCTTCTAATTGCACACAGCCACAAGTCACAAAATGCATGTTCAGAGCCAAGCCTGAACTTGCTTTAAAACCAGAAGTGTTTAGTTTAACAGTTTTCAGGCTTGTTCTTTAAAGCAATAATGTACAAAGCAGAGGTCACATGCAAGGGACTGTAGCTCTGTGGAGAAGGACCTCGAGGTCCTGGTGGACAACACACTGTCCCTGAGCCAGCAGTGTCCTGGGGGCCAAGGAGGCGAATAGGTGCATTGGGGTGCACTGGCCAATGAGTCAATGGGGCAAGCCCAGGGTGCATTAGGAAGAGAAAGCATTGCCAGCAGGTCAAGGGAGGTGATCCTGCCCCTCTACTCAGCCCTGGTGAGGCACCTCTGGAGTGCTGTGTCCAGTTCTGAGCTCCTCAGGACAAAAGAGACATGGAGCTCATGGAGCAGGTCCAGTGGAGGGTTACAGAGATGATGAGGGGACTGGAGCATCTCTCTTATGAGGAAAGGCTGAGGGAGCTGGGGCTGTTCAGCCTCCAGAGGAGATGGCTGATAGGGGAGCTCATCCTTGTCTGTCAGTGTCTGCAGGGAGGGGTCAGAGCATGGACCAGGCTCTGCTTGGTGGTGCCCAGCAACGGGACAAGAGGCCATGGGCAGAAACGGATGCCTAGAAAGTTCCACCTGAACATGAGGAAGAACTTCTGTCCTGTGCAGTGACTGAGCACTGGAACAGATCACCCAGAGAGGGTGCGGAGTCTCCCTCACTGGAGATATTCCAGAACTGTTCAGACACAACCCTGTGCCACGTGCTCTGGGATGACCCTGCTAGAGGAGTTGTTGGACGAGATGACCCACTGCGGAGCGTTCCAACCTGGCCCATTCTGTGATTCTGTGTGTAAGCAAATTCTGCAGCTGTGACAGGGTTGTGTGTATGGACAGGAAAACGAGAGGCTGAAGAGCACTACCATGGAAAGGGACCTGGGGGTCCTGGTCCATGGCCAGTTGAACATGAGTCAGCAGTACCCCTGTCCTGGGGGCCATCAGGCCCAGCATCGCCAGGTGGGACAGGGAGGGGATTGTCCCACTCTTCTCTGCACTGGGGCAGCCTCACTTTGAGCACTGGGGGCAGTTTTGGGCATGATTATATAAAAGACATTAAGCCATTGGAGAGTATCTGAAGGAGGGCAACAAGGATGGTGAAGAGCCTTAAGGCTCCGTGTGAGGAGCGGCTGAGGTCTCTTGGTCCATTCAGCCTGGAGGAGACTGAGGAGAGACCTCATTGCAATCTTCAACATCCTCATGAAGGGCCGCAGAGGGGCAGGTGCCAATCTCCTCCCTCTTGTTATCAGTAACAGGACTCAGGGAATGGCATGAAGTTGAGTCATGGGAGGTTTACCTTTTGGGGTGGGCTTGGGGGTGCACTGAGGGTTTTGCAGGACAGGTGAGGCCAGTGAGGATGATGATAGAGCAGACTCTGCCATGGGAAGAGGCTTTAGCTTTTGGGGGTGGGGGGCTTCCTGGACACACCCAGAGGGGAAGGGCTGATCCAAGTGGGTCTCTCAAGGACCGATGGTGAGATCATCTCACAGGGGTTTGGGGGCGCACTTTGCACCTGAATATGGAGATAGTGCATTTCTCAAGGGAGATGCCAAGGGATGAGCCAAGTGCCAAAGCGGAGCACAGGGGAGGAGAGCAGCACACTGGAGCAGGTGAGTCTGTGTGTAGGGTAGCAGGGAAGAAGCAGCTGGTCCCCCACTGTCCTTCATGGCCTGTGCCCCACTTGACTTTTGGCTCCCCTCTGCCTTTGACCTTCAGGTCCTGCATCTGCCCCGGGCCGTGGGGTCAAGGCTGGTCGAGGGACCAGACCCAGGGGTTGAGAGCAGATGGGGACCCAGGATCAGGGGACCTGGCTGTCAAGGGGCAACCAGGGACTTGGTGGTTGAGGGTGTCTGAGGGGGACTCAGGGGTTGAGGATAGCAGAGGGAGGCTGGGGACCTGGAGGCTGAAGGCTATGGACGGTAGCTGGAGACCTGAGGGTGGTGGATGTCCAGGAGACCCAGGAGCGCAGTCTGGGTACCTGGGGTCAAGGGTGGCAGTGGGAGACCCCATGATCAAGGGCGGTTAGGGGATCTGAGGATCGAGTGCAGTCAGGGAGCTGGGGGTTGAGGGTGGCAGAGGGCAGACAGGGACCTGCAAATCGAGGATGGCTGGGAGATGCAGGAGTGGAGCACAATCTAGGTACCCAGCATCGAGGGTGGTGGTGGAGTGGCTGGGGAGTTGGGGGTCCAGGGTGGTTGGGGATGGCCAGGGACCTGGGGGTCGAGGGCAGGTGAGGTACCCAGGGGTGGAGGATGGCAGAGGGTAGCTGGGGCCTGAGGGACCAGGGTAGCATGGGGACCCAGGAATTGAGTGCAGTCTGGGTATCTTGGGCTTGAGGGCAGCCAATGGCAACTGGGGACCCCAGGGCTGAGGAGAGTTGGGGACCCCAGGGCCCAGGGAGGAGGTGGGACCCAAAGGTCAAGGGTGATGGAGGGTGGCCGAGGACCCTGGGAACAAGTGCGGATGGGGACCTGGGGCCAAGTGTGGCAGAGGGTGGTCAGGGGCCCAGAAGGCCCAGGGTTTGAGGGTGGCTGGAGGTCGAGGGCAACCAAAGAACCCAGGCCATAGGCAACCTAGGGACCTAGGGGGTGAGGACATACTAGGACCGCAGAGTCAAGGGCAATGGCAAACACATATGCGTCAAGGATGGCTGAGGATCCTGGAATCATGGGAGGCTAAGGGACCCTGGGGTCAATGGCTGCTAGGGGGACTCAGTGGTCAAGGGCAGCCAAAGGCCTCAGGGTCATGGGTGGCTGCCGAACCCAAGGATGCCACACAAAGAGCAACTTTTTGTTTTGATGCACTCACTGGTGACTTCATTGGATGTCCCTGGAGTCACAGTGCAAAACTGGGGAATTTAGGTTGTCCAGAGAGGTGGTAGATACCCCATCCCTGGAAATATTCAAGGCCAATTTGGACAGGGCTTGGAGCATCTTGGTCTAGTGGAAGGTGTCCCTGCCTGTGGAATGTGTTCCTGCTCATGGCAGGGGGCTTGGAATGAGATGAGCTTTGAAAGTCCTTTCCAACCCAAACCATGCTGTGATTCTCTGATTTACATTAGACATTGGGAAGAAATTCTTCCCTGTGAGGGTGGTGAGGCACCAGCACAGGTTGCCCAGAGAAGCTGTGGCTGCCCCACCGGTGGAAGTGTCGATGTGCCAGGGGGTGGCAGTGTTAGAGCACGGAAGGAGGAGACTCCTCCATGTAAGTAGGGGAGCCGGTGAAGTCCCGGAGCTGGAATGCCGGATGTGAACATCCCATATCCTGCAGCCCAATAGCTCTCCAGAGAGTCCTGGGCGTCCAGTTGAATTTTATTTCTGTGCATGTCTCTGGGCAAAGTGAGGAAATTAAAAAATAATTACTTTAACTGAAAATTTTTAGCTAAGCAAAAGGAAAAATGAAACAGGAAGTTCCGGGTTCCCACTGCTCAGAGACTTGTATGAGCTGGGATCACCCTCACCTGCACCTTGAGTGGGTCCTACGGCTTCTCACCAGCCTCAGTTTCCCCATCTGCCCAGTCTGGGCTCTTCAGATGAGGAATCCCATGAATCAACTCAGACACCCACCTCTCAACCCACCCCCCAGAAAACCCCCAGCGCTGCCTATAAATTTGGGGATGCTCACTTGAAAAGCATTCTGGAGGCTATGTGGCATGAGCTGCATGAGACTGACTGTGTGTTTGGGAATCACCAAGTCCTTCACCCCTTTGGCACGTTCCTGGTGCACAGGAAAAACACAAGAACAATGGGGGAAGGAGGTTGTCATTGTCCCCCTGACCCCGTACCTCCCTCAGTCCTTGTTTTTGTGATTTGAGCTCTGGCAGTGATTTATATAAAATTCACATGCTGTAGAGAAATGCATTTTTATGGCATCCAAATACAGATTAGATCCAGCCATGTCACTCACCATATTCATAGCATATCCATTTATTAATCTGCCCTTATTCCACAGTTTTATTAAGAATTGATTGTGCATGCTTGGTAAAACTGAGGAGCTGAAGAGTGATACCAAGCGTTTTATTTCCATAAAGAGAAATTTGCATTTTCCTACCCAGAACTTTGGAAATTCAAAATCAATGTTGTAGTAAATTTTTTTTTTAAACTGGGGCAAGCTGGGATTGTTATTCCTGAGGCATTTGTTTGGTCCTATATGGGATCATGCCCAGCTCTAGTAGGGAGCAGGGTGGAGGGGTAGAAGAAAAGGTGAATGCAGAGCTGACATTTGAAGTCCCCTCTCCCTCCCTGCCCCCAAGCAGGGGATGCTCTACAAAACCAGTAAAGGAATCTACTGAAGGAGAGAATGGGGGCCTGAGCAACCTGATCTAGTGGAAGATGTCCCTGCTCACGGCAGCGTGTTGGACTAGATGACATTTAATTGCCCCTTCTAACCCATAAAATTCTATGATTCTACGTTTTTGTGATTCTGTGATCCTATGAATGGTTAAAAACAGACATGCAGACATGTTATTTTAATTTTAAGAAAAAAAATGAAATAAAGAGAGTAAAAGTTAATTCAGATAGCATCAATGTAAGAACTTTTTTACATAAATTCACTGAATCTTCACTGAATCTTTTCTCTTGAACTCCAGCATCTATGTGAAAATGAAAGTATTTCCCAGCAAGTCATAATTAGGAGCATGAAAACCCTTGCTGTACCCTGGGACATCCACAGGACACAGTGGTGTTCATGAGTTGACTTACAGCTAGACGAATAAATGGCTCCAGGATGATGCCTCACATCTGCAAAGCAGCCCGAAGGGTAACCTTTGCCTATACCCCAAGTCCCCTGGAGCTCCTTCACATGCCAGAGCTGCAAAATAAAATAGAGTTGAAAGGATTTAATCTCGTTAGAAGTCCCACTGCATGCTCTCTAGGACCCAGACCATCTGATGCTCAGGCTCCCTGAGGCTTCAGCATGTTCCAGCCCTTGCTGTGCAAGCCCTGATTGTGCTTGTCCCTTGATAATAATTATTCTGAAAAACCTTCCTAAAACTCCAAAGATCTCCAAGTCACTGAGAGACCAATTTGCACTGTTTTTACTGGTATTGCCATCTGAGTATAAGAATTAGTATTTCAAAACAAACACGTTTGGAAATACAATTTCTCGCGAATGTTTACAGGGAAGATTTTAATATGAGTGTCAAGGGACTCCACTATGAGGGGCACTATCCACTCGGATGCAGTCAGACATTCAAGTGGGAAATTGCCCTGACAATCATAGGATATAAAATCACAGAATTATTTGGGTTGGAAAAACCCTCTGAGATCATCAGATCCAACTGTACCCCCAGCACTGCCAAGCCCACCATTAACCCATGTCGCCAGGTGCCACATCCATGAGGCTTTTAAATCCCTCCAGGGATGGGCACTCCACCAGTGCTCTGGGTAGATTGTGCCAGGGCTGAACAGCCCTTTCCAAGAAGAAATTTTCCTCAGTACCCTTGGCACAGCTTGAGGCTCTTTCCTCTTGTCCTGTTATTTGTTACCTGGGAGAAAAGACTGATCCCCACCCGGCTACAACATCAGAAGGACATGGACCTATTGGATCAAGTGTAGAGGAGGTCACAAAGATATTCTGAGGGCTGGAGCACCTCTGCTCTGGTGACAAGCTGGGAGAGCTGGGGGTGGTCAGCCTGGAGAAGGGAAGGCTCCAGGGAGACCTTAGACCCCTGCCAAGAGAGTGGGAGAAAGATTTTGGACAAGGGCCTGAAAGGTCAGGACAAGGGGGAATAGCTTCCCATTGCCAGAGGGCAGGTTTACGTCAAAGATACCAGGGGGAAGAAACGACCAATCTTCCTTCAGTTTCTCCAATGGCCTTGATACAACAGCCCACTTCCACCACATAGCAAATGCTGGGTAGTGGAAATTCTTCTTTTGCTGCTCTTGAGTGTACAAACTACGGTTGTACCATCTCCATCTGCTGTGAGGGGAATTCAAAACTGTTGACATGCTCTGTTGGTAAAATAATTGTGGGTTAAAATAAATGTGTGGGCTCAAGCCAAGAAAACCTCACGGAAAGCATCTCTGGGGAGCAGGGCAGCACGCTCAAATACGATCTGTATCAGCAGTGGCTGCGCCCGTTGATTTATTGCCGGAGTTATGCACTTCCCGCTAAGGATAACACTAAGGAAGGGGAAGACCGTGTTAACTCCAAAGTACAAGTGAGCTATTGCTGCGACTATTCAGTTAGTAGGAAAATATTTTTCAGACTAATTAAGTGTTTCATTTTGATTTATTTTTTTCTATTGGGGTCCAGGATGGAAAAATATGACTGTAATCCATGTCAACAGGCTCCAAGGGATGAGAATTTGATCTAATACATCTGAAAACAACTTCAAATCAATGCTAATTTTAAGGACTTTACATGCTGGCAATTTTATTTTGGTACAATAAATTACGTTGGTTTTTTTAATAGCACAGAAATTTTTGTATAAATTACCTCCTCAAAGCTTACCAGTTTGGAAAAAATAATAACAAGGATGAGAAATAGAGAAGGTTAGATTAGATGAGGAGGTAGAGAGTAAAAAAAATATCAATTGCATTTAAATCTTGGGGTGGCAAAAAATCTATTTTTTTGTAATATTAAATGCATCCCTTCTATATGGTTATGGAGATGAGTTTCTAGGTGAAAGGTAAAACTATCTGAAAATTACCAGAGATTTAATAAAGTTCAGAAATTGCATGAGATCAGCCATTACTCTAAACTGCTTGTGGCCATGCAGAAAACATTTCCAAGTGAGCTTTATTTCCCCTCTCCTTAAACTGGGATAAGGAAAGCAAGGAAAGGCATAAAACCTTAAGTAAGCCTAATTTCTCCTTCTTTTTTTAGCTTAAACCTAACGAACACAAGGGTATTTTTTTTCTTATTAACATTATCTTGGTTTTGATTTACACACTGTTAGAGAAAATAGATAAATTCTCAAGGAATTTGTGCCCATGAAAGGGCGGCAGCTCTTTTGTGACTTGAAGTTGCTGGAAGTTTCCAAAATGCTGCAATATTTTTCTGCAGCAAATAAGCATATTCCATAGGTTTTGAAAGAATAGTCCTTTCTGCATTAAATCTTTATGAGCAACAAAGAAAGTTTTTCTATTGAGAAGGAAGAAAATCTTCATACCTCGGGAATTTTAAAAGCTCATAATGTAAAATAAATGGGAATGTATGGCACACATTGTCTTACCCTTCCTGTACAAATCCAAAAGGTATCACAAGTTTATATGAATAATACAACTCTAGAGCTACACTATGTAAAACAAAGATACGTAAGGGCTGTAAGCTGCCATACACTGTGTCCCCCTTCATCTGAGCTGAAGTCACTAACTCATTCCTACTTTTTCGTTACAGTTTCTTTGAATGTCATGAAACATTTCTTACTATAATAAACGACATGATGACGACCTCCATCAGCCAAAAGAACTACAGTAAAAATTATTATCATTAGTATTTTATGTACTACGAAAGGACATGGAAATCAAAAGAAATTTTACATTTTCATCTGAAATTCAGCAACAACAGCAGAATGCAACTGCAATGGCCATGGGAAATGCAGTGAGCTGCAAGTATCCAACCAATGGCAGCTTGAATATGAAAAATGGTGAGAGGACTTTGGATAGCAAAGATTATAATCTAGCAAAAAAAAGAAGGCTGATGGACTGCTCCTGAGCCAATTCCCTGAATTCCCTTAGAGAAGTGGGCATTTCTATAACATGTCTCATCCCCTCCCCAGTGAAGAATGGGGCAAAGGACCTGCACGGCCCCAAATGTGCCCTTTCCCCACAGACCAGAAAAGTGACCCCAAATGACCAGCCATATGGGGGGAGTCTGAATGGAGAACACCCAAAGCAAGGTGGGACAAACCCTTCACTTCTATGCCCAAAGCTGAAGAACGTACTATCTATAGACAAACTCCACATCTCCAACAGAGAATCCAAATCATCTTAATTATGAGTTCGAGGCAAGAGGGGCTCAGCCATCTTGCAAAGTACTCAGCACTTTCATCCAATAAGTGCTTTCCTTACAGAAGTTCTGCAAATCTCCTTAAGGAAATATCCTGGACATCAGCCTGTTTTATGGAATCATCATTGAACCACACAGTTATTTGGTTTGGGAGGGAGGCTTAAGATCATCCAATTCCACCCCCCTGCCATGCACAGGGACACCTTCCACTAGACCAAGTTGCTCCAAGCCCTGCCTAACCTGCCCTTGAGCACTTCCTGGGATAGGGCAGCCACAGCTTCTATGGACAACCTGTGCCAGGGCTTCACCACCTGCACAGGAAAAAATTTCTTTGCAGTATCCAATCTAACCCTGCCCTCTGTCAGCATGAAACCATTCCTCTTGTCCTGTCACTGCAGGCCCTCCCACTGGAGTCCCTCTCCAGGTCTCTCAGAGCCCCTTGAGGCCCTGGAAGGCTTAGGACCATTATCCTGCCACCTGCAACCTCCCCCGTTACGCAGCCAAGATGACAAGAAGAGTGAACATCCAGCTGGCAGTGAGCACCTGGATTCCTGCACTGCTAATACCTGTGCCCATCATCACACCGACCTCTTCACTAGCTTACAGAAACAAAAATATGGGACACCACTGCTTTTCTGACCACCTGGCAGCTGTACAAGCCATATGCTTGGACTTCAGTGCTGATTTCCAGGCATGAGGGTTCCTTATTGCTGTGATAGTGTTGGTTACCCCTCTGGTCGCATCAAAGCATTATATGTCCACATCATCCCCTCAATACTACAGATGAACTCCAAAGGAGGAGTCAAACCTTTATTTTATTTATTATTTCACTCCTCTGGTTAACTAAAATATCATCACCTTTGGAGTTCTGTGTGGTTTCCCTGAACTAGGGTATATCCCATTAATATCTTTCAGCCCATTCCCACTAATTTTTTAACAGACTTGCTGTAATATTTGTAATTTTCTAGTTTGTCTTCTATCCTTCAGAGACTAAATGACTGAGGCACTAAATAAAGCCACGAAAGCACTAAAAAAAGCTGAAAAAATACTAAATAAATCCCTGAATGCACTTAATAAAGCTGAACTAGAGCATTACCATGTTTCTTTACACTTTCCTCTACTATGGAGGATGCATTGTTTTAATTCCTCCATTTAAGACTTTCTGGGATGACAGAAGTTATTTTCCCTACAAATGACAGAGGTGACTCTGGACTTCATTGTTCCCAGGTAAGGAAACTACAACATCACTTCACAGGACTGCAGAACTGTGGGGAAAGTTACAGATAATTAAAAAATGAGCGGGCATAGTTGTATGAAACCATTTCTGTGTGCAATACAGTGCTGTCAACCACTTCTTACACCCAACAGCCTCATTCCCCGGCTCCTGCACTAGGGAAGCCAACATGAAGCAACAGACAATAAACCACCATGAACCTCCAACTGTCAACACTATCAAGCATCAGAAAGTGGGATTGTTCATCTAGAGTTTATTCAGTTCCTTTTTCCTTCAGAGCAGGCCACTAGTCTAGTGCAAATCTCTGCCCTTTTGAGACATACCTGGTTTTTTTCTGAGATTAGTAGACTGAAATTTATGTCTTTCCCACAGAACCTTTCTAAGCTCATTAAAGGCTTTGGGGTGTGCAACAGAGATATGGGGGTAGCCTTGTGCTATCTCCTCATTTATTCATTAATATTTTTAACTTGAGCTAGTGATTCAACCCAGATTCATCCCATTGCTTCAACAGTTCATGTAAGCCTAGACGGGTCTCTGTTCCCCATGCAGTAATATCACCCTCCTGTGATCAATCCTCAATGCTCTTGGCTGCCTCCAAGCAGTGGACCTCCAGCCAAGGGTGCTGGAGAAGAGAACAGCCGGATGTGCTCTCTATGACACGGACTCCCCTGCACTGTCCACTACCAAAAGTGTACACATAGATTGGAATTCATTGAAAAAAGAGATAAGAAAGAATTAATCTAAATGTAGTGGATGATTTGGGTGGAAGAGGTTGGTTTTTAAATGCCTGTAGACTTTTAATGTTTCCTGTTGAATTCCCAATGTGCTGAGCAACTTCTCTATCACAAGCATGTGAGCAGGTGCTGTTTAAGAGTCACCAAAGGCAATGACATGGCATTCTCTTGGTTGTTGAAAAGTGGCCACCGTGCCCAGGCAGAGGCTCTTCCTCCACATGAGGAGGCACCACGGGATCCAGTCAGGGAACCAAAGATACCCATGTGTTATTTAGCACATGAAAAGTCAGCAGTGGTCCCCTGTTTGCAAGAGAGGAGATCTGCCCACATGTTAAAGGAGAGGTTTCCATGAGGGACCTTGCTGACACACTAACAAACACACCAAGTTCAAGTGCCTGAAGGGCTTTCATGGGACAAGGAGATCTCTAATGAGCTTCGAGGAATTCCAGGATTAGCCTGAGTTAGAGGTGCCATGTATCATAAATTCTCCCTTGGTCTTGACTTTTGCAGATTGTGGCCTTTGTGTGTGGAAGAGCTGACATCTCCGTGCAGGACAGCAATATAGTCTGATCTAGCTGGATTGTTTTCAGTTTTCAGTTGAAACCCTCCCCCTAACAAAGTGTTTAGCAATGAAGAACTGCTCATAATGACCAGCAAAATGTTCTTTCTGTATTATCCTCACTGTTAAAAACTTAAGCTTTATTCCCACTTTGATGTAATTCATTTCCCACCATAAGATTTTTTTCCATTTATTGTCTGACATCAGATCCCTGTGGCCCATGTAGATTCAGACATGATGATCCAGTTCTTCCATAGGAAATGAGTGCCCAGAGGCTCAGACTGTAAGACACGCTTTCCAAACTTTTAACAATTCTCTTCCAACTGTCTTTATGTTTTAGCATCCTTTTTAAAAGATAATAATAAAAACTCAGTATAATAATCCTATATTGGATGCAGCACCATAAAATAGAGATTATCTTTACACAGTGCTTCCAGCACTCCCCTCCTGATATATATAGGATTGTTTGACTCTTCTCAATAAGTCATTTCTCAGAGACAAGTGTTTCTGAGAAAAAAGCCCTAAACATATGAATTTCAGCAACTATTTGGATTCAATGGATGTTTCCAAGCACCCCAAGGATGGGAAACAGCCAGCACATCAAATAGGGAGCTGAGCAAAGCCCGGCATCATGGAGGTGCTCATCCCAGAGGGATGTCCCCCGACCCATCAGTGCACAGATTCATACAACCATTCAGGTTGGAAAACCTTCTGAGACCACCAAGTCCAACCATTCCCCCAGCACTGCCAAGCCACCACTAAAACACAATTATCACTGGAGTCACTCAGTCTCTGAAGAGTGCCACAAACAACATCCCCCTCATTTGATGTTTCCCCTTCTCATCCCTCAGAGCCAACCTCTCCAGCTGAGCTCCTCCATAGCCAGCAAGGAAACAAAGTGCCATCCACAGGGCTAAGTCATCTTGCCTCCTGTATTTCTCCATGCAGAAGGGTCTGCACCTGGAAATGTTTGGAGTCATCAGGGTGAGTGGGCTGGACATTTCTTCTCTCTTTAAAGCAGATCAGTTCTGCTCAGCTCACACAGTGATGCTGCAGCATCACAGCAGGGAAATACAAAGCCATGAGGTTTCCCAGGCTGTTTATAAATTTAAGAGCCAGGGAAATCTGGGTTGGAAATGTCATAACATCTGCAGTAGAGTGATACATATTTTGATTGAATGGGGTTTTTAAATTTAAAAAAAAGTAAAGCTGCACATTGTGAAGTGGGTGTACTTGCAGGTAGAGCCCTTGTTACGCAGCTTCTCCACTGGGCTGTGCCATAGCAAAGCTCCCAGAGTCTGGAGAAGGACTCATCCTTCTCTTAGTGGTTTAACACCACTTTTCATCCATTTGCACCAACGGTGCAGCACTTGGTTACACAGAGATCTGTCTTTATCCCTGTCCTTTCTGCATAGATTTTTCTGCTTCTGACTGCTTCCCTCCACTCCCAGGGAGCTACGTGACATTTGCTGTGCATTTACCACACCATGAGAGTCTGAAAATAGTTGAAGAGTGAGGGCAAGACTTTTGTCATGGTTTGACCCTGGCCAAATGCCAGGCACCTACAACATCTACTCTCTCTGCTCTCCCCTGCCACAGCTGGGCAGAGGAGAGGGAAAAAAAAAGTTAACCCACACACACACACACACACACACACACACACACACACACACAGAGGGCTATGAGTTGAGATAAAGAACTGGGAGAAAGACACACTAAGGGCAAAACAGGCTGGAACTTAAAGTTGCAAAGTGGTTTATTGGTAACACAGAGGAGGATAAATGAGAAGTAAAATAAAGCCCTTAAGACACCGTTTTTCCACTCACCCCCTCCTTCCTTCCCATCAGCAGCACGGGGGCAGGGTATGGGGGTTTGGTCAGTCCATCACAGAGATTTTCCTCTGCTGCTCAGGGAGAAGAGTCATCCTCTATGTTGCCATGGGGTCCCTCCCACAGGAGACAGTTTCTCTGCAAATTTCTCCTGCATGGGTCCAAATCTCACAAGCAGCAGCCTGCCCGAATCTGCTGCAATGTGAACTCCCCCCACGGGCAGACAGTCCTCCCAAAACTGCTGTGACGTGGGCCCTCATCCGTGGGGTGCAGATCTCCAAGGCCAGGCTGTTCCATCTCAAGAACAAGGCCTTTGTCTCCACTGGGACTCCCACTGATCACAGCTTCCTCCAGGCATCCACCCACTCCAGCATGGGCCCCTTCCCAAGGGCTGTGGGTGGATCTCTGCACCCCCATGGACCCCATGGGCTGCAGGGGGACCACCTGCTCTGCCATAGTCTTCACCACGGCCAGCAGAGGATTGTCAGCTTCAGCGCCTGGAGCACCTTCTCTCCCACCTTCTCCACTGACTTTGGTGCCTCCATGTTGTTTTCCTCACATATTCTCACCTCTTCCTCTGGCTAAAAAGAAGTGTTTGCTCACATTGTTTTGATTTCTTCTTAAATATGTTACCACAGAGGTGTAACCAACTCCAATCTCTAATTGAGCCAGGCTTGGCCAGTGGCATGTCCATCATCTTCAGAGCCATCAGAGATTGGCTCTGCTGAACATGGTGAAAGCTTCCAGAACCTTCACACAGGACACACAGGAGCCATCTTTGTGCCCCTCCACCAAACAAACTGGACCAAGCAAAGCCAGCTCACCTGTTTTTCTTGTAAAGAGAAGAAAAGCCTTATGACTGAAGCCAAGAGAGCCTAGGAACAACTGGGAAGCCACTCCCAAACCAGGCTTTACTGTAGCTTCCTGGCTTAGTGGCTTTTTTCACCCTTTCTTCCTTGGAAATCTGTGCAAAACCTGTGGAGAGCTGGGCATCTTTCAGGGTCTTTCAGTGTCAGTCCTCCAGTTCAGACCTTCCAGGTTATAAAATCCTTGGTCTTCCCTGCACACCTCCGATTTGAAATGTCACCTTTCCCATACCCCGTGAGGGTAACCTGACTTTTCAGAGAAAAGGTGATGCTGTGTCTGAGATGAGACGGCTCCTCTTTGACCTGACCAGACAAGGAGGGATCAACAAAGACCCTCCTTCCTCTTCCTGCTGCTGAGAGTATTCTCCTTGGTCCATCCCCCCAGGCTTACCTACGTTTGGCTGTTACGCCTTTCAAATTATCTAGAATTTCTATTATGAGGGTATACAGAATCCTGTCAACATCACTCCATCCACTTCAGATATCTCTGTATGAAATTCTTCCTTGAATAATCCTTACTTTGTGTCTCTTACCCACACAAAAAAACCCAAAAAGGAACAAAGCTACTGTGGGTTAAAAAATAGTCTTAGTACCTGGTTAATAGAGATGTTGTTCAGAAGGGTAAAAAGTAAATGGGAGACAGTTGGGGACTGGTTTGAATCCCACATAGGTTGTCATGCTTCTGGCAGAGAGGGAAAAAGAGCAAGGGGCAAAGTTTCCCATGACACAAATACGAAGGGTAACAAAATTGATTTGGCAAGAGCTGCTGTGATCCTGCGCAATGGAGAAGTAGTGTGTTGGCGTTGATTTACACAGGGCAATGCAGGTGGAGCAAGACAAGCCCAGGCACTAACGAGTTGGAAATTAGGTGTTAACACTCAGGAAAAGGCATGAAGACAACCATGGGAGCTCTCAGGAAACATCCACCCAGCACCATTAACTGCCCCCAAAATGGAGCAGGGCTGTCATCAGCACTGGGAAGCAAAGAGAGACAAAGTAAAAGCATCATTATCTTATGCGGTGCCTTGAATCCCCAAATATTGCACCAATGCTTTTATCCCTTTGTCCACCTCAAAACAGATTATTTGGTGTTTCCCCTGCCACAAACCCACCTGCAGAAGCTTTTCTCTGGCCCAGCCTGGCTCTGACCCTCACATGTTGCTCAGATTTTTCTCCTGCAGCCTCATGCCGTGTCCATCGTGCTTTGTCTTTTCTGCTGGGTGTCACTGAAGGGTTCCTAAAAGGCTGATGTCACCCTGCATTTTTTGTCTTCCCTCTGCTTCACAACCATGCTCTCAACACTATTCCTTCAAGGCTATTAGCTGAGGAGTCACAGGTGACCCAGGAAGCTGGGAGCCCTCATTCCAGGTGGTCTGTCCAGGAGAGAGGCCTCACGCCATGGCCAGAAGATGGGCTGAGCTTGGCTGTGACCCCCTTGACCAGCACCAGGGCCCTGGAGGGAAGGAGAGATGGCAAACACATGTGATGCTGATGTTCCCATTTAAATGCTCTGATGGGAAGAGTGAAAATTTCAGCGTTAACAGAGCCCTGATTTCTGGAATTCAGTTATGTCCTGGTGGGAAAGGCACAAGCTGAGATCAGGCGCGGCAGGGGCGGGAGGGATATCAGTGGATATCAGTGGGAGGACAGAGGAGAGGGCCCAGGTGGCAAGTGGAGGTGAAATAGGACAATACAATATGGGAAAGGATGGATGGTAGGTGGGGGAGGGATGATGGCAGCTTGAAACAGGACAATAGTTTTGAGGTCCATCTCATAGGATTATAGAATGACCCAGGTGGAAGGGATCTCAGGAGATCTCGGGTTCAGACTGCTCATCCAAACAGAGTCAGTCTGACCTGGTCAAACCAGGTTACTCAGTGCTTTATCCATTTGGATCTTGAAGACCTCCAAGGATGGAGACACCACCTCAGGGCAACTTCCTGCTATGGGTCAAACCTTCCTTATTAGTGTGTCAGAAACAGCTGTCCTGAGGATGTAATTCCTCTCATTTAGAGAAACTTCTGAACACCTTCCAGTGCTCTGTCTTTCCCTTCCCTCCTGAAGCACCTGGGAGGTGCCAGTCTTTGGGATCATGTCTGGGTGCCTCTGCTCTGAAGTCCTGTGAGCAATAAGTATGGGGGAAGGTTACATCACCTCTCTTGCTGACATCAGTGACTCCTGCTTCTACTTCCTATTTCTTTGCTTTTCTGTTCCCTCATTGAAAAGCAGAAGAATTTCAAGTCTCCTTTCCACTCATCATACTTCTCTGATGGAGTTCTCTGCAAATCTGCCAGCAGGCTGTGTTAGCTGCAGGCTGCTGGGATAGATGTTGCACAGTCCTGCTCTGGGTGTGACTCCCTTGGGATGCCATTTAATGCATCTTTACATCTTGGCAATAAGGATCAACGGCTCTCTCTGTCTTTGTTTATTATTCGCCTTAGAGTGAGCAAATCTAAATTCTACTGCCACAGTTTGCTTAAATAACACACCAAAAAATGCTTTAAAATGCCAAAATGCACACCTCTGCTGTTTCTTTTCTGTTGGGAAACTCAGTTTCCATGTTTTCAAAGGAAATTAGTTTGCTCTGATATCGTTTGATATTGGGTATGACTGATATGGTTGTTTTCAGAAACAATTTTGTCCAAAAAAATAGTTTATTTGCTTTGATTTATATGAATGCTTTTGAAGCTTGTGAGGACTTTTGTCATTGCTATTCCTGCTTTCAACAGAACTGAGATAAAATGTTATTTTTGTACCTTTGAGTGTGGATTATTTATAGCAGCAGCCTGGCCTATGCCAGTGCACTGTGATTGCATTGGGTGAACAAAATAAGGAGTGACATTCAGAGATGCTGCCTCCTGATAACAGTATGAAGCATTCAGATGAAAAAATTACTTATCAGCACTGACACAGTTTTATAAATTGCTTCAGTTTCACTGAATTTACTGAGAATCTACCAGGGCAAGAGGATAATTTATAACAATAACAATAACACTAATAACAACAACAACAATAATAATAATAATAACAACAGTAATAACAATAAAAACAATAATAATAACAATAATAATAATAGTAATAAAGTGCCTTTTGTTCGACAGTGAGGTGAGTCTCCACGCTTAAAATTACTTCAGCAATAGCATCTTTTTAGCCATGCATAGGTCTGCAAAAGCCAAAGCATTTAGAAAGTTGTCTTTCTGAGAGATAGCAACTCCTCCTCCTCTCTTCTACCACCAAAGCACCTAGGGGCTATTTAAGGGGAATCCTAACATGTCTTCTTCATTTCCATCTCCCAGCCTGTGCCAAAGAAGCCACCCAGGCTTGTATAGGGTCAATTTCTTGTTCTCCTTGTTACTTGACCAAATCTGCAGATCACAAATGTCACCTGGACAGTCTCAGTGTCCACTCACCCTGTCAGAGAGGGGACAATGCTGCCACTGAGCAACACCGTGCTGAAGGAGAAAAATGCGTCCAGCTCCAGGGCCCCCAGCATGGAGCTGCAGGAGCAAATCCAGTGGAGGCCACAGAGATACTCCAACAGCTGGAGCCTCTCTGCTCTGGAGACAGGCTGGGAGAGCTGGGGCTATTCATCCTGGAGAAGAGAAGGCTTCGGGGAGACCTCAGAGCCCCTGCCAGGGCCTAAAGGGGCTCCAAGACAGCTGCAGAGGGACTTTGGACAAGGGCCTGGAGTGACAGGACAAGGGGGAATGGCTTTCCACTGCAAGAGGGCAGGGTTAGATGGGATATTGGGAAAAAATTATTCTCTGTGAAGGTGGGGAAGCACTAAAACAAGTTGTCCATAGAAGCTGTGGATGTCCCATCCCTGGAAGTGTTCAAGGCTGGATGTATCTTGGAGCAACATGTTCTACTGGAGGGTGTCTCTGCCCATGGCAGGGGTGTTGGACTGGATGACCTTTTAAAGGTCCCTTCCAACCCAAACTCTTCTGCGATTCTATGATTTTAGGAATACCCTCCCCAGATTATCCATTAACTGATGCTACCACCAATTAACATGCTGGATGTACAAACTGTAGAGGTCAATGAGCTTTATCCATGCCCAAGCCTGTCTCACTCAGAGCAAATTTTAACCATGGAGCTGCCCATGAACAGATAAATGTGCAAAGGGCACAAACAAAAAATACTTGGCCCAACTCAATTCTCTCTTTGACGCAGTTTTTGTGGTGTCAAATGTAATGATTAAAAAATGGTCTGAGCACAGGCAAGAGCCTGCAGCAGTGAGCTGATTTAGCATGGGCAGTGCCAGGTAATCCCCCTGCTGCCAAGAAAACTCCACCTACAACTGTGCTCTGTTTCTGGATCTCTCTGCTTTCTCCCCGATTACCCATTATGTTCATTAATCCTTCTCTAATGCATAATTGCTCTGTGTTCTTGTACTTAGGGGAAATTCCAGATTAGTTTGAGTAACACTACTTCAGGCTTTTGCAATGTGGTGTAAGCTTTAAAGCTCCTGAACCTACTTCAATAATTGCAGAATCATTTGTTCACTTCCAGGAGCTTTCTGGTCTCCAGATCATGCCTGTGCCCGCTGGATATTATCCTAATGTAGCCCTACCCCCTTTCCTTTTAAAGATAATACCTGCAATGAAACAATGATGCTACATCTGTTCATGTCCATAAAAAGCCTCCTGAACACTGTGAGTTTTAATGATGTGGTAATAAAAATTACCATTCTGCACCATGGGCTGGCTGTCCAAGCTACTGCCCTGGGAAAAGGAGGAATGATCTGTGCCTGATTGAAGCCATTCCACCAGGAACCAATGTGTTCCTCAATGTTATAACACCCACTTCAACTGTTCAATTACTTCAAATATGACTGAAGTAAACATAAAGATAATTTGACACCACACCTTTAAAACACTTGCTTGGGAATACACATTATTGTTAGTAAATGCTTCCTGGAAGCTAATTGTGACTGATCTGTCTCTTCACCTCCCTCATGCTCTGAGTCCTTCAAAGCAGCACATGACTTCCCATATCCTGCTGTTTCTGGGTAAATGCACCAACAAGGTGCTTGTGCATCAGCCACAAAGTACTCAAAAATGACTGACTAAAAGCTCAATTAAATTACTGGCATGCATGAAAATAAATGGCATGCCCAGCTCTTTCAGCTTGACCAAGAAATTGGTTCTTGCATGAAAAATGCAGGGACAAGCATGGAGCCCAGGGTCACTGCACACCCCATGGGCTGCCAGGGATGCTAGCTCTCACTGTCTTCATAAAATCATAGAATCACAGAAGTGTTTGGGTTGGAAGGGACCTTAAACCTCATCCAGTTCCACCCCCCTGCCATGCACAGGGACACCTTCCACTAGACCTGGTTGCTCCGAGCCCTGACCAACCTGGCCTTGAGCACTTCCTGGGATGGGGCTGCCACAGCTTCTATGGACAGCCTGTGCCAGGGCCTCACCACCCTCACAGCCAAGAATTTCTCCCCAATATCCCATCTAACCCTGCCCTCTGGCAGTGGGAAGCCATTCCCCCTTGTCCTGTCCTTCCAGGCCCTTGTCCAAAGTCCCTCTGCCGCTCTCTTGGAGCCTCTCTAGGCACTGACAGGGTCTCCAAGGCCTCCCTGGAGCCTTCTCTTCTCCAGGTTGAACATCCCCAGCTCTTCCAGCCTGGCTGCAGAGCAGAGGTGCTTCAGCCCTCGGACCATCTCTCTGGCCTCTGGACTCACTCCAGCAGCTCCATGTCGTTTTTGTGTTGGGGGCCTTGGAGCTGGAGGCAGTTCTGCAAGATGGGGTCTTCCAGGTGTGCAAGAGCATGAAGCTGTGGACTGTGGTCAGCACAGGAAGACAAGGACCACGATGGAGCAGGTGCCTTCTGTTCCCCACCCAGCCTGGACCCTGCAGGCTTTGGCCTCCTGGTGCCAGAATGCTGTCAGTCACATTAATTGTGATCAAGTCCAGTTCCTGCTGTAAGAGTCCTGCATGTTAATCACTCAGCTGACACACCAGTTCTGGGGAGATAAGCACGGAGCAAGGATATTTTCATCTGCTTATTTTACTAGTTTTTACATGTATACGCTGGTAAGTCTTTTGTCCCTGCAATATCTTGTGTGGCGGAAAAAATGTAAGTTTAATCAGTCCATGTACTAATCAGCTCATATTTGTAATGTAATTTGTTACAAGAAATCATTTTTCACTTTCAGAGTCCTCTTTTGTATTTTTCCACTCATGCACACAGAAGGCACAGCTCATTTCTGATTTTGATACAGCTGTCTATAATGGAATAATTTCCATCTCATTTTTAGCTTTTATTCATTTTCGTATATACAAGCCACTGGGGTTTTTTGTTGTTGGGTTCTTTTTAAAAGATACAATAATTTATATTATGTGGTTTACAACTTGAGATTTCTATTACACCTTTTTGATACGATGAGGCCAGGTTGGATGGGGCTTGGAGCAACCTAGTCTAATGGAAGGTGTCCCTGCCCATGGCAGCAGGGATGGAATGAGATGATCTTTAAAGTCCCTTTCCACTTAAACCCTTCCATGATTCTATGTTTAATTATTTATTTCACTTGATTTTTTAGGACCTAGCAGTTTGTTTCTAGTTTGGGGCTTTTTTTTTCCTGTTCCTTTTTCCTTCATTTTGGGGGAAAGAAACCTTCTGCATAGTAAAATAACTCAGAATTTATTGAACATTTGTTTTTTTCAAATTCAATGTATTATACTGCCACCTCTTTTAAAAATACTTTTGAATAATTCTATTTTATTGAATTAGCAAAATCTTTTTTGAAAGAATTTTGAGGAATTATATTTTACGGAGTATCCTATAAGGACACTCTTCTGTTTTAAGTAGAGAGGAGGCCAGTGATATCCCTTAACATCCTTGCTAGCAGTATGCATTGCCGCTACTCGCACACTTGATCTGTGGGTACCTGACTGGCTGCTCCCAGAGGAGAAATGGATTATGGTTGGGTTTTTCCCCAAGAAAGGATCTCATTGTTACCCAAACCCATTATTCTCCAGCTGCAGTTTAGGTGAGGCTTAACATTATTAGGACAAAGTTGTTGCCTGCATTTCTTTAATGTTCAAATACTCCTGCTACTAATTTTTTTTCAATTAACAATTAAAAGAAAGAGTTTGTACTCTTCTTTTAAGGCAACCAAGCAAAGCCGAAGTTTATTTGTTATATGTTCAAACAAATTTGAGGTGTAGTCCCAAGAATAAGACTAACTTCTTCCCTTTAACCCACACAGAAGACCAAGTTCCTCACAAGCCTCACAGTGACATACTTAAGGATGACTTTCCTGCTTGTATACGGCAGGGAAAAGATTTATAAGGAAAACAGAGGTGCTGAGTTCCACCAAAAGGGAAGGAGTTCATCAGTGTTGGATTTTGTAGAGCTCTTTCAGGAGACATGGATTTCACAGCACCAAATGCAAACATTACTTTAAATTTTAAAAAAAACCAACAAGCTAATTTGCAAGGCAAAAGGTTGAAAATCTCTCTCCTTCACTCTCCCGTGGCACAGAGGAGATATACTTAGGTCCCCCAGACCCCAAGTTATTCACTGCACAAATCAAATCTCTGTACTTCCAGGGTCTTGTTCAAATATCTGTTGTTCCAGGGTCTTGTTCACATTGTGACCTGGGCAGGACAAGACCAGAATTTCTGAGCCACACAGTGGTGGAAGCTGGGGAAATGGTGTTGCATTTCTGTGCCAAGTTCAGGATGGTTGTGCAGGCTCAGTCTAAGAGTCCATCAAGCCCAGTCCCCCACCAGTCTCAGGAAGGTACCTCAAGAAGGGTATGAATAGAGATGGAACATGGGATACTTCCTATTAATACTGACACTACCTTCAATTATTTTCAACTCTTAATTACTCAGTTCCTGAGGGAGAAGTGGTTTCTATGCCTTTTGTAACCCAATTCAGTCTCCCCTTTGGTTTGTCTTGAACCTGGAACACAAGATCATCACTTTATGCTTGTTCAGAGAAAGAAAAGTCTTGAATGAAATTAAATAATTAAAGGAGTGACTGAAAAGACACAGCCCACTGTTTCTCACTAATTCTATCCAGTAAATATCCTTTAGTAGCATCTGTCATGGAATTGGTTCATTAACATAAATCTGCCTCTTTCTGCAAATTTGTAGGAACAGGATGTGTATCAAGGCAGCTCTTATGAACAACTGTAATGAGAAAAAAAAATATGGCAAAGGGATAAGTCAAAATCACTTAAGTATCCTTTGACTAGCAGAGTGTACAAAGTGTAAATTTTTCTCTCAAATGCAGTCTCAGAAGTCCAGAACCACTCCTGGGCCAGCAGTACAGGGATTACCTTGGTTTTCACCCATGACTGTCCTCCCACATCCTGCTCTGGCCACCCACAGCTCTTCAGAGCAATGTTTGTTGTTTACTTGTAAGATTTTTCTTCTTTGTTCCCTCAAATACTGTGAAAATTAACTTCCACAACATAACACTTCATCCTTCCTTGTGTCCATCATTGCTACTGAATTTAAATTAGGTGGAGTTGGAGAGATTTTATAAAAAATGCATTGTCAGGTCTGTCACTTTGCCTTCCTTACAATTACCACAGAAATGGCACATTTCGTACAACACAGGCTGCACTTAGTCTTACATAAACCCTACTTTTCAGACATTAACACTCGCATAACTGTTTCACAGGTGGACTTTTTTTTTCTGACATCAATTCCAAGGTACCTGTGCCCTCCCAGGTAGGTATTATTATAGATGACTAAATCTGTCTGGGTGTTAGTGTGGATGCTAAGGGAGAATATTGGGAAGATTTGCAATCATCTGTCCTTTACGACTGCTGAGGGGCAGTAAGAAAAATTACTGGACTCTATCAAGCTGTAATTGGAAGGATCTGAGGTCTGCTTTCCTTCTGCTTGGTCAAGAGAAGTTATATTCTTGGCATTAGTGTTCTGAAAGTCCTTGGAGTAATCCTGCCTTTTTGGTGCCTCCAGAGAGAAGGATTCTAACCCCAAACTAACATGCAACAAGAGGGTTAGAGGGTCACTTCCAGGGCATGCCACAGGCACAGGATGAGTGCAGATCCACAAGGCAGCATGACCCAAAATCAGGGCAGTTGTCCTGGGGGAAGTCTTCCCTCTGCTCTGGTCTACAGTGGGGACACTCAGACTGTTTGGTAACTCCGCTGTATTGGGTTTGTGTGGCCAGGTTTTGATAGCAGGGAGGCTGCAGGGGTTGATTCTGTGAGAAGATGCCAGAAACTTTCTCCATGTCTGGCAAAGCCAATGCCAGGTGGCTCCAAGGCAGATCCATCCCTGGCCAAGGCCAAGTGCATCAGCAACACTGTGAGCACCTCTCAGACAAAACATTCAAGAAAGTAAAGAATACTGGGCAACTTCAGCCAGACAGAAGAGTGAGAATATGTGAGTGCAACAGCCCTGCAGCATCCAAGGTCAGTGCAGAAGGGTCAAGAGGTGCTCCAGGTGCCAGAGCTGAGATTCCCTGGCAGCTGATGATGCCACCCATGGTGAGGCACCTGTGCCCCTGCAGTTCATGGAGGGCATGGGGGAGCAGAGATCCATTTGCGGCAGTTGGAGGACTCCACGCCAGTCAAGTTGAGCCTTGACTGAACTCAAGAAGAGTGGAAGAAGAGAGGAGTATGGGGAAAGTGTTTTACGATCTGTTTTTTATTCATTATCCTACCCTGATTTGATTGATAATAAATTAAACCAATTTCCCTAAATCAAGTCTGTTTTGCCCAAAATGGTAATGAGAGTGATCTCTCTCTGCCCTTATCTTGATCCGTGAGCCCTTTGGCAGATTTTCTCTCCCCTGCACATCTGAGGAGGGGAGTTGACAGAGTGGTTTTATGGGCCACACCTTCATTGAACCCTATGAGAGGTTTCTAGCTGTTACAGACTATGGGCGAGAACCGAGGAATGCAGGAGGTGAGTAGTGCAGCCCGGACAGGGAAAATAAATGTGCAACCAAGGGAGTCATGAGCCTGTCTTGCATGAAAACGTGTAATTTTGAAACTATATGAAGGTGACAAATTAATTTTGAACATACTTGTGAATGTTGTCAGGGCAGGAACATAACATTTACAAGAGCACAGTCACTCTGCAGTTAACAAAAAGTACAGAAGTGTTTTTCAACTTCAAGGTGAAGACACCTTGAGAAATGCAAAAAACACTACTATTAAGTGGCAAAAAACCAACTACAACGATATTTCACATTCTGTGTGCTGTCCTCTCTTCCCTGCTGCCTTTGTAGCACTGCTTCCAACGTGACCATGACCTCAGTGATGGATTGGGAACTCCCACTGCCCTTCCCTGACCAACACAGCAAACACCAAAGGATCAATACAAGCCACACACCCCATGTGACCAGGGGCAGCAGACTGTCACCTTTGCACACAACAGGTTGAACATTACTAGAGTGGCAGCTAAAGCAGAGTAACAACTTTATTTTAGGAAATTTATTTCATCCAGCTTGTCTCTGCTGTGCTGCTCCCCAGAGGAACACAGGGCCACTTCATGATTTACTTTTCACACCATAAAGCACATGTTTTCTTTTAGGTGTGTGACCATAAGGATTGTCACTGTGATTTTGGATGGGCCCCTCTGGACCACAAGATGGAAGACTTTGGAGGCAGTGCTGAGAGTAGACCACATCCTCCTTTGCAGAGTCAGCACAGTTTGGTGGGACCTCTGCACATCATGCTGCCTGTCTCAGCTTCATTTTGTCCAAAAAGTTCTCTGTTGAAGGTGGGGGGGGCAGATTTTTCCCCATTCTGTTGCTAAGTAACCAATGACCAGGTACTTAAGAGACAAAAGATGTGGCTGGGGGTGTGGTGAGGGAAGCATCCGCCATCCGTAACTTCTCTCTTGCTCCTGGAGTTGGGAAGGGGAACAGTGGAAGCTGCTGTTTCCTTTTCACAGCAACTGCAGAGGAAAGGAGCCCAGCTCTGCACTGCTTTCTTTTTCCTAGCTGGGCTGAGCTTCCATTTGGGGAAAAAAAGAGCATGGGATTCCAACCCCCTCTTCCCCTCCTGGAGTGCACATCTTCCCAACTGTGCTTGCAGCTGCTATGGAGGGCGTGCGGCAGCCACTGCCCCGTGCCCTTCCTTCCTTCCCAGCACTGCCACAGCTGCAGAGTTCCTGCCACCTTTTTGCTGGCTAGCCCAGATGAGCCAGCCCTGCCACTCCATCTCCCTTCTCTGAGCTCCCTGCCCAGCCCTGTCCTGCTCCCTGCCCAGCCTGTCCTGCTCACGCCATCCCTGCCCAGCCCGTCCTGCTGCACGCCATCCCTGCCCAGCCTGTCCTGCTGCACGCCATCCCTGCCCAGCCTGTCCTGCTCATGCCATCCCTGCCCAGCCCATCCTGCTGCACCCTATCCCTGCCCAGCCCGTCCTGCTGCACGCCATCCCTGCCCAGCCTGTCCTGCCGCTCCAGCTCCCTGCTCTGAGCTCCCTGCCCAGCCCGTTCTGCTGCACACCATTCCTGCCCATCCTGTCCTGCTGCACGCCATCCCTGCCCAGCTCATCCTGCTGCACACCATCCCTGCCCAGCCCTGTCCTGCTGCACACCATCCCTGCCCATCCCTGTCCTGCTGCACACCATCCCTGCCCAGCCCGTCTGCCATTACCCTCGTGACACAGACCTGACCTCGCGCCACAGCGCCCCCTGCAGCTGCGCGGGAGTCATCGCACCTGCCCTGCCCGGCTGGGAGCCAACCGTGCCCCTGCTGGCTGTGACTGTGACTGCATCAAATGGGAAAGTGCTTGGCAGCCCAGGGACATCTGCCACTGGGTTTTTGGTTTTTGTTTGTTACTGCTAGTGTTGTTGTTGCTTGTTTGCCTCGTTATAGATACTAGTAAAGAACTGTTATTCCTTTTCCCATATCTTTGCCTAAAAGCCCTTGATTCCAAAGTTAAAATAATTCGGAGAGAAGGGGGGTCACATTCATTATTCTAAGGGAGGTTCCCACCTTCCTTAGCAGACACCTGTCTTTCAAACTGAGATATTCTCCATCTATACTTTCAGACCACTTCAGGCTTTGTTCAGGCACCTCTTTGTCCCTTGCTGTTTGACTGTGTCAGGTTATTTATTTCCTCTTCTCTCGCCTTTTTATCATTTCAGTTGTGCTTTTCTTGCCTATCAGACTGCTCTCCCAGCTGCCGATCAATTCCATTAAGCACAGCCAGCGCATAGTACATTAAGATGTTTTATGAGGAGTGTCGTTTTGAGCTCATCAAAACCCTCTTGGAAAAATCTTCCTCTTAACATAGATATGCGGCCAAGCTCCAATCCTGAGAGGACAGGACATATAGAGATATACTTCTGCCTTCCTACACATTAGGTGTTTTTAAGTCACTCAGCAGTGCTCCACAAACCCATTGCACATGACAGCTGACAGCCTTCCACCCTCAACTCTGCTCAGTAATTTGTCTAGTGACAAAGAACTGTAAGACCTTTCTGCTATTTATTTGGCCATGCAAATGGCCAGTTGCTCAGGCAGGAACGAGCCCCCTGGCACTGCAGAACAACTGATTTGGGCAGGTAACAGTTTACAGATAAAATCAACCATTCTTCAAATATCAATCTATGGTGGCATTTCACCCCTCTGTTCCCTTGGGAGGGAACCCAAGTGGCATTTATTTGATTTTCACTCTATCACTCACTGAAAAATGCAAACAAACATTGGAAAAAAATGAAATACTTTAAAATAGTGTGTGGAGGATAAACTCTCTCTTATCCTCTTACAGTTCTGTGCATTTTTTGCAGGTCAAATGGGTTTATAAGCTTAACTGAAAGAGCATGGAAATGTGGCTGTAGACAGGGAGAATGTTCAAAATCCCAGACTAGGAAATGAACTGTTGAGGAATACATTTAGCACAGGCAGCTCAGTGTGTAAGCTGCAGGTTGAGTTCTGCATGGTGGGAAATGGCAGGAGCCTGAGGCCAAAGGCAGGTGAGCAGCCACTCAGAGACAAACCAGGATCCAATTACTCCAAAGAAAGACCCCAGACTATCGCACACAGGATGGAAAAGACTTCTGCTATTTAAAAAAAAAAAAAAAAAAGTAAATGAGAAAATGCTTTAAAGTTCTGTTGTGGTCTTCAGGAAGTAGAATCACAGAATCAGAGGATGGTTTGGGTTGGAATGGACCTTAAAGATAATCTCGTTCCAACCCCACTGCCATTGGCAGGAACACCTTCCACTAGACCAAGTTGCTCCAAGCCCTGTCCAGCCTCATCTTGAACACTTCCAGGGATGGGGCAACCACAACTTCCCTTGGCAACCTGTGTCAGGGCCTTACCACCCTCACAGGGGAGAATTTCTTCCTAATATCCCATCTAACCCTGCTGTCTGGTAGTGTGAAGCTGTTACCCCTTGTCCTGTCACTACATGATCTTGTAAATAGTCTCCCTCCATCTTTTCTGTAGGCTCCCTTTAGGTACTGAAAGGGACTCCAAGGTTTCCCTGGAACTTTCTCATCTCCAGGCTGAACACTCACAATTCTCTCAGCCTTTACTCACAACAGAGGTGCTCCACCCCGCTAATCATCTCCATGGCCTCCTGTAGACTTGCTCCAGCAGGTCCATGTCCCTCCTGTGCTAGGACCCCAGAGCTGGATGCAGCTCTGTAGGTAGATCTCACCTGAGTGGGTCAGAGGGGCAGAATTCCCCCTGTCCTACTGCCCATGGGGCTTTGGATGCAGCCCAGCACACAGTGGGTTTCCAGGCTCCCAATGTACATGGACAGGACATGTCCAGCCTCTCACCCACCAGCACCCCCAAGTCCTTCTCAGATGGATTTGTGCTTGGAATTGCCTCGACACAGCTGCAGCACCTTGCACTTAGTCTTGTTAAGCTTAATGAGATTCCCATGAGCCTCTTCTCGAGACGTCCATGTCCCTCTGGATGACATCCCCTCTTTCATGTGTGTCACCTGCACCACTCAGCTTCATGTCATCTGCAAGCTGGCTGAGCGCATACTCAATCCCTTTGTCTGCATCATTAATGAAGATATGAAATAACAGCTGTCCCAATACAGACCTCTGAGGGACACCACAGGTCACTGATGTCCATCGAGACTGAGCCACTGATCATCACCCTCTGGATGTGACCATGCAACCACTTCCTTATCCATCTCACAGTCTTGTTGAACCTCCAGAGAATTCTCACACTTAATGCACTGCAATTAAGGTATAAAATTACTCTGCTTGTGTAGCAGACACTGTACATTATGTATTGTAGCAAAAGGGTAACAGTATCTCCATCCAAACTTCAGCTGTGCCAAAGGAAGGCGAAATATTTAGGCTTTATTTTGGGGAAGGGGCAACAAATAATTGATCCAGAAAGAATAGAGGCAATAATTGAGTTCCTATGACCAGTCACAAAAAGAAGGTACAAGGTATTCTTGGAGCTGTGGGGTTTTGTTGGCTGTGGATTCCAAGGTTGGAGGAATTGACTGAGTCTCTGACTAAAGCAACCAAGAAAAAAGAGACAGAGAGAGTTGGTCACAACTGGACCCAGGTGCAGCAGGAGCATCAGGCTGCATTAAGTTGGTTGTGGCAGCAGCAGCAGCAGCAGCCCAAGCTCTAACACCAAAACGGGCATGAGGCAGCTTAAAAAGATGCATGATCCTGAATCCAGTGAGCCTATTGCCTCTACCTGATGATGAAGAACATCCCAGTGTGAGCAAGTGATGCACATTTCAAATAAACCACAGACTGATTTAATAAATGTTCCCTCACATCACCGAGATGCAGTTCTATTCGCAGATGGTTCATCCTACTCCCTGCAAGGACATCTCATTCCAACCCCCTGCCATGGGGAGGGGCACCTTCCACTAGACAAGGTTGCTCCAAGCACCTTCCAGGGATGAGGCAGCCATAGCTTCTCTGCGTAATGTGTGCCTGTTTCCTGCTCTTTCTGAACATTTCCCTAATTTAGGTCTCTTTACCCTATGTGATAGTCTTCAGAACAGATATAATCGTGCTTTCCCCCTACCACAGTGATCCATGGAATCTCAGCTAATTTTCTTGTAATTTTACATATTTATGTCACATGGCTCATCTGCATTCAGTTGAAGGTGCCTAATATTTGCTTTTTGAAAGATGCCATTGCCACACAGTCACAGAACCACAGAATGGTTTGGGTTGGAAGGGACCTTAAAGTTTATCTTGTTCCAAACCCCTGCCATGGAGGGGACGAAGAATTTCAAACATGAAACATTGAGAGTTCTACTGGATGAAAAGCTGGATAGGATCTGGCAAATGAGAGATGTGACTGTACCTGTGGTTCTGGCTGTTGTTGCTGACAGAGAACATCCTGCTGTTGTTTGATCAGAGGTTTGTGTCATGTCTGCAAAAGAAAACAGACCAAAAGGAAGAGGAACAAAAAGGAGAGAGGCTTGACAAGGGCCTGGAGCAATAGGACAAGGGGGAAAGCAGGTTTTGTGTTCAGGAGCAACACGTCCAGCTCTGGGACCCCAAACATCAGGACATGGTGCTGGTGCAGCAAGTTCAGGGGAAGCCATGGAGATGCTCCAAAGCCTGGAGCCCACCTGGGGAAGGAGCCCCTTTCAGTGCCTAACAGGGCTCCAAGGGAGTGGGAGAGGGACTTTGGACAAGGGCCTGGAAGGACAGAACAAGGGGAATGGCTTCCCCCTGACAGAGGGCGGAATTAGATGGGATATTGTGAGGAAACTCTTCCCTGTCAGAGTGGTGAGGCCCTGGCACAGGCTGCCCAGAGAAGCTGTGGCTTCCCCATGCCTCGAAGTGTTCCGTGGCAGGTTGGACAGGGCTTGGAGCAACCAGGTCTAGTGGAAGGTGTCCCTGCCCACGGCAGGGGGATGGAAATGGATAAGCCTGGAGGTCCCTGCCGTGCCAGCCCGCTCCGCCACTCGGGGCCCTCACACTGTCACACGGTGACCCTCGCGCTCACTGACACGCCTCAGCCCCGGTGACGTCACTGCCGCGCGCTGGCGTGCGTCGTCACGCGCGCGCCGGGCGGCCGGGGTTGCCATGGAGGCGGCGGACGAGTGGTTGCTGCAGTCGCTGCGCCTGTGAGGGACCCCCGGCCCTCCGCACCCGGCACCGGCCCGGCCGCCGCCGGCCTCATACCCGCCTTCTCCCCGCAGGTACCGCGACCTGCACACCTTCGAGCTTCAGGCGCCCACCCGCGTCATCGAATGGGCCCGCGGGAGCCGTGAGTGCGAGGCAGGGAGTGCTGAGGGGAGGAGAGGGGCCGGGCTGGGGTCTGGCGGGGTGGGTTGGCTGTGCCTAGCTGGAGGAAAGAAGGGGGCGCAGGAGCCGGGCCGCGGCCGTGTAGAGGGAGAAGGGGGAAAGGAGGCTGTGGGGTTGGGCCGGGCTGGGGTCCCGGAGGGGAGGCCAAGGAGCAGGGCCAGGACCTCAGAAGTGGGGCTAAGGGGCTGGAGCTGTACCGGGCTCAGCCTGGGCTCGAGCTCTGGGTCTGGGGGTCCATGGACTGTGCAGTAACTCGGTTTTGTCTGAGGGAGGGTGGGCTGGGCAGGGGGCAGCCCTCACCGTGTTCCTGGCTCTTCATACCCACCCCCCCAAGGTGTCTGTGTAGCCGGGTATGGACAGTCTGATGGGAACGAGATTCTGCAGCTGATCCCACCGCCAACACTGTTAACAAAGGAGACCCAGGTGGGTGTTGCGGCCAGGGTGGCACCAGACCTCTCTGACCTCCTTGGCCTGATATTTTCAGAGAGCAAGCCAGGGCTTGGTGGCCTTCATGAGCTGTTACCTGTTGCTGTGACAAGGGCATGGCCAGGAATCGAGCAGCTTTGGTTGAAAGGCAAAGCACATAAGTCACGTAGTTGTCCAATCATTGTTATCCTGCAGCTGCTCTGCAGGCAGCTTGGGTTGTGGACACTTCATCTCCAGGTGTGTGAATGAAAGCATTTCATGGGGAAAGAGGACAGATGAAAACAGCAAGGCAACTGAAGAGGGGACTTGCTGAGCAGCCCAGGCCTGTGGGACCACCCTGCAGAGCACCAAGGTTGGCCCTTGGGTGGGTGACCCCTGCACTAGAGTAGAAGGTGGTGTTTGGTCACTGGGTAGGCAGAAAGCTCCTGAGCCAGATGTGCACAGATGGCAGCAAACACAGGCAGAACTCTTGGCAGCAGCTTTCTCCAGACTATTGCTCTCTCTATTCTGAGATCCTTCAGTCCTTTATCTCCTGTTGAAAAAGGCAACACTGGACAGAAAAGAGCTATACCAAGCAAGAGTGTGTCTTGTGTCTCTGTCATTTTTTGTGATAGCTGAGCATAAGTTGTGCACCATTGTGTGAAGAAATGGCTTTGCCTCTGATTTCTAGGGCCTGTGTCCAGAGAGAGATTTCAAGGTAGAATGTGGTGGATTTTCAAAGCGCCCAGTGTACAGCCTGAAATATGTGCCGGACACCAGGTATGACCACAAGGTCCTTCCCAGGGTGTATTGGAGATGGAGAGGGGACTTATCTACTGAGAGAACACTCCCCCACCCAGTGTGAGTCTGGGTGGGGAGCTGCTGGCCAGTGACATACCCAGAACTGCTGCTGGCTCACCAGGGATCCCTCCCTGACCCACTTCTGAGCAGTAGGGGCCTGTAGAGTTTTCCTGCTCTACCTTTCCTTCATTCTGCATTTGGCAGTATGGAGGTCCTCAGCAGCAGAGTAGTGGTGCCACTGCTCTGCAAGACCCTGTGTGTGCAGGTTCAGAAAGCTTTTTTCCTGCTCTGGATTTAGACCAAACAACACCCTACCTGTGGCTGATTTATATCCCTCATTCCATCTCTCCTCCTACACAAGTCTCCATTGGCTACTTTGGGGACTTGTGTAGGAGGATCTCTGCACCATTCTTAGTCTAGTCCTTCTGGAAAATGTGATAATTAAATCACAGAATCGTGGGATCATTTAGGTTGGAAAATCCCTCTGAGACCATTGATTCTAACCATTCCCCCAGCACTGCCAAGCTCACCACTAACACATGTCCCCAAGTGCCACACATGGCTTCTGAATCCCTCCATGGATGGTGACTCCAGACCTACCCTGGGCAGCCTGTGCCAAGGCTTGACAACACTTTCAGGGAAGGAATTTTCCCAATATCCAACCTAAACATGCCCTGGTGCAACTTGAGGCCATTTCCTCTTGTCCTGTCCCTTGTTCCCTGGGAGCAGAGCCCAACCCCCCCCTGTCTGCACCCTGTCAGGGAGTTGTAGAGAGCAAAAAGGTGCCCCCTGAGCCTCCTTTTCTCCAGGCTGAACCCCCCCAGCTCCCTCAGCCACTCCTCAGCAGATCATCATAAAATATCTTCATAAATGCCATTGCTTGGGACTGTGTTTGCATGGGCTGTGTGGAGCATTCCTGCACGAGGACTTCTGGGATTATGGTCCTTCCAGCCACCACTCTGCTTGAAGCAGAGGCAGGAGCTCCTGCTTACAGGAGCAGCAGACCAGGTTGTCCCAGGCTAGGGGAGACAAGGCTGTTCGCTGCTCCTGAGGCAATTCGTGACACTCTCCTGTTTCCTCAGCCTGCTGGTAACAAGTGGCCCACCCGACAGCTCCCTCCAGGTCTGGCAGGTGTCAGCAGAGGACTCTGGTAAGAGTATCTGAGCTCAAGTAGTTTCTCAATGCATCAAACATCTCTAGCTTCCCCTTCTTCCTGTGTGTCAAACGAGGAGAGGAGTGCCATTTCCATGTCCTGAGTGACCACCCTTGTGTGGCATGGTCTGGAGAAGGATACAAGACAAGGGTCTACACCAGTTTTGGTGGTTTGGACTTAACAGCACAAACCTCATTAGGGAATTAGTATGTTTAGGCCTGTCACAGCAGCCTTGTACAGCATGTAGTTGGCACAGTGTCCCCTTAGTAACTCCAATGGTTAGAAATAAAGGAGCTCCATCCATTGCCTTTTGGGATAAACCATGATCCACCTCACTTCTCTCAAAAAGGATCACCATCATTGGGGTTGCTATTGGGAAATACTTGTAAACCACCAGAAAGGAAGTTCAAAATGTCAGCAGAAGAAGCAAACTTCTTCATTAAACATAAACATCTCGATTCACAACTTTTCATGCATTTTGCTCAGCTTTTTGTCAATGCTTGCGGGATGGGCTGGAAAGGGGTTTTATCCTGGAGAGGGGGTTAAGCATAATTAGATTTCTTACTGGTTTTGTAGGTCACTTTTAGCTTTGTGAGGCATTGTGAAACAGCTTAATCTGATGTATTGCTTGGCTCTCAATGTGTTTTACAGCTATTTCTGTCTCTTTCTAATAGATGTTATTAAATTTGTAAGCACCATAGCAACAGAAAATGGCACTGGGCAATCCTGGGCTAAAATTGCCACCATTTCAGCCAGCGCCCCGTGGGTCCTTCATGGCTCAAGACTTGACAGAGTCCAAATTACAGAGGTTGAATCAAGGAAAAATGTCTACACAGCAGGTATTCAAGGCAAGCCTAATGTCTGATTTTTGGAAAGGTGGGGTTTGGGTAAAGGAAGGCTAACAGTAGCAAACGTTTCACTGAGCAGGTACTTTCGACATGTTCCAGTGATTATAAAGGTATTTGCCGCAAATACATTGTCTTGAGGAAAGAGGTGACAATGGTCAGGTCCATCTCCAGCTGCTTACCAGTCACATGACACCGATTTTTCATATTTCTGCCCCAAATTTGGGCGCTGCCATAGTGCTGCAGATACTTCCAGTGTGGAGAACTGGGTTCACAGAGGGTTACTGTGTGTGCTGTCCCAAACAAGGGAGGTGACAGCCTGGTTACAACAGGTGGTGGGCGCAAGTCTGGTTTGCTTGGGCTTCTGGGGACTCTCTGCCTTCACCTACACAGTGAGACTCTGTCCCTACAGAGCTCATCCCTGTGGAGGGAAGAGGGGATGTGAGTATCCAGTGGCAGTATCACAGTGCTGAGCAAAAGTAAGGTCTATTTGTCACTGTCCCTGGGCCACAGGGACTCACAGAACCTTGAAGTGGTTTGGCTTGGAAGAGACATTTAAAGCTCATCTCATTCCAACGCCCTGCCATGAGCAGAGACCTCTTCCACTAGACCAGGTTGCTCCAAGCCCCAACCAACTTGCAGGCATGGGGCAGCCACAGCTTCTCTGGGCACACTGTGGCAGGGCCTCACCACCCGCACAGCCAAGAATTTCTGCCCAATATCCCATCTAACTCCTCCCTCTGTCAGTGGGACACCCATTCCCCTTGTCCTGTCCTTCCAGGCCCTTGTCCAAAGTCCCTCTCCCACCCTTTTGGAGCCCCATTAGGCACTGGAAGGAGCTCCTTTTTTCCTCTCTGGAGCCTTTTCTTCTCCAGGCTGATCACCCCAAGCTCTCCCAGCATGTCACCAGGGCAGAGGGGCTGTAGCCCTCAGAGCCTCTCCATGGCCTCCTCTGGACTCATTCCAGCAGCTCCACATCCTTCTGATGCTGGGCCACCTGGAGCTGGACACGTTACTCCTGAGCATGCATCCTGCTTTCTTTCTCAGGCAATAGTGCAGCGTGGAAATCCTGAAAATGCCCCTCATTGGACCTGAGACCTGCCTTTCTTTTCCAGCTTCCGGAGGCAGTGAGGAGCTCAGCGGCCTGGCCTTCCTAGACTGCAACACACTGCTTCTGTGCTGTGCCACGGGCCGGCTGTGCTTGGCTGACATCCGGCAGCCACACAGTCTCATGGAGGCTGCATCAGTGCCCTCAGCATCATGCAGTGAGCAGTGGTGCATGGGCACCAGGCATGGAGCTCAGGGCTTGGAGCCTAGCTCCCAGCCCGTGGCTCGCCTCTCAAGCAGGGGCTTTCTCACCCTGACAGACCTCAGGAAAACCTCTGAGTCCTTGGCCTCAGCAAAGGCCCGAGTCCCCTCTCCTGACTCTGGTGCAGAGTTCCTGTGTGCCTCCTGGGCTCCTGCTCTGGAAGGCTGCCTTGCCATTTCAGGTAGGTGCTTTGGGCAGAGATATCCTTTTCTGGGTGCTTTTTTGATTTATGTTTTTGTCAAGGCCCAGTTCACCTCACCTAAACGTCCCCAGTGACAGGGTGGCTTTTCAGAGCTGCCCTGGAGCCAGCAGAGATGGCAGCTAATCGTCCTCTGCAGCTGCCTCTCCAACAACTCCGGAAGGGGCCTGGGTGGGTTCTGGGACGTGTGTGCTGCCCTTCTGGGAGATCAAAGGCCCCAAGCTGACCACAAGCACTACCCTGATAGTGCCAGTGACAGCCTGGCTGCAGGGTACAGCATTGATAACGCCAGCTGGGCAGCAAAGCTGCCTCTTGACCAGAGCCTTGCTCATTCACACTCGTGAATCCACAAACTTCTGGGATCTGGTCCGGGCTCTCCCCAGCGTCTGTTTCCTTGAAACACATTCCGTGGAGGCAGAGCTGCTCTCTTCTCACAGGTTTCAGGTCTGGGCTGTTTTTCCTTCTTCCTGCTGGGAGGTGAGCCTGAGCCCAGCTGGACTAGAGCAAAGCAATTAATTTCTGCACTAATTCCCTTTTATCCAAGGTTTTGATGGCACCGTGCACGTGTATGACACACAGAGCTGGGACAGCTCTGGAAGGGAAGCAGAGCCCATCTTCGTTCACAAAGGCCATGCGTTTGGTGGAGCAGGTGGCAGCGGGGAACCTCCCCTGGTCACTGTGCACACGTGGCATCTGCAGAAACCCAAAACTTTGTTGTCAGCAGCAAGTGATGGTTCCTTGCATGTCTGGGACTGGGTTCAGCCCTGTGGGAAGTGTAGGTAGATGGTGTTTTGGTGAGATGGAGTGTTTCCTGCCTCTGCTCTAGTTTGCGTGGGCTGCAGGATGTCTGTTTGCCTGCAGATAATGTTTGGAGACTCTTGTGAGCAGAACCAACTGTAAAATTCCTATTTTAATAATAGTAAAAATTTTGGTTGTGTTACTTGTTCTCCTGTGTACCAGCCTTCATATGAAAGTTGTGCTTGTGCCTGTGGTTCTTACTGTGGCTGCTGGCAGAGAACATCCTGCTGTTGTTTGATCACAGGCTTGTGTCATGCCTGCAGAAAGGGAGAGGGGTAAGAAGTAGAGAGACTTGACAAAGGCCTGGAGTGACAAGGAATGGCTTCTCACTGACAGAGGGCAGGGTTAGGTTAGATACTGGGAAGAAATTCTTCCCTGTGAGGGTGGTGAGGCACAGGTTGCTCAGAGAAGCTGCTGCTACCTCATCCCTGGATGTGTCCAAGGCCATGCTGGATGGATGTTTCAGCAACCTGGTCTAGTGAAGGCGTCCCTGCCCATGGCACTGGATGAGCTTTGAGGTCCCTTCCAAACCAAACCATTCTCTGATATCATGAAAAAAACCAGGAGTTTGTGGAAACAGGCTCTTCTGTGGGATATTTACCCACTGTATTCCAGGCCCAGAGCACCAAGGGGAAGTGCACCCCCCAAGGGGTGCTGACATTTATCACATGCACGTGCGTCACGAGCAGTGGCCTCCGCTCAGGAAGTTGCAGTGTGACCACAGCCTGCTTGCAGCCTGTGAAAGGAACAGGAACAACCTTTCCAGCCCCAGCCTACCACAAGCTCTGCCCCTCCCTCTCTGAATGCTGAGAACACCTGGTCTGAGACAAGGCACTGCTGTCCTTTGGCTGTTTTCCCACCAACTGCAAGTTTAGATTTGATGGAACTGATGCAATTTCCTGGGTGGAGGAAGCAAGCAATGACTCCTGCAACACCCATGCTGTTACCAAGGTGTTGGGAAGTAAAAATCTGCCTGCAAAGGGCTCCCTTCTGCTCTGGGTGTCAGCTGAGGTGAGGGGGGTTGAGGACAGGTGAAGTGGGGTGAAGGCTGTACTTCAGGAGCACCTGGGGAAACCTTACACTGGGAATGCACTGTACTGACCTACTCTGTGCCATGGCAACAGCTGTCTGCCTGGCAGCTGAGCCTGGAATCTGCTCCATTCTTCTCCCAGGACAAGCCATGTGGGCACTTCCATTCCAGTCCCAAAACTCCCCCCAGCAGCATGTGAAGCAGGGGCAACATGTCCTGGCCAAGGCTGGGAATGTTGGTGCTTTGTCACCTACTAAAGCCATGGGTCTGTGTCACCACCATCAGCAAAGGGAAAAGCCTGTCTGAGTTCTGGAGGAGCTGAACTCTCCTGCAGGAGTGCCTGAGCCTCCTTTCCACTGCCAAGGGTCCACAGCAAAACCAATCTGACTGAGCCAGAGCCAAAATGAGGGAAATGGGTTTTGACCAAGAGCCTGGGAGCATTTCTGCCCCAGTGAGGGCAGCAGGGAGGGCTCCTGGCTCTCTAGTCTCTCCATCTGCTCTTGAGTCAGTTCCTTCCGGCTGTGGTAGAGCCGAGTATGCCCCTCCCCTGCACCAAGACCTGCAGGTTCCTGCGTTTAGGAGGTGGCTTTTCTGCCCCATGATTGGGACCCAGAGCAGCCGCACGAAGGGCAGTTTATAGTACACAGACATGAAGGATTCCCAGAGAGGGATCCTGGAGCTCAGTCGGTTTTCCTCAAGCACCCCTGGGAGCAGGTGATTTGGCAAACAGAAGGTGCAGACTCAGATGGTGCAGCTCCTCCTTCCTGGGGGAAGCACCCACAGGGGAAGGATCTGGCCTTGGAGGAGGTGGGCTCTGAGGTGGAGAGAAGACCACTGGAGCCGTCTCAGAACCCCAGAACTCAGAACCCCTGTTTTACCAGGACATGTGGAGGAGCTAAACCCCTCCCACATCACAGTGATGCAGATAGTGCAACAAGGACAGGGAACCAAATTTGCTTGGCTTTCAAAATGGGGCTTAAGTAATAGCACAGTTTGTACCCATCTAAACTTCCCTTTTTTTTTCCTAAAATAACTTAAGCCTCCTTGTCCAGCTTGAACCAGATTTGACAGGAGACTGGAGATGTCAAAAATATTAAGTACTCACAGATGCTGTGGGAAGGGATTACGCACACAAGAGGGATCTGGAGAATTGCGGGGGGCAGTAGGGACATTGATCCCAGGAATGCACCATGTGCAGCCTCTGGCAATACCCGCATGGGATCAGTCTGGTTGTGTGACTGTGGGGACTTTGGCTTTGCTGGAGCCAGATTTGTCCTTGGTGGGGGAATGTTGGGACAGCCTCTGGCACAAATGCTGACACCCATGAAGTAGACCGACTTAAGGACAGTGTCTCCCTCCCCAACATCATCAGCATGGCAAGGGGAGCTCAAGCTGCATGGGACATGAATGTGTATACCTGGGACCACAGAATGGTCCTCCAGGAGGCCTGTCTTCACTGAGGCCAGAGTTTTAACCTTATGTCAAGGTAACACAGCTGGGGACATAGAATCATAGAATCATTCATGTTGGAAAAGCTCTCTAAGATTATGGAGTCCACTCTTTACCCCCACAGCCAAGCCCACCACTAAACCATGTATGTCCTCAATTGCCACATCTACACACTTATTAAATCCCTTCAGGGATGGGGACTCCACCACTGCCCTGGGCAGCCTGTGCCAAGGCTGGACAATCCTTTCAGGGAAAGAATTTTCCCTGATAGCCAATATAAACCTCCCCTGGCACAGCCTGAGGAGGGGTTCCTCCTTCCTTGCCTGTGAGGGGACAAGCCACAGCCCTTCCATGAGGGACTGTCTCCCAGTTCAGGCCCATAAATGGAGGTGTTATTTGGCTCATCCCCCAGTCCTGGCTCCTGTTGCTCTCAAAGGGGATGAGAAGCTCCCTGAAATATTATCAGATGTGTGGATGTGGCACTTGGAGACACGGTTTAGTGGCCTTAGCAGGGTTGGGGGAACCACTGGACTCTATGGTCTTAAAGGGTTTTTCCAGCCCACATGATTCTGTGATCCTTAAACCAATCAGCCCAGAGCAGTTCCTCAGCAGGACACAGACTGGACATGGCTTGTTTAACAAGCAGCTTGTTAGTGTCCTGTGCTCATCAGGTACCGCATGGCCATGCATGTAATTTCCAAAATAATGCCCAGTCCCTGCTGCAGGATACAGAATCCTTCATCTCCTCCTTGGCTCCTCTCTGCTTGTCTCTGCATGGCAGGGAGGCTGTCATCAGTGGAGGGACGAGGTGGCATGAGCAGGGCAGGTGCTGCTGCTCCCTGGTCCTTGGGCAGGAGGGAAGAAATTCTTTCCTGTGAGGGTAGTGAGGCCCTGGCACAGGTTTCCCAGAGAAGCTGTAGCTGCCCCATCCCCGGAAGTGTTCAAAGCCAGCTTGGATGGAGCTTTAAGCAACCTGATCTAGTGGAAGGTCTCCCTGCCCATGGCAGGGAGGTTGGAACTGGATAAGCTTCAAGGTCCCTCCCAACCCAAACCATTCCATGGTTCTGTGACTTTTTGCCTGAGCCAGCTCCCCTGTCCTTAGACAACAGAAGTGTCCAGGCACTGGGACTGTATTTTACTCTTTTTTTCTTTTTTTCTTTTTTCTTTTTTTTTTTCTGAGTTTAATAAACTAGAATAATTTATTCGACAGAACACAGAAACATCACAGACAGGGTGGAGAAACCAAAGCAGCCGGTATCAATGATCAGTACAAAGGAACCACTTTACAAAAAGAAGTACCACGCTGCCCATCAGCTTTACCCAAAAATTACTGGGGGGGGAGGGGGGGAGGGCTCAGCTCAAAACCCCACAAAATGGGTGGGGGGGATAGAGCTATCCCCACAAAATGCTCTCAGATGACAACGCTGACCACAACAGCACAATAAATAGTGAGAATGGCCTCTTGGGTGGTGAAAGACCAGAGACCATTGCAGGGGGGGAGCGCAGTCCAGGCACCACCAACCCAGAAGGTGAGGCATCTGTTGAAACACTGATTAGGGTGGCAAACGCCCTGCTTCTCCCCCACCCCCAAACAGGTGCTAAATCCCATGCAGGCAGCGAGAAACATCAACCCGAGGGGCTTTGCAGCTTGGCAGGAGCCTGCCAGCACCCCACTGGGGACAAGGCTGTTCCACCACAACCCTGCCATGGCTGTGAAGAGGCATTTGAGGCTTCTCCCAGAGCAACCGGTGCATGGCCAATGGCATGGACCCACAGGGTCCCCTCTGCCACCTTAACCTGGCCCTAGCAGCTCCCAGCTCCAAGCTGGTTTCCTCCAGGGAGGTTATACTGGTGAGAAATGGATGCAGCTGGGAGGACCTGTGGGGTTGGCCACTTTGGGGGGACTTGGGGGAAGAGAAGGGCAGGTGCTGCCCACCCGCTTTGTTTGGAGCAGCTGGGGCAGGGGCCAAAGTCAAAGCCAGGCTTGTGCATCCCAGGGAAGGAACACATGCAGCAGGGCTGGACGGAGGGGGAACTGGCCATGGGTGAAAGGAGGGGACACCGAGGTGCACAGGTGCCCTTTCCCATGAGAAGGCTGCCTAAAAAAGACACCCCCTCCCCCTTCTGCTGCAACCCCCCCTCTCCATAGCAAACTGGTGTTGAGACTGGGCTTATATAAAACACATAAAAGAGGCAGCTCATAGGAAAGGGCTCCGGTAAGTGGCAGGGGGCTGGACAGGGATGGAGTTATAGTGAGCCCCGCTGCCTCCAGCACCCCCCTGGCTGTGCCCTGCACGGGAAACAGCAGCTCTGGCAGCTGGATGAAGAGACAACACGGCACAGCTGGACGGTTATAGGTCCTGTGGCCATCGGGCGATCCGTAGGCTCCCAGTACAGGTAGAAAACAAAATTAATTAATTATAGAAAAGAGAAGCAGCCTAATGTAGGGGTGTCCCTGGGGCAGGGCGGCGAGCAGGGGGGAGCTCGCTTATCTGTCGTTGAGCTGCGGGGAGTTTGTCCGCTCCTCCTCATCCTCCTTGTCATCCTTCATGCCTTTGAGTCGCTGGCGGGCGAAGTCTTCAAACACAATGTCATCATCACTAGTGGGGACACAAGGCAGAGGGGTTTAGGGGATTTAGGTGGGGGTGCAATGTGAAACACCCCCTGCCCCGTAAAGCTGTCCCAGGCTGCACCCAATGAGTTCAACCTGCACCACCACGATGTTCCAGCAGCTCAGGGAACCCCCAAACCCCCCATCCCTCAGCAAAGAGCCTCAGTTTTCAAAGCCTTATTAATACTTGCCCAATGCACCAAAAAAAGAGCCCCCAAGCTCTCCAGCAGGTGCAGCATACCAGAGCCACTGGCGTTTGCCCCACTCTGGGGGCACCGCAGACCTACAGGGAGTAGCTGGGTGGGTAGAGTACCCTAAAACCTCCCAAACACCAGCCCCAGGGAATACTGTGACGACAACCTCCCCCACCCCCAACACACGATCCCGGCGGGCTCTTACTGCAGTTTCTCCTGTTTTTTGGAAAGCCATGCAGGGAAGGGCGAAGGAAGAGAGAAGAGAGAGGGGGACAGCACGCGTCATGCATTACAGGTGACATGCGTGGGGTTAATCACACATGCCAATCCCATGGCATGGCGGGTGTTAGCGGGTTAGGGGGGTGCCATGCAACCACCACATTTCACATTCCCACGCGGAATGTGGGAATTCGGGGAGGGGGTGTATTTTAGTCTCTTACTTTGTATCGAGCTCTATCAGATTTGTATCTATGGGTGCTTCGTTCTCTGGAACTGAACAAAGGGATGACACAGGGTTAGTCACAGGGTGGTCACTGCCATCCCACCCTGACACCTTCCCCAGGATCATCTCTCCCCTCCTACCAGGGTGGGTGAGACCCCCATGCGGTCGTCACTGCCACCCCGTTGGGGTGGCTGAGATTCCCCTGGGGTCATCACCACTGTCCCAGTGCGTGGATGCAACCCCTTGGAGTTTGGCTGTACTGGGGTGATGGTGGCACCCCCATGGTTTTAACACTGTGACTCTGTGAACAGGGTCAACGGGAGCCAAAAATCTCCCTCCACACAGACTGACTGGCCCCCTCTGCCCCCACCCAACCCCAGGGATGCTGGACCCATCACCCAGGGCTGGACACTTACTGTCCCGGTGTACTGGTTCCTCCCTAGGTTTGGGATGCATCAGTGTGAAAGGCAGCTCCACCGCCACATCGCTGCAAGAGACACCGGGGTAAAGCACAGGCCTGCCTTGCACTTTGCA
Organism: Acanthiza pusilla; assembly: GCA_036630365.1. Lineage (NCBI taxonomy): Eukaryota > Metazoa > Chordata > Aves > Passeriformes > Acanthizidae > Acanthiza > Acanthiza pusilla. Next base: position 18,607,187 of record JAXCHO010000027.1, on the reverse strand, counting down.
TGCAGAGCAAGGCAAATTTGCAGAGAGGGAGCAGAGCAGCACCCCCCATTACAGCTGCTGTAGAGACCAGAAAGCTGGGCAAACCCCTGTGTTATCCTCCATGGAGCTGCTCAGCAGCTCTAATGCCTCTTGGTTGAGCTTGACCCCAGGGTTGGGGGATCAGCACAGGCCACCTGGGAAGTAGAGGGGCATGAGGACGGCATGGCAAAAATCTGACTTTTAGCAGCTTTGGGGAGGGTCCAAATCCCATGGGTTTAGGCTGCAGCCAGCAGTGCCATGGGAATGGCAGGAGGTGCATCAAGTCTCCCAGTGCCAAGTGGGCATGGTGATGTCAGGACATGACAGCCTGAGTACAGCCCCAGGCTGCTCCAGAGGGGGGTAGAACAGAGCTCAGATAGAGAAGGGTCCCCAAGGGAGGACAAGTGGTCCTGTGGTCCCCATAGGACCCAATGAGAGGGGAGTGACGTGAGGATGAAGACCTGGAAAGCCCCAGAGACTCGCCTTCCCACATCCAGAGATGCGCAGCCCTGTGGAGCCACCTCTGTGCCCTGCTCACTCTCCCCAGCAGCACCCACAGGCCTCTCACTGTGGTCCAAGGAGGATGATGCAGGATTCAAACCCTGCCAGCATTCTCAGCTTCACCACCCAGCCCCACCTTTGCTAGGCTTTTGGCTTTGGGTGAGACAGTGTCCCCAACACAGTGGCATCCCTAGGACAGGCATGGGGTCAGGGGGGTAGCACCCTGAAGGGCTGGGGGTGCAATGGGGGGATGTAGTGAGGATTGGGTGGCGCTGGGGGGAGTGGGGTGTTACCTGGAGGCGAGGTCTCCCAGCAGGCTGGCGTGAGTCAAAGGATACAACACATTAGTCACTGTCCCCTCCCAAGGACACACAACCCCCACACACCTTTTATCCCACCCGTGCATGCTGAGTCCCAGGGTAGGTTTAAGGATGATGGGCCCCATCTGCAGCAGAGACCAGCCCCAAGGAGAGCAAGGTTAAAGAGGAAGTGGGAGGGGGTCCCCAACACTCACCCTCCTCGTGACACCACCAGCTTCACCTTCACCTTGTAGGAGACAATGATGCCCAGGATCTCCTTGTTAGCTCCATCTCTTAACCTGGAGGAAGGGGCAGGTGGGCATCAGCGAGTGATCGGCCATGGGGACCAGCCCCCTGTCCTCCTGAAGGTCCCCCCATGGGGTCTCCTCCACCCCAAGCATCACCCCTGGAGCAGGGGCTGGATGCCCACCAGGGCCAGGTCCTGCCCCCACACTGCAGAGGGGACAGGAGCCCTGGGAGGTGGAAGGGCTCACAGCGTGCTGGATGCCAGGTTGGTGTCCTCGTGCTTGAGCTTCCCATCCAGCGCCAGCCCCCGCTTCTCCCGGTTGTTGGCAAGGAAGGGGGTCAGGGTGTAGACTTTGCAGAATGTTGAGCTCGGGGCCACCATGTCACTGGAGATGACAACCACCATCAGCCAGAGCCCCAGCTCCCACAGCCCCACAGGCTACCCTGGACATCTCCATCTCAGCCTGGTGAACGTCTCCACATACTCCCATCCCCACCCCAGCCTGATGAACATCTTCCTGGGGGATGCAGAGGGTGATGTACCCAAGATGCCACCAGAAAAAGGGTCTCCATCTTCCTGCTCCTCCCACCAGTCCCTGCTTGCCAAGTGCAACATCCCACTGGGGCTGCACTGGGGCAGGAGACCTCCAAGGCTCCTCCAAGATTCCCCTGAGGTCTCCAGGGCTCCTCACGATGTCCCCAAGGAGCCAATACTCACTCAGCATCCTCCACGGCCACCGGGCACTTGTACTGGGCAGTGTTGAAGAGGCAGATGTCAGCATACTGGCGCACTGGCATGAGACACGGAGAGATGGAGGTCAGGGTGGGCCCCCGCAGGGATGGGGACAAGGGACACCAGAGGGCTGGGGGATGCAGCCCTGCTCCTCACCTGAGATCTTGATCTTCTTCACAGTCTTGTTGGTGTTGTTGGTGACATGCACATTGACACTGATGGGTTCCCCGTGGTAGTAGATCTGCAGGGGAGCAGAGCAGGGGGAATGGTGAGATCCCCAGGGTCACCCCACCAGTGTGCACTCCCCCGTCCTTGCCCACCTCCTTGTCCAGGGATGCCTCGAGGTGCAGCGGTTTGTCTGACATGAGGAACTGCCGGGTGGTCTCTGCCATGGGCTGGGGGCCGGGTCGCTCTGGTGCATATTGGACCTTACGGATCACCAGGCGCACTGAGTTCCTGGGGGAAGACAGCGAGAGGAGAACTCAGGCTGCCTGCAGGCCACCCTCTTTCTTGGCCCATTCTGGGTCAAATCCCTCTTTTCTTCTGGTCTACTGGGTCAGAATGATGCCATGGAAGGTCTCGTCTGGATGCCCACCAGAACTACTAGAGGGAAGCCCCATGGCCAGGCCAGGTTGCCCACAGCAAGTTTTGTGCTCCTTGCACAGTGGTGGATGTCTCCATCCCAGCCCCATCTGACCCATCCCTACTCTGGAGAACACCTCCATCCCACCCCCATCCTGGAGAACACCCCCATCCCAGCCCATCCTGGAAGAAAACTCCATCTCGTCCTGGAAAACATCTCACCCAAGATGGGTAACAAACTGGGGTGCTCCTTTCCTGCTGCCAACACCAGGAAGATGCCACTCCCATCCGGGCTGGATGGATCCTCTCTGCTTACCTCTTGTGGATCTTCTCCTCCAGGTTCTCAGCACAGAAGGCTTTGACCTCGTAGTCCACCCCACAGGCCTGGAAACCAGGAATCAGGGAGAAGGAGGCAGGGAAACCCCTTTGCACTTCCCAAAGAGGCGACCCCAGCTGTGGCCACTCACCACAGCCTGGTGGTACAGGAACATGGGGGGACCTTACCTTCCCTGTGTCCTCTGGGCCTGGCTGCAGCGTGACAGAGCAAGGCAAGTTGGGGGGGATCTGGAGGGGAAAGGGCGGTGAAGAGCTTTTTTGGGGGCTACCAGCATTTCCCTTTCCTATCCACAATGGAAAGAATTTTACTATCGCATTTCCCAAATCCCAAAGTGTTACGAAAGTACATCATTTTAGAGGGTTTTAATTAATCAGGGGATTTTGAGAAATCAGGGCATGAGGACCATTTTTGCTTGAGCCCATGGGACTGAGCCCTGTAAAATGTCACAGAGCTCCAGAGCAGGTGGCCACCATTGCCAAAGCTGTGCCAGGAAAATCGGAGGAGCGGGTGAATGAAGTAGGGGGTCTACCCCAATGCCATTCTTGCTGGAGCTGTCCAGTGCTGGCATGGATCCCCAGTGCCAGCATGGACCTGCTGGTGCTGACATGGACTGGCAGCTTCCCTACTGGTGGCTGCTTTCTGCTCACAAGTTTGAAGATCCACCACCAAAAGCTGCGTCTTGATCACAGATGGCAGCATCTCACCCCCAACCATGACCCCACAAGGCCGAATGGGACCCTGATGTCCCTGTCGCACAGGTCACCATCCCTTCCAGCACCCCAGAGTACCCACCGTCACCCTACCTCAAAGGTGAAGGGGTAGGCGTGCTCGCCCAGCTTCTTGATGAGCCGCTCCTGCAGCCGCGTCAGGGGCTTTTTGTCCTCGGGAACTGGGGGGAAGGCCTGGGAGTTGGCCACGAACAGGTCCTTGCGGAAGGTCAGCCCCAAAACGTCCAGGTCCTCACGGCCATAGCGGAAGGCGCAGGTCAATGTCACGAAGACTGGAGAGGGTTACAAGGGATGGTTGGTAGCAGGGTGTAGGTCATGGAGGGGGCCATCATGGCATGGGGGCACCAAGGCAAGGTGGCATCCTGGCTCATGCCAGTCCCACCAGCACTGGAAAGCAGTGGTGGCTTGAGGACGTGCCATGGTGAGAAGACGAAGATGCAGCAGTCAGCTGGGCCTTGGGATGCCCACCACAGCACCCCCATTCTCCACAGAACAAGAAACTCGCCATGGGGACACGGGGCTGGAAAATGTCACCAAAGGGCCCAGAGACGCCAGTGCCTGGGTAGGACTACATGGGGATGCCAGCCACACCCTGTGGCAGTGACACTTCTGTGGCCCCAGGGATCCCAGGGGTAGCCATTACCTTTTCTCTCCTTCAGGTATTCAGGATCCACCAGCACTACTCCATCTGCAAGAGAATAGCTGCGTCAGAGATGTGTCACCAGGACAGGGGGACACACTGGCAGGGTCAGGGAATGCAATGGCAGGGTTAGGGGACGCGATGGCAGGGTTAGAGGTCACGATGACAGGGTCTGGGGACATGCCACTGGGATGAGGGGACACCACTGTCAGGGGACATGCTGATGGGATTAGGGGGGAACATACAGGCAGGGTTTGTGGGGACACCGGCACAGTTAAGGAGAGGATATGCCCTGCCTTTACACAGAGAGGCATCACCTCCAAGCTGCCAGCTGTGGCTGGGGGGAACAGCAGGGGACAGTCTGCACCTACCGCACCCAGGGCACATGCAAAGCCACAGCAGGACATGATTATTATCCCAAAACAGCTGGTTTTTGCTCCCCAAAATCCTTCCTCCCAGACAGCTCAGCCCACCCTGGCATGCATCTCTCTGCAACTGAGGTCCCCTTCCTGCCACCACATACCCACAGGGTCCACCACGTCGATATGATCCACGAAATCCCTCTTCCCAAGGTAGACAGTGAGCTGCGGGGGGAACAGGGGTTCAGGAGTGCACAGAGAAGACCCCCAGGGTCCCTCATGTTGTCATGACCCCGCTGGGGTCCATATTCCTCATCATCTCCAGTGTCACCCTGTCCCTGTGGTACCCAAAAGCCAACCCCACCCCATTCTAGGCAAAGCCTGGAACCTTTCCAGATGTCCCCAGAGCTGGAGGCGTTTTGCATCTGGGGACTCTTGGGTGGCACTCCAGGGGTTTGTACCCTACTGTGGGGCAGGGATGAGGTCCCCAGTGTCACCCTCTCACCCTTCTGATGGGGAAACTGAGGCATAGGGCAGGCAGCTGCCATGCAGAAGGTGTTCTGCATCAGTTCCTGCAGCCAGACCCAAAACCCCCACAGGCAGGGTCACTGGCACCCCAGCACTCCAAAACCCATCTGCTTGACCCCTGACCTTGGGAAAGCACTCCCCAGCCCCACTGTGCCTCAGTTTCTCTTCCCACTGCCATGGCAGGATGCTGAGCAGTGTGCAGGATTGATTTGGGGTTCAGGGGTGAGCCTGTCCCCCACTCCCGGCCATGCTTGTGACCCCATGGCTCCTCCCACCATGTCCCCCTTACCTTCCCGTTAGGACTGGCTTTCTTAAACACCCTGAAAAACAGCAAAGGAGCAGTGAGTGCTGGAGCAGGAAACACCCTCCACTCCTGAAGCCCCCACTCTGCTCCTGGCTCCCTGTCCATGGAGCTATCCAGCCCACCCCCAGGAAGGATCCCTGAAGAAAGAAGCACCCACTGGCACAGTCTCATTGGGTGCCAGGTGCATCCAACCCTCCACACCCACTGCCAGGACCCAGCTTTGGATAACGGAGGTGTCAGGACCCGACCCCAGCCCTTCACATGAGGATGGCACCCAGAGACCACTGTGAAGGGCAGCAGCACCCCAGCACCCAGCTGGCCCTAGGGACCGGAGTGTGGGACCACAGGATCAAGGCACCCAGGATAGGAGCATCCCATTGGATGAACCCACCTCACCATCACCTCACATGGATGAATCCCAAAGCCACTGGAGAGGCAAGAAAAGTCTGGGGTGTTCCTGTCCCCAGGGCTTTCCATTCCCTCTCCAAACCATGGGACGAGCCCCTGGACATTACTCTTAACTCCCAAAATCCCTCTGGAAGACCCCATAGAGACATGGGAGAAAGGATGTGGGTCCAACATGCCACTGCTGGGAAATGCCAGAGCATTCCCAGCCTGTCTGCTGCAGGCAGAGAACGGGCAGAGGCAGGTAGGGTGCCTGGCCTGGCCAGATTTTTTGGAGCCTGCCCTGGCACAAAGCCACTCATAATGGGTTCTCCTCGGATAATCCCTCCTTGCCTTTAAATTCCATTAAAACCATCCGGGAAGATTAGTAGTGGTGGTTCAGGCAGGGAAAAAAAACAATTTCCTAGGGCAACTGCTTGGCTCTGTCAAAATGCTCGGGGCTACTATGGGATGATGGACCCTCAGCCACACCGGGAGGAACCCTCGGCCACCACACTGCCTGCAGCTGTCCTCACCCAGCCGAGGGGCAGGCAGGGAAGGCAGCAGCCGGTGGGTGCCAGCTTGAGGGTAACCACCATCCCAGTGATGGGGTAGGATGCATCAGGAGATGTGTGGGCACACCCCTCACTCCCATATCCCTGAAATCCTGTGTCCCCACCTCCTTGCACTCCTGCATCCCTGCATCCCCAAGTCTCTGCTTTCCACCCTCTTGAGAGCCATAGGAACTAGTACAGCCTGGCCAAGCTCTGCCCAGGAAGCAGGATCCAGCCTGAATAAGGCAGTGTGGGGGCCCTCATTCCCTTGTCCTCAGACAAGCCCCACAGGAACCCTCTGCCAGGCACATAAAATATTGGGGACATCCTTCTGGCTGTCCCAGGCCACTGGGAATGTTGGGAACATGCTGCTGGCCCTTCCTGGGTGGCTTTTCCCTGTGGGGGTTGGGGGATTGAAATTTCCCGGCTGAAATGGGAAAGCACTTCCACAGTAGGATGTTTGTCATGAGGGTTTGCTGGTGAGGGTGGGATCCTGCACCACTGCAAAGAAAGATGGAATTAATGGGAATGCTGCTGCAATTAAATAACTGGGGAAGATAAAGGCCCCAACTTGCCATGGAAGGGCATCAGCACCCCACAGTTATTTGGGTTTGAGAGCCACGGGGGGTTTAGTCTCCGGAGTCAGGGATAGAGGGGCAATGGATGCATCCTCCTGAGAGCCCAGAGCAACTAACAGCAGGATTTTCATGGGTAATTAATGAGGCATTACATAAAAGCAGGATGAGGAGCATCCCCTGCCAGCCTGTCTCCCCCTTGTCACCCCACACCCCATAGACCAGCTCCCAAGGCAGACTCCAGAGAGGGTGCAGCATCCTGGATCCCAACCCGAGGCGTGCTGGGAAGCTGCAGAAAAGGCAGCCAAGGCTGGAGGCTCAGTGGGTGCCACTGCCAGCCCCCTGGCACACGGTGATGGTCCTGCCCAGCCCTGGGGACACGAACAGAGCCGCTAATGAACCCAGGGCTAGCTAGATCAATGGCAGGCACTTCGGGAAGGCATTCCTCACCACTCCACCTGGCACACACTCATGCTGGCCCCATACTGGGGCAGGAGCCCCACACAGTCTGAGACCCGCCCAGCCCCACACTGCAGGTGCAGGAGCCCTGCATTATGGGTGCAGAAGCTCCACAGAATTTGAGACCCACACAGCCCCATGCTGTGCGTGCAGGAGCATGAACTGGCTCCACACTGTGGCTGCAGGAACATGGGGTGCCCTCATCTTGTCGGTGCAGCAGCCCTGCCTGACCGCGTATCATGGGTGCAGGAGCTCACATCTCCCCAGATGCACATCCTGTGGGCCAGCTCTCTCCAGAAACACCAGCAGGAGAAGGGAAGGGGCATGTAGGGTCATGGTGGCCTCTTGCTGCAAGGGGAGTGACCCTCACCCACCACCGGATCTAGAGGGAGGAAAGGAGGAAGTGTGAAGCCTTCCCTCCCCCTCCAGCCCTTCCTGCTGTCGAAACACTGGAGACACGAGGCAGGAAGTGGCCTCTGCCGCTGCCCATCAGGGGCTTGGGGCCTCACACCATGGGCTGGCAGCCCCAGTGCCCCCTGAGACCCTGCCATGCTGTCACACAGCTGGATCCCATCTCTCCAGCCCTCTCCCTGTCATGGATCCCATCCCTTAATGAGCTTGTTAGGCACCCAGCCAAGGCTAACGATGGCTTTATTGGGTGGCCAATAATTGAGTGGGGTCCGTTGGATCTCGGCTGGGAAGATTTATGAGGTTTTGATTCCCCTGGGCATCGGAACAGGATCTGACGGCAACACCATTGATTGCCTTTGAACCCAGAGCAGAGGAGCCAGGGTTTTCACCGGCTCTCACACTAACAAGGCTGGCTGGCGGATGTAATTAGCTAGAGCCACGTTAGAAGGGACCTCCAGGGATAATGGAACCACCAGCAACCACATCATACACTCCAGCACAACCCCGTGGTGGCGGCCAGAGGCTCCATGCCAGCTGTGCCGGGATGAGCCTGGAGCACCATGCCAGCTGATCCCAAAGCAAGAGCATCCCACAAGCCCAATGCTGCATCCTGCATCCCTGCTGCATCCATCCATCTGTCCCCTGCCAGGCTCAGCAGCAGCATCCCCCAGCCGGGTCAGAGCTCCACCAACTTCCTTGGCAAGGAAATGCCTTGGCTGTGGGATCCGGGATGTGTCTGGATCCTGCTGTTATTACCAGAGTTTGCTCTCCAAACAACATCCAGGAAGCAGGAGTCTCCCCTCCTGGGCCACCTTCCAGGGCTCTTTCTCTTCCCAGTGGAGATCCCTGTCCTGCTCCCAGATCTCATGGCTTCATCCAGGGGGGTGAAAGGGATGATAAAGGGACTGGGCAGCCCTGGCATGGTGGGATGCTACCGAGGTGCTGGATGGGACTATGGAACCAGAGGAAGGGTGCAAGCGGTGTTCAATGCCAAACAAGGTAGGCTCTGGTGTACCAGGACCACTGCAGCACTTCTCAGCCACCAGGAAACCACCCTCAAGCCACAGGCTAGGAATCCCAGTGGCCAGGAATTCCAGCAGCTGGGCATCCTGTGTGGGGTTCTGCCCTGGCTGGGTGTTGGGTGGAAAGAGCACGGAAAGGTGATCGATGGTTCCAACAGCCACCAGCTCAGCTGTTTCCCCCAGCTCTTCCCACTGCAGGGTTTGGTGACTCCCAAGAAAAGTGGGGTGCCACAGCAGGAATCAGCAGGAATGGGCTTTTGGGGTATCAGATGGTAAATCCGCTCCCACAGCTGAACCTTCTGATCAAACCAAGGGATTTTGGGTTTGGAGATCCAAACTGGAGAGGGAGAGGGATTTGTCAGCCTAATTCTCCCCACCCCCCCCCCCCCAGCTCCCTCCGTACGCGCTGCGTAGGCAGGGAGAAGATCAGCTCATGCCTCTCCTGCCGGCACGCCTGCCGATGGGAATGCCGCTCACCAAGCTGGCCTGGCACCCGAAAACCTCTGGAGGCCAAACCAGCTGCATCCCGGAGATTGCACCCAGCGGCTGGAGGAACCCAGTGCGTGCTCTAGCCCCACAACAGGGCTGTCCACCTGCTCCAGGGGTGCAACATGAATTGTCAAGAATTCAGGATACTGAGCTGGGAGGAAGCGGATGCTGTCAGCCACAACTGGGGCACCAACACCCAGACAGGCTGACAGCAGCAACAGCCCCCTCCCAAAACGCTGGGTGAATTCAACAGGAACCCACAACTCCCATTCTGCCACCCCAAAATGCTGCAATGTTTCTGGAAGGTTCTGCCCAGGCAGGGCCAGACCCCCTGGTTCTTCCTTCCCTCCTTCCATGGCCACGGCAGGGGCAGCAGCTGCACCAAAGCCCGCTGATCCTGATGCCCAGGGGACATGGGGGCAAGCAAGGTGTCGAGGGGTGAACAGGAGCACCCTGAAATCCCTGGTCCTCCATGATTAATGGCGAGGGGACAGAAAGGGATTGGGGTGAAGAATGGGAGCATCAAGCCCGTGACCAGCACTGCCACAGCCAGAGCTGGCCGGCGAGCGGGTGTCACAGGAGACCCTCCCAGGCCTCCCTGCATGGGCTGGCTGGGGTCACCAGGCTTTCCCTCAAATGCCGACAGCCCCTTGCAGGATGTGCAGCCTGGCAGGTCCCTGCCACGCTCTGCACCTGGAGCCCTGGCGAGGGCAGGGGGGGTCTCCATCCCCCTCGGCACAAGAGCCCCCAAAAGACAGCATTCCCATGGGATGAAGGTGTCACACGCCGTCGTGTCCCCACGCTCCAAGGCTGGCACGTGCTCCCGGACACCCCCAGCTGTGCCGCATGCCGGGAGTGACATCAGGGCCTGGGTCCCCTGGGGTCACCGGGGTGAACACACCCTGCCCCATGCCAAACCCATACAGGCTCCAGAACTCACGGGGAGGGAGCAGTGACGCCCGCGAGAACTCCACGGACCCTCGGCGGCAGCCCCCAAACACCCCCTACCACTCCCAGTCTCCGGGTCCCCCACTGCCCCCGGGGGGCACCGTCTCCCAGCGGGGGGGCGATCCCGGGGGCCGCCCGGCAGCCCCAGCGCAGGGCACGGGCAGCGCTTCCCCCCGCCATGCCGGGGGATGTCCCCCCCCCGCGATGCTCCGCTCTGTCCCGGTTCTCACTCACCGGGTGCCTTTGTCTCCCATGGCCCCGCCGATCCTGCGGGCTCAGCCGGGAAGCGCCGGCCGGGCTTGGAAAATTACTGGCTGGATGGTGGAGGGAGCGGCGGCGGGGCGGGCGCGGGGCCCGGTGCGGCCCTGCTCGGGCCCGCTCGGAACCGCTCGAAAACCTCGGGCAGCCTCGGAAACACTCGGAACCGCTCGGCTCGGCCCGGGCGGACGCCGCGCCGGGCGGTTCGAGGCCGCTCGGAACCGCTCGGGCAGGTTCGGAACCACTCGGAGCTGCTCGGAACCGATCGGAACAGCTCGGAGTCGCTCGGAACCGATCGGAGCCGCTCGGCCCGTCCCGGTTCCGGTGCGGGCGCTGCTGTCGCCGCCGCCGCCGCCACCGCCACCGCCTCCGCCCGCCCCTGAGCGGCGCGGCCCCGGGGCGGGGGGCGGCGGCGCGCGCGGGCCGCACGGGCGGGGAGAGGACACGGATAGAGGATACGGGGAGGGAATACGGCGTGGACTGGGGCTGGGAGGGAAGGCGGTGAGGGGGTAGGGGGGTTTGGGGCCGCGCGCGCGCGGGAACACGCGAGCGCGCGCACACACACACACACACACACACACACACACACACACACACACACAGAGCGGCGGGAGCACGCGCGCGGCTCAGGGCGCCCCCCAGCGGCTGCACATGGACATGCAGGGGCGGAGGGAACCCCGTGTGTGATCATACAGAGACACGTGTGTGATCATACACAGACACGGGTGGGATCATACACAGACACGGGTGTGAACACGGAGACACACGTGTGTGATCATACACAGACACGGGTGTGAACACACAGACACACGTGTGTGATCATACACAGACACGGGTGTAAGCATACAGAGACACGGGTGTGATCATACACAGGCACGGCTGTGAACACACAGACACACGTGTGTGATCATACACAGACACGGGTGTGAACACAGACGTGTGTGAGCATGGAGACACGTGTGTGATCATATACAGACACGGGTGTAAGCATACAGAGACACGGGTGTGATCATACACAGACACGGGTGTGAACACACAGACACGTGTGTGAACATGGAGACACGTGTGTGATCATACACAGACACGGGTGTGATCATACACAGACACGGGTGTGAACACAGACGTGTGTGAGCATGGAGACACGTGTGTGATCATACAGAGACACGGGTGTGATCATACACAGACGCGGGTGTGAACACGCAAAGATATGGGTGTGATAAACAGACACGTGTATGAATACAGAGACACGTGTGTGAATACAGAGAGGTGTGTGATCATGCACAGACACTAGTGTGAACACAGACATGGGTGTGATCATACACGGACACGTGTGGTCATGGAGAGACACGTGTGTGATCACAGGTGTGAACACAGAGACACGGGTGTGCTCATGCACAGACACGGATGTGAACACACAGAGATGTGTGTGATCATCCACAGATGTGTGTGGTCAAGCAGAGACACGTGTGTGATCATAAAGAGACATGGGTGTGAACACACAGACAAGGATGTGATCATGCAGAGACGTGTGATCACACAGAGACACGTGTGATCATTCACAGACATGTGAGTGGTCATGCAGAGACGTGTGAACACACAGACACGTGTGTGAACACAGAGACACAAGTGTGATCATACACAGACACGTGAACACAGACATGGGTGTGATCATACACAGACACGTGTGTGAACACAGGTGTGATCATACACATACACATGTGTGAACACAAAGAGACATGGGTGTGATCATACACAGACACGTGTGAACACAGACACGTGTGTGAACACAGAGACAGGTGTGATCATAGACATGTGGGAACACAGATACGCGTGTAATCATAGACATGTATGTGAACAGATACACATGCAATCATAGAGAGACACGTGTGATCATACAGAGACATGTTTGATCATGCACAGACACATGTGTGATCATAAAGAGACACATGTGTGAGCAGAGGCGTGTGTGTGAACGGAGATGCATTTGTGAACAGAGACGTGTTAACACACAGAGACATGTGTGTGAACACAGAGACAGGTGTCTGTGAGCACACGGAGACACAACTCGCACAGCCAGCACACACATCTGCATAGAACCACCGTGCACCCACACACACCTGCGCGCACACATGTGAACTCACACATGCACACACACATGTACACAAACACATGCACACACACAGACACACACACGTGCACATACATGCACTCAGACGTGTGCGCACCCACCCATGTGCGCACACAAACACACATGCACACATGCACACACGCACAGACACACAGACACACACACGCACACACGCACACACGCACACAGACACACACAGACACACAGACACAGACACAGACACAAACAGACACACACACACACACACACAGACACACACACACACACACACACACACACACACACTCGCGCACACACACACACTCGCGCACACCCCGCCCCGAGGTGTCCCCTCCTCCAATGGAACCCAGCCTTCCCGGCAGGAACACGCCCCGCCCTCCCCGGCATTGGCTGCGTCCCCTCCCGCCCTCCTGCGGCACAGCAGCCCAGGGGCAGCGGGCTCCGTGTGATTCCAGTGGGATACCGTCCCTATCCCCCCCCCACGGTCACTGTGCGGTGGATGGAAGGGACCAAGGTGGACATAAGGTGACTCCTCTAGCCCATCCTTGGGGACACCTGCACCCCATCTTAGGGATGAGGCAGGACTAAAGGACAGACAGCAACGCGGGGACGGGCCGAGGCTGCGGTGAGGGTCTGCAGGGGTGGCTGATACCCTGATGCATCCAGGAAGGGATGTCACCAAGAGCACGGAGCCGTCGGCGGCAGAGGCAGGAGTGGAGCAGCTCCTGCCTGGGGACCAGAGGCCCTACTCTGAGACTAGTTTGGAGGATTAAATTATTTAATCTCAGGATTTGAACCGGGGCTTGGAGCAGGATGGGGGCATTTGGTAGTTTGGGCAGTTTTGCACCCCAGTGTTGCCAGATCATGCAGCGCATGCCAGCAGCAAAGCCTTTGGGAATTTTTCCTCCAGGTATCAAACGCCGCAGCCTAGGATAAAGCTGTCAGATTGGGCTGGTTTGAAAGCGCTGCATTGATCTCAGAAAATAAATTGTTCGTTAGAGGGACAGCAGGAATGAAAACCACAGCCCTGATGCAAGGATGATGGGCAGACTAGGGGGTCCCCTCTGAGGCCGTGCAGGGATGGCTGTGGGAGCCAGAGGAGCAGCTGGATTCTACCCCAATCCCAGCCCAGGCACAGAGGGGTCCCAACACTGGCCTCATCCTGCATCCCAGCCCAGGATTCCACTGCAGTCCCAGCCCAGGATCCCACCCCAGGCCCAGATTCCCCTGCTGCCGGGCTGGATGAGTCCCAGCATGGCTCCTGTCCAGGTTTGGGGGCTCCCAACCTGGGACTGGAAAGAGCATCCCAGGGGATTGGAGCATCCTGGGGTTCTGGAACATTTCAGGAAGTAACAGGGCACACGGAGGGGACCAGAGCAACTGGAAGAGCTGGAGCACTCAGGGGGGATCACTGAATCCTGGGGCATTGGAGCATTCCATGGGAGTGGAACATCCAGGGAGGGGCTGGAGCTTCCTGGGGGACTGGAGCTACACGGCCTGAGCTGGATTCCCCCCCTGAGGGTGATTTTGGGGTTCATAAGTCTTAGTTGGAGCTCCCCAGTCCCCAGCAAGGCCACCCACCAACCTGTCATGGGGAGGTTGACATATGAAATTTATTTAGGAAAACCAAAACCCACAAAAAAAGAGAGAAATAATAATAAAGAAGGAGGAGGAGGAACAGTAGGGGAGGAGGAGGAAGAGGAGGAGCAGGAGGAGGAGGAAGGGAAGAAGGAGGAGAATAAGAAAAGGAGGAGGAGGAGAGGAAGAAAGAGAAGTCATCTCCTCCTCAGGCTCCGCTGGAGTCCAGAACAACCAGTGCCGCGAGACAGAAGGGCAGAAAAGCTGGAGGAGGCTTGCACACCCACGCACACCTGTGCACACTCGTGGGTGAGCTGGGCTGGGTGCCAGCTGCACTCCCCAGTATCCAGAGGGGTATATACAGGGGCAGGAGCTGGGAAAGCATCGACTACCTACACACACCAGCAGCAGGGGCTGAAAAAGTGGGATACATCTGGGAAACGGGCATCCCTGTGTGTCCCCACCATGGTGTGGTACCTGGGATGCAGAACCCAAGTGCAGGACACCCCTGCATCCATCGGATGGAGAGACCCCTGCATCATCAGGCACCCCTGGATCGGCACTGGGATGCAGGGACTGCCTTTGAACAGTGGCACCTACTGGCACGTGCCAGGGCTGTGCCAGTGTCATGACAGGGATGGAGCCGCTGTCCTCCTCTTGCAGCTTGGGGATTTGCTGCCTTCTGGGACCATCCCTACCCCCTGTGGCAGTGTGGAGAGGGGGAGAAGGGCTTAAAGGGGTTTTGGAGGCAAGGCCATGGGCCAGCAGCCAGACTTGGTCACCAGGTGAGTCCCACCAGGGTTCGGGCAAAGCATCTCACTGAAGGCATCTCCGAGTAGGTAAGGCAAAAGGAATTCAGGTCACTTCATCCATGTGGAGCGGCTCAGCAGTGAGGTCTCCCATTGCTCCTTCAGACACAAACTCCAGGTATCCCAAGAACACGGGCAAGTCATCACTTTCAGACAAGCCAAGGAGAGAAGTGGCCACTGTGTAGCCCAAATCCAGGAGGGACCTGCTGTGGCACCACTTGGGATGGCACCATGGGATACTGCAGAGGAGTGGGGATGGGGCGGCAAAGGGCCCCATGTCCACTCTTGATCCCAGTGCAGCCAACACCAAAGCCAGCAGTACCAGAATTTTAACGTGCTGCTCCATTGCCTTTCCCTGCTGTGGTGGTGGACTCATCCAGATCCCACAAGCTGGATGATGCAGCCTGGGGGCTCAGCGCACCCCAGTCCCTCAAGGCTGAGCACCCACCCTCATCCCCAACCCCCTCTTCAGCTCTATCCCAGCAGGGCAGGCTGCTCACCGCAGTTCCCCTGCTCATAGGTGTTTCAACTGGCTTTGGTTGGGGTGACAGAGCCCTGGGTCACACACAGCTGGGCAGACCCTGCAGACTGGTGGAGCCCCTGGGATGGAGAGGGTCCATATGGGTTGTGTTGTGGGACTGGAGGGACCACAGGAAGGCCAGTAGGGTCCATGCACAGTGGTCTCTAGGACAGGAGGAACCAGAGGAGAGCATCCGGGTCCATGCATGGTGGTCTGCAGGACCAGAAAAACCACAGGAGGTTGGTGGGGTGCATGCATGGCAGTCAGCATGAGAAGGGAGTGGTGGGAGACCGCCAGGGTCTGTGCATGACCAGAGTGACCATGGTAGACAAACGGTGTCCATGCATGGTGCCAAGCAGGACTGGAGGGACCACAGGAAAATGGCAGGGTCCACACTTGGTGGTCTGCAGGATCAGAGGGATCACGGGATACCACTGAGGTTCATGTCCAGTGGTCTGCAGGACCAGAGGGATCCCAAAATGTCAGCGGGATCCATGCACAGAGGTTGGTATGGCAGGAGTTGTGAAGCCACTGTGAGCTAGGGATGCTCACAGCACATTGGTCACCAGGGAAGCTGCTTGCAGGGAGGAGGCTCCTGGGTGGACACCTCAGAGGAACACCCATGTAATGGGGACACAGCAAGGACACGTATGGGACTGGATGCACCCCCCGTGGAGCACAGCCTTCCCTGTGCATGCAAACCAGGATCAGGACCCCCCAGCCTTGGCACATGTGTAGCCCTTGTAGGGGATGTGGTTGCATGGGTCTGGGCTGCATGAGAGATAGGAGTCCTTCCATGAGTGAGTCGTGGGGTCCTAGGAAGTGGGGCTTTTAGCCAACAGATGCTCAGCAGCTGCTGGGAAGAGGCTGGAGCTGATTCTCTAGTGTATTCTCTAGATTCATCCCCATGGCTATGCCCATCCCACTCTGGTGTCTCTTCCCTCCTCCAGCTAGAGCCAACCTTCTTCCATGGACCTGATCTGTGGTCCATGGGAACTCCCCCCCATATGCTCTACAGCCACCCCACAGCTCTCCCACTACCATCCTGCCCCATACCATCCCCCTCTGTTCTCCTGATCCACACGCACCTATGTCATGGCAACGGACCCCTCTAGGGGTGTTTCCACCAAGGACATCATTCCCATTGTCACCCCCTAGGGACGGGACCTGCAGTCTTAAGGCAGTTTAAAGCACATCCATCCCCCAGCCCCACTGTGTCCCTTGGTGCTTCTGGCCACCAAGGCACTGTCCCAGGGACCACCGGGTGGAGAGGACACCTAAACACCTGCCCCAGAGGGAGGAGACATTCACCCCGTGGTGGGGAAGGACTGGTGGTGGGTGCTGACAGCACACAGCCCTTGCCATAGTAGTCCAGAGTCACTGATATCCCCCCAAACCTCCTCCCCATGGGCTGGGGGACGAGGCTTGGGGATGCTCCCAGCCCAGCCGTAGCTGTGGCCCCCCCATTGTCTCCCTCACTCGGCCCCAGCCTCAGGGGGCTGCCCCGCCTCAGGTTCCGGGCAGCCATTGAGTTGGGGGTCAGGGACCTGTGGGTCATATTCCTCATCCAGGAAGTCCAGGGAGTTGTTACTGGGCAACCCACGGATGGTAAATTTGTGGGAGACCTTGGTCCACTGCTCCCGGTTGCTGGCCACCCGCTCGTAGAGCTCCGCCGCCTTGGGGAAGAGGTCCTGCAGCAATCTGAGGAGTGGGGGATGCGCTTTGTCAGCACAGGGCTGCACCCCCTTACTTCGGTACAATCTGCTTAGTTAAGTGCAACCCCCACTTAGTTAAGTGGAACCCCCCAACATCTGCAAGACACCCCACACAGCACCCCCATCCCACCCTAAGGGAGGTGGGGGTGGCAGGGGGTCCTCCCCACCCCAGCGCCAGCACTGGGGCTCACTTGTAGATGGGCATGGCAATGTGCTCCATGAAGCTGATCTGCAGCTCGGGGATGTAGGCTTTTTCCCGGTCCATCATCTCCAGCGGACTGTTCCCCATGGCTTTCTCCTGCATGGATGGTGAGGGGGTCAGTGCCAGTGGCACTTTCCCCCCATTCCTGGGCAAGACCTCTCTGCTCACTGCCCACACCTCCCATCCCATTGGAGCCTGCCAGGAGCACTGGTCAAGCCCAACCCTACCAGGTGGTACCTACCAGGTCACCCTGGGAGAAGAACTCCTTGTAGATCAGCTCCTGCAAGAGAGATGTCAGTGCAGGGGGTGCAGCCTGGGATGATACCCCATCCCCTCTGCCCTCCAGACCCCTCCCCACAGCTCTGAATTGAGCAGGGACACAGTCGTGGCATGGAGGGACTGCTGCATGGTCCAGGGTCCTGCAGGAAGAGACCCCTCCATGAGGGACAGGTGAGTCCCTGGTGCCTGGGACATTCAGGTGGCCTGGGCAGGATATGAGGTGACATTCAGGGGGTTCACCCCATGGAGTGGCACTCACTGCAATCTTCCTGGTGGTCTTCCAGCCCTTGGTCTGGTCAGAGAGGTCACAGGAGGTCATGAGCAGGCAGAGCAGCAGGCTGCGGTGCTGTTTGTTCTTGGGGTCATATCCCACTGTGGGCAGAGTGTGGGGCAGGGGTTGGGGTGCGGGGCTCAGGACAGAGCTCCATAGCCCCCATCAACCCCCACATGAGGACTTTAGGGACAGCCAGAATCTGCTGTGTGACATCCCAGCCCTCATCACCCTCACCATAAGAACCTCCTGTGCCAGCCCCCAGCCTTGGTGGAATGAGTTCTGACCCAAATCCCAATCCCAATCTCTATCCTGGGAGCTTCACCTTCTGCCATTTTCTGGAGATCCTTGAAGATGCGGAGGTGGTGGGCCAGGTCAGTGGCCAAGATGATGTCCCTCATCAAGTCCAGCATGCGCTGGTAGTCCTGTGGGCAAGGCAGCTGCCATGACCAGCTCTGTGCCCCTGCCAGCTCCCACATCCCTGAGGATCCAGGGATGGGGAGCAGGGGGTCTGGAGAAGATGCAGGGGCTCAGCATGGGCAGGGGGTGGCCTGAGAGAGGTGTTAAGGTGGGGGACTCACCTTTCGGGAGAAGTGGTCAAAGATGTTGCAGCCTTGGCTGTTGAGGATAGCGATGGCTTGGGCAAAGTGATGCCTCTGTGGGAGAAGCCAGGACCGTGAAAGCAGGCAGGGAGCAGGCAGGGAGCAGGCAGGGATGCTGCCACACAGCCAGAACCCGGGAGAGATGGGCAGTGGGAAACTGGGGATCTTACCTCCATTACAGAGCCCTCTGAACTGTAGAGGGCGGCCAGGACCGATTTCTGCAAGGTAGAGCCACCGGAGTGATGGAGCTATGGGGGTGAAGACCCCCACAGCTCTGTCCCTGTCCCCATACCCCCCACCCTTGCCCATCCCAGTGCTGGGCTCGGCTCACCGAGGCCACCTGGAAGGAGTTATTGGTGCCTCTGTGGTCCAGGTCGTGGCACATGCAGGAGATGAAGAGGGCAAAGATCTCGATGTCTCTGGAGAGGGGGAGGAGGGAAACTGAGGCAGGCAGGAGAGCAGGGAGCACCCCAGCCAGGCCAGGGTATGTGGAACAGGGACTGGGATGGCACCTGGCCTTACTCCAGGTAGTTAACGAGCTCCAGGTTCTTGTAGAGCAGGTAGCAGAAGTGGGAGACGGAGAAGGCGTGCATCCAGTTGTGGTAGGGAGGGTCACGGTACCCCTTCTTCACCATCAGGCAGAACCTGGAGCGGGGGCAGGGCCGTGCTGGGGTGTCTTACCCCACAGCAACCCCCACCTGGCCAGGTGTCCTCCAGGCAGGCATGGGCATAGGGATGGGGTTGGGCAAGGGGACAGGGATGGGGACAGGGAAGGTGGACAGTCATCTGGATGGAGATGGGGATAGGGACAGGGATGTGGATGTAGACAGGGATGGGGAAGGAGACCAGAGGGGATGGGGAAGGAGAAGGAAATAGGGAAAGTGGATGGTGATATGGATGTGGTTGTGGATGGGGATTGGGACAGGAACAGTGATGGGACTCTAGACAAGTTCAGAGATGGGGACAGGGAAGGGGATAGCTTGGGGATGAGGACAGGGAAGGTGACGGGGAAGGAGATAAGATAGGGACAGGGAAGGTGGATGGTGATGTGGATGGGGACAGAGGCAAAGATGGGGACAGGGATAGTGGACAGGTGTGGGGACTCACCTGGTGAGAGTCTGACGATCCATCTTGTAGGTGTTGATGAAGTTCATGTCCTGCAGCATGCTCAGGATGGCCTGTAGAGGGGACAGGGTGGGTGGCAGGGAGTGACAGTGCCCAGCAAGGACCCCCCTGAGCCATCCCTGCCCCTGCCCAGCAGGAAGATGCTCGGGGTGCAGCCATGTCCCTTCACCCCAACACCCCAGCGCCCCGGGGTTGGGGTACATGACCTGACCGAGGCCAGGCAGGGGATGGTGGCAATTCGGTCCTCACCATAGAGGTGTCGTCCTCAGGCAGCGAGCGTGGCGTGTAGGTGAAGCTGGCAAAGTTGGGGTCAATGGTGGACACGGGCTGGATGCCCTCACTCAGCAGTTTGGTGTACTCATCATCTGACACCTGCAGGAGCCATAGCCAGTGGCCCACACTGTGACCAGGTCCCCAGGTGTCCCAAAGGCCACGTGAACCGCAATGAGAGCAGAGAGCCCTGGTGGTATCACCACCACCCAACTGTGCCACCATCTCGGGGTAAAGTGTGGGGGCACCACGCTGGCAACAGGGATCCCATCCCTGTCCCCATCCCTATCCCTGTCCTCATGCTACCTCACCTTCATGTGGTACATCATCATCTCGTTGGCCAGGTGGCTTCGGTACTGTGCCTCATTCACCTTCTTGTACAGCAGGGACTGTGGGACAGGATCAGGGTATGTGAGTGCTGCGGGAGGGCAGACACCCTCTGTGATTGCACTGTTTTAGAACTCTTTCTGTTCCTTCTCACGGAGAACATAGATAAGTTGCATTCTTTTACTTTCTTAATCTCTGTGTTTGGTATTAGGTGTCATTTAGTTATGGCCAATGGGTTTAGGAGGTGGATTCTTTACTGACCAGTAGTTGTTAGAGTATGAATGGCTATAAAAACCTTTTCCTGTAAATAAACTGCCCTTCTCCGCCACACTTCGTTCATCTGCCTGGTTTCTCTCAGCCAGCTTCTGCACCCAGGGGGATCAGAAAGCCACAACCCTCCAGCACCCCCAAGCCTACCCTGGCACAACAGCACATCCTTGTGCCTGTGAATTCCCTCCCCATCCCACGGCCACCACCACTTGTCCCCAAGGAATGGGGACCACACATACACATCCTCCCATCCCCATCCCGCTGTGCTGTGGCAGAGCCAGGAGCCCACCTTGTGTGTGACCCCCTCCAAATGGAGAACCCCCCAGCACGTACATGGGCGATGCTGATGCCGCAGTAGATGGAAAAGGCAGTGGCCAGGTCCTCATCAAACTTGCTGAACCAAGGGCCATTGATCTTGTTGACCAGCTCTGCCACCCCAATGACCTCTGGAGAAGAGGGGGGACAGCAAGGATATCAGGCTCATGTGCTGCAGACAAGGTCGTGCCTATTTGCTGGGGATAGCACTGTGTCCATGGGCTTAGGATAGGTTGTGCCCAAATAGCAGGGATAGTGCTGTGCCTATGTGTTAGGGACAGAAGGACACCCACATCCTGGGGACAGTGCTGTGCCCAGGGACAGTACTGTGCTCATGTGTTGGTGGACAGGACCATGGCCAGATGCAGGGTACATGATTATGCCCTTGTGCTCAAAGACAGTGCTGTGCCCATGGACTGGGACAGAATTATGGCCATGGGCTGTGGGACAGTGCTGAGTGTCTGTGGGCAGACAGGATCATGCCCAGGGACTGTGTTGAGCCCATAGGCTAGGACAAGATCATGTCTGTGTGCTGGGATCAGTGCTGTCTTTGTCTGCAGGGGGACAGGATCACACCCAGGAACTGGGGCCTTGTGCCAGGAGACAGCACTGTGCCCAAGGGCTGGGAAAGGACCATGCCCACGAGCTGGGGGACAGTGCTGTGCCCACGTTCATGGGACAGAATGGTGCCCTGATCCTGGGGACAGGACTGTGACCATGGGATTGGGACAGGGTCATGCCTGTGTGCTGGGGACAGTGCTCTGCCCACAGGCTGGGGACAGAATGGTGCCTGTGGACTGGGGACAGAACAGTGTTCAGATGCTGGGGACAGTGCTGTGCCCACAGACTGAGCCAAGATTGTGCCCCCCATGCTTGAACAGGATTCATGCCCACAGGCTAGGGATGATGCTGTGGCTGTGCCTGCATGCTTGGGACAGTGCCATGTCCACTTGATGGGTGACCAAACCACCACATACTAACATGAGGCACCTTCTGGGCCAGACCTGTGCCCCCCTCTTCCCAGTGTGCCCCCTCACCCGCTCACCCTGACTCTCATTCTTGATGGGGAAGCAAAGGATGTTGCGGGTGCGGAAGCCGGTGCTGTCATCCACCCCCCGGTAGAAGAGCGGGTGTGAGTAGGCATCCTTGATGTTCAGGATCTTGCCAGTGGTGGCCACATGCCCAGCTATGCCCTGGTCTGCCGGGATGCGGATCTCGTAGCTCTGCAGGCAGGGTGAGGGGATCACCAGCAAGGCCTGGGGGGAGGACACACCCCCAGGCCCCCCAACTCCATCCTGGTGGCCCTGTGCTCACCTCATCATCCACCACTCCACCATCGAACACCTTGGCCACCAGCTCATGGCTGAGCCGGTCCAGCAAGAACACAGAGCATCTGCAAGACACACCACTGCCATTCGTACCCACGGGGGAGGCCACTAGTGTCCCACTAGTGTCTCCTCATCCACATCCCCCCCCACCACTCACATCTCAGCGTTGCTGAGGTTCCGGGCCTCTGTAATGATCTCCTGGAGCAGGACAGAGACATCATCTGCAGGGGAAGCAGTGAAGGGTCAGGGACCCCCAGCCGGGCAGCATTGCCAGCTCGTGCAGTCCCCCACCTCGTCCCCCACTTGTGCAGTGAAAGGGAGGGTTTAGCTCAGGGCCCCAGCAGGACGTCTGGGGGGTACAGAGAGATGGGGGCTGTGTGGGGCATGTGCATGTGTGAGCAGCACTTATGTGTGTGCAGCAGTGCATGCATGCAGCTGCACATGTGCACACGTTTCTAAGAGCTCAGTGGTCATGCCATACAGCAACAGTGCATGCCAGGTTCTGTGCCACCCCATATCACCCTTCTGTAACCAGTCCCCAGCAAGGGGACAGGGTTCTCCCTGGCTGGGGACAGAGACCCTGGTGTCACCACCCTCCAGGGCTGGGGGGGGCAGAGGGCCATTCCCCGTTCCACTCTGCCACCATGGGTGCTCTCCTAGGCACTTACCCAAGTGGGTGAAGAGGTTCTTGGCCACCTGCAGCAGGGCCTGAGGGGACAGAGAGGATGCCATCAGTGACCAGAACAAGATGGGACACACCACACACACACACACACACAGGACACGGCCCTGCACATGCTCACCTGGCATTCGCACTTGAGCTTCTGCTCCTTCTGGAAGGCCAGGGTGCTAGTGAGCACCGTGGAGGTGTAGCAGAAGCAGTGCTGGATCTTGTGCTCATCCGTGTCTGTGTAGCTGGCGGGGGCACACCTCAGTTCTCTGTCCCCATTGGTCCCCCCCTTCCTCTACAGCGACAATGCTCCAGCACCCCAAAAGTGGGGGGGTGCAGCCCCATGGAAAGTCCCAGCCAAAATGCTGCTCACCTCTCCCCACTCAGTTTGTTGAAGGCGCAGGCCAGTGCCACCACCTGGGAGGTGGCCCGGCTGATGACAGGGACACAGAGCATGGAGGTGACCTCGCAGCCCAACATGCTGCTCAGCTGCTTGTGCTCCTCCTGCAGGGAGAGGCGAGATGGGGATAGAACCAGCACCCCTGGCCCTCCCAGGAAGCCCCATGGGACACTGGGGTGACACCCATGTCACCAGGTGTGGGAGGGACACAGCTGGTACCCACCTCACTGATGTCCTTCAAGGTGATGGGCTTCTTATCCTCCACCACCTGCCCCAGGCGCCCAAAGGTGAGCTGGGGGCGGGAAGGGACATGTGAATCTGTGGCACTTATTGCCCACCCCTGACCTCCCAACTCCTCACCACCACACCCTGCTCACCGAAAAGCTGATCTCCTCATCCAGGACACGGTCCCCCACCACCTGGAAGATATAGGGGGTGCCCATGAGGGTGACACCATGTCAGGGGGTTTCATGTAATCTTCTGTGGGGGCCAGGGTTGGGGGGGACTCACCCAGTGGCACCCACCTGGCAGAAGAGCTGGTGGTTGTCCTCAGAGACGAGCAGGAGGCAGCAGCACAGAGACTGGGTCTCCTGCTTCAGCTGGGGAGTAAGGGGAGGGTCAGCACCCCAGCCTGCCCCCAGCACTCCCCAGGCAGGATCCAGGCCCTCCTCTGCCTCCCTGTGCCCAGGGCACCCACACATGCCACAGAGAATCAGGTGCCTCTCCCCAGAACCTCCTCCCCATGACTGAGCCGGTTCACTCTGGAGACTACTGAGGGTCGTACTGAAGTACAGGATGCCAGAAAGCAGGAGAGGAACCTGTAGGTTCTGTCACAGAGTTTTTGTGGTGAGGGTGGCACTGCTAACTCTGGAGACTATTGATGGTTGTTACAAGGCTGCTCACTGTGGTCACCACTGATGACTGCGCAGCTGATGCCTGAGGCTTTTCTTGGCTTTGGGGAATTTTCTTGTTTTGAAATAAAACAGGGCTCCCTGGTGTGTCCTGGGGCTGGGGGCAGATGGGGGAAGGGGGCGGTGGAGCAACTACTCACGTAGTTGATGACCTTGAGCTGCAGCGAGGCGGCATCCAAGTCATAGAGCTCACCTGCACGAGGGTCACGGTGCCGTGAGGAGCTGAGTATGGTTTCACCCTGCCCACACACCCCACCCTTCCCAGTGTCCCCCCACTCACCACAGAGCTGTAGGATCTTGCAGTCCAGGTCACTATAGCTGCTGTCAGGCGCCTTCTCGGGCTTGGCCAGAGAGGTCTGGGAGGAGCTGGTGGAGAGGCTGACCTGGGGCCAGGGCTGCAGCTTCTGCAGGGCTTGCAGGCGCCGGAATGCCACCAGGGCCTGCAAGGTGGGTCAGAAGGGACAAGGAACAGCAGGGCTTGGGGAAAGGGTGGCAGGTCCCCAGGTGGCAGGTCCCACAGTCCAGGAGTCACTCACATGTCTCTCTAACGCACGCAGGTTCTGCTCATCTGAGTCACTCAGCTGGCCACAGTGTACCTGGAGCAGGAGTCATGTCAGGACCCCCGTGGCCAGGCCCTGTCCTTGTCCCCAGAGCCCTGCCCATGTCCCCGCACTCACCAGGATGACGCATACCACGGCCCCACTGTTCTTGTCCACCAGCGGGATGATGAGCACTGCAGGCAAGAGAGGGTTGGTCCCAGGCCCCAGGGGCAGCCCGGAGCTATGGAACTCAGCTCTTGGGGTGCACGTCCCCATTATATCCTGATGTGTCGTGACCCACCAACCCAGCAGCCATCTATCCATCCTCCCCTCCATCCATTATCCACCTGCTCACCTCCATGCTTACTTGTCCCTGAGGACACCCCTCAGTCCCAGTGCCCACCTGTCCCTCATGCCTCCATCCTGCTTCCACCCACCTGTCTGTGCATCCATCACTCACCCACACACTGCTGTCTCAGCCGCTACCTCTGACCATCCATGGACCACCCATCCATTCATCAATCCACCAGCCCATTTATCCATCCGTTCATCCTTTCATCCATCCTTTTACCCATCCATCTCCTCACATCTCTGTTCCTCTCCCTGTCCCTCCACCTACTTACCACCCAGCCCTATGCCCATACCCCCATAGATGTCCCCCAAGACCACCCTCCCCACAGCTCCCACCTTGTGTGCCAGGGGCCAGGGGCGCTGCCAGGGGTCCCAGGTGCCGGCCAGGGAGCTCGGCAGGGAGCAGCCCCCCACATTCCAGCCGCTTCTGCTTCTGCACAGCATCCCTGTGGGGACGGGGATACCTTGAGCAACCCCCAGGGAGGGCACCTGGGAAGGAGAACCCCCAGGAAGAGGCACACCCCTGGGCAGAGACATCCACAGGATAGGGACAGGACTGTGCAGCACATGTGCATACACGTGTCCCTGAACGGGCAGAGCCCCTGTGCACACGTGTGTCCCTGCACACATGCACAGCCCCTGGGCACAAATGTATGTCTTCCTGCACACACACAGCCCCTGTGCCAACATGCATGTCCTTGTACATACACATAGCCCCTGCGCACATGTGTGCACATCCAGGATGAAGATGAAGATGGGAAGGGAAAGGGGATGAGCACAAGGATGGAGATGGAATGAGGATGGAGATAAGGACAGGGATGGGAACCCTCGTGCCTTCCATGCACATGCCGGTTCATGCACACCAGCCAGGCCACATGCATGTGCCCAAGCCCAGGGCTGGGGGGGTGGCTGAGCTCACCTGAGCTTCCCGTTGGGCGGCAGCTCGTGGGGGGGGTCATCACAGAGCAGCCGTGTGTCCCCGTCCAGCAGGTAGATATAGACGTGCTCCTGGGGGAGGGGGAAGCACATGTGTGTGTGCAAACATGCATGCACAGCCACACATGTGCATAAACACATGTGTTCACCCACATTTGCACACTCACACATTCACAAGTACACCCCTGCACACGCACACAGTCGTGCACAGCTGTGCACACTCACCTGTGCACATGTGCAGCATTCACACCCAGCCATGGCAGGGAGCCCCATGGAATGGCACTGGCACAATGCTCAGCCACCACCAGCACCAGGGTCACCAGGATCAGGGCTACCAGCACCCCAGGGACACCAGCACCCTGGGCCACCATGAGCACCAGAGCCACCACCAGCACCCTGGTGGTGACAGGTGGCCCACATAGGGGCAGAACTCTGCAGTGGACTGAGGATAAGGACACCGCACCCCAGGCTGAACCCCATCATCAACCAGCGGAGAATCCACCCTCTACTCCTTCGCAGGGCTCCTCCCAGCCCAGGGGTCTCAGGAACGCCACAACCCCCACCCACCCGGGAGGATGCTCTGCTCCCCATTGCCCCCAGCCCCCCAGGGGATGCAGGTGCACCCCCACCTACCACGGCAGGCAGCAGGGTGACAAGGGCATGGCGGAGGGCATCACGCAGGGCAGCGGCATCAAGCGCAGCGCCCAGGCTCAGCAGAGCATCCTGCAGAGAGAGAAGAGTAGAGCAGGGAGTTACCTGAGGGCCGATACCATGGGGAGGGGCACTGCACCACCCCCTCGCCCTCACCCCTGCCACAGCACAGGTCCTTCTGCCCTCCAACCCCTCACAGCTGCCTCCAGCCTGCCTGGTGCCTTTTGTGGGGCCAAACCCTCCTGTTTTGGTCCATGTCCATCATGTGGGGAGGTAGGAGGTCCCCAAAAAAGAAGGGACAGGCTTTGGCATTGAGCCACTCTGCCCTCAGTGCTAGTCATGCCATAAAGCACCAGTGGGAACAGAAATGGGGCAAGGAGATGGATAAAAGCTCATCTGGGGATTACAACCCCATGGAGGGACAGAGGTGTTGAGATAGACACATGGAAAAGCTGGGGGGCACAGGGGGCTCTGTGATATGACCCTCCCAGCTCTGCTTCTGCTTCCAGCCCTTGTCTGGGAGACTGGGATAAAGATGATGTTATGATGGAAATAGCAGATGCTCCAAATCAGACACTGGATAACAACTTCAGAATTTGCTCTTCCTCAGGTCCCAGCTTTGCCAGGTGGCTCCAGGCACCATTCGTGACAACCAGACCTGAGGGCTGTCCCCAAGCCTGCACCCATGACCCCCTCCAGGACAGCAACCTCTCGCAGGGTTATGCCACCCACCCACCCCAGGAGCACACTCGGCAATGGGGCCAGATCCAAGTGGCGCTGGGAGCGTGGCTGGCGGTGAGGGTGCTTCCAGCTGAAGACATCGGCACTGAATGTTATTCCAACAGGGCCGCATCTCCAGTCACCTATTCACACTGGAGACACATGCACTGTAGAATACAGCCAGGCCTCAGCCAGGTGGCTGTCCTGCCATCCCTCTGTCCCACCAGATCCTCCACAGTGGCCCCCCTGGGGCAGGGGCAGATGGGGCAGAGCCTGAGTGGGTTCCTTGGGCCTGCTTGGGGCATCAAATGCTGGTGAGCATTCTTGGTGTGGGGATGGACAGGTGGCAGCTGGACATGGGTGGTGGCTTTAATATGGCTGGGAATACAGGTCCATCCCTGAAACAGTGAGGGGAATGCTGCAGGAGGTAAACAAAGGTATTCCCAGGACAAGGAGACAGCAGCGGAGGCTGGCAGGAGCGTTTGCAGCCTAGGAAGGAGGCAGGGAGAGTGAATGTGTGCTAGGAAGGACATCGAACTCATTCCACTCATCCCACTAAACTGCTTGTCCCACTCATCCTGCTCATCCCACTCACCCTATTCACTGTATTAATCCAGTTCATCCAACTCATCCCATTTGATGGCTCATCCCACTCAACCGCTTGTCCCACTCATCCTGCACATTCCACTCATCCCACTCATCCCCCTTATCCCACTCACCCTGCTTGTTTCATTCATCCAGCTCAGCCCACTTATCCCACTCAATGGCTCATCTCATTCAATGGTTCGTCCCACTCCTTCCACTTGTCCCACTCATCCTGCATATCCCACTTGTTTTGTTCATCCCACTAATCCCATTTGTCTCACTCATCCCACATCCAGTCCAGATTCTCCAGCCCAGAGCAGGGGTGTACCCCAACACCTTCACCCCCTGTCAACCCATGTCCCTCAGCCCCGGGGATGCTGCAGACCCACTCTCAGCACTCTGTTGGGACACAGCCTGGGCCCAGAGCCAGCACAGCCAGAGCCACCACCATGGCCACATCCCAGTTATTGCCATGAACAGCCTTTCCCTTTCCTGTGGGGTCCCCAGTGTCCTGCTCCCAGCAATCCACACCATCCAGGCACTGCCCCAGTTTGGGTGGGGGCTCCCCCAGATCCATCTGTACTCCACAGAAGTCAGGGTGTTTGGGTGAGGCTGCATTGGTCCATGCATCCCCAGCACCAGTAGAGAGATGAAGCCATCAGCCACCCCATGCTGTCACCAGGAATGTCACTGGGACCCACCAAGCCAGGCTCACACAGCTCTGTACCTGCACCCAGTGGGGCAGGGGACCAAAACTCTCCCAAGGAGAGTTCCCAACATCTGCTCTGCATCCCATGGAGGGCAGAGCTATGGTAACACTTCCCAAGTGGGCACAGTGGGTTAATTAACTTCACTAAAACAGGAGGAAGCACCAAGGAATTGCAATTCCCAGGAGCTGGAGCAAAGCTCAACACCCTCACCCCAAGTGCTGCACACCCGGCAGCTCTGGAGGAAAATGCTTCCTGGAGATGAGCACGAAGGGAGCGTTTGGGGACAGATCCAAGGACGGGGTGTGGGCAGGGGACACAGCATAGCATCACTGACATCCCCAGGAGCTGAGAATGCTGCTCCTGCAGAGCAGGTGAACAGCACCCTGTCCCCATGGTGCACACACGTGGGGGTGGCCTGGTGGGACCCCTGCCCAGGGACTGTTGTCACCTTTTCTCTGGCATGAGAGGGTGGGGATGCTGGTCTCACCCTGCTGGACTCCTGAGCTGACAGGTGGCCCATGGGACCTTGATGCTGGCAGGAATTTTGCCCGCTCCCTTTGGCTAGCATCCCATGGTGCGGTGCAACACCAGAGCTGTATCTGCCTCAATATTCCCACTGGAGCTGGTGGAAGATTAATGACACCATTCATCTCCTTAGGATAAGGATTTGTCTCTGCTCCAACACAGACCCCTCCCTGCCCTAGCAAAGCCAAATCCTGCCACAGGTCAGCCTCCAGAGCACTACCGGCTCTCTCCGTTATGAAAAATGGCCCTCTTTCACCCCTGCTATTTTCCCCCCCTTTTTCCCTTTGGATAGCTGCAGCAGCATCCTGTCCCCAGACATGTGGTGGTGGGGACTCCCAGCACAGGCTGCCCAGCCCCCAGCACAGGCTTCCACAGATCCTGCGGGGATATAAAAGCAGCTTTTCCAGCAGAGGGAATTCACCAGCAGTGAAAATGTTTTTTTTTCAAGTGGATCAGCCACGTCTGTCCTGTGCTCCCCCCAGCATCTGCGGAAGCTTGGTTTGTCGTCTCCCCCCCCAGCACTCTCAGCCTCTCTGGATGTTTATGAAATAGAGAAATCCCATGCTGGCCAGCTTCCTCTCCGGAAAGGTTCATTTCACACCTGCTGTGTGGATAGTGGGGGACTGGAGGAGGAGGACACTGACCTCACAGCGTCTTAGGTCTCTGAGCCTGCACCCCTTCTCCTGGCCTTGCTCCAGGGAGATGAATGGAGACCCCCCCCAAAGGGTGAGGAGGAGCCCCCCAGCAGCAGGCAGAGGCTGGACTCAGTGCAGTGAGGCACCCACTGGGATGCTCAGCCCTGTCGAGGGCACCTGGAACTTGGGGTCTCTCTCTGGGGAGGAGGGGAACACACCTGGGCACTTGGCAAGTAGAGTTTGCATGAGGCAGAGCTCAAAGCTAGGATCAGCCACCCACTGGATTTCTCTTTAACCATGGGAAAACTGAGGCACGGAGAGCCAGGAAACAATACCTGGTGCCTGGGGGCATCCAACTCCTGGAGGAGTGCTGAGCAGGGCTGCAGGACCCCCACCCTGCCTTGCAAGGAGATCCTGGGCTGAGGAGGCCCCAGATGGATCCTGCCATCGCTGCCATTCCACAGGGGGATGCTGGCAACAGCCCAGGCTTCTGTGGCAGACTCCTGCCACATCCCTCCCCAAGGAACCTCAAGGAAATTAATCATCTCCCTGCCAAGCTTCCAGCCCAGCTTTGCTGTAAAAATTCCAAGTAAATGATCTGCCAGAGCAGACCCCTTGAGCTTGAAGCATCCATCACACAGTGAGCCCTCAGAGCTCGCTCAGCTCCTGCCCTCCAATGGGACTTTATCCACCTGGGAATGCAAGGGAAATGAGCCCAATTAATTTCGGCAGTGGATTACTCTATTAGCCCCTGTCTGAGAAATCACTTTTGGGATGGACCTGGACATCACTCCGTCTGGACAACTTCACTCCCAATTGTGGGCCCCAAATCAAATCAGAGCATCCGAGATGCTGAGTGTGCAGCTCTTGGTGCCTGTGTGCAGCACATCCCAGCACCCACATCCGGCAGCATGCAGATGCTTCCCAATGCATTTGCCAGGCTCGGGTTGCAAAGGGATTGGGATGCTTGGGAGTGCAGAACACATCAAGGAAGGGTCTGGAGCAGAGAAAACCCTGCAGCCCATCTCACCAGCCCCGATGTCTCTCACAGGGAGTTTGCAGACTTCAAGGACAGAGGAGTTGCTCCCCAGAGAATTCCCTATGGAGCAGAGCCCTGGATGAGGAGGGTGACCGTGTGGTGGCCTCATTGCAAGGCTGTGAGCCAGGGCTGGGGGCAAAGCCACCAGCCTCTGGATCTTGTTAGATCTGACAGGCAAAAAGCAAAATCCCATTTGGATTCCTGGCAGGCAGCCTACCTCCACCTGCACAGCCCTGCACCACTCCCTGTGTCCCAACCTGGGGACATCGGGTGCCTGGGTACCTGTCCCTGTCACTGCAGGCAGACGTACCCAGCCCCTTTCCCATGCCCCAGCTCTGCCTTTTCCCAACCCTCTCCCCTTTCCAGGGAAAGTGATGGGGAAACTTTCTCCCCTCCTGCCTCCTCTTCAAGGAGGAAGACAGGAAGATGCTGCTCCAGGACCCCCTTTTGCCCCCACCCATCACACCCAGAGTTGTCTCCAAGTGCATGGGAACAGATGTCCCTGCTTTTGTCACCTCTCCAATGCATGGCTGCAGGGTGACAGCACCACGGGGAGCAGCTGATACCCCCAGGCCCCCCAAGCTGAGCCACAGCTGCCAGCAAACACCCAGCCTGCTCCCGCGCCGCCCTGCCCAAGCATTTGCCGAGCAATCTGGCGGCGTTAAAAATATCCCAAAATATCCCTGAGCCGTGATTCATCCTCCTCTCCCGCCTCCGGCAAGGCTGAGCCCCCCCAGCCCTGCTCCCCTCCTGGGGGGCTGCTACCCCCCAGCTGCTCAGCCTCGTGCTCTGGCCGCCGCAGTTAAATATAGCCAAGCTCTGGCTGTGTGTTGGCAACGCAGCGCTGACAACAAGCAGCAAGGGCCAAGCTGGACCAGGCAGGGCCAGGCAGGGCCAGGCAGGGCCAGGCAGAGGATCACCAGCTTCTGACACTGGAGTGTGAGTGGGGAAACTGAGGCACAGAGCAGAGGAATAACTCCTGAATGCAGCAGGTTACAGCTTTGCTGTCACAAGCTGTACCGTGGGCAGAGTAACTCTGCTAAAACCCTGTCACCCTGTCCATGGCCCCCGCACTGCTCCTTCCCCCGGTCCCACAGACACAATTTCCCAGGAAATCCTCTCCACAGAGCAGGGGAAATAGAGGCAGCATCCTTGTTCCTCCCTCCCCCAGGAGCATCCCTGATACCCTTCAGCTCTGACATGCGCTGAATGACACCGCTGACACCCTGTCACCCTGTCTGTGTCGCCCCTCACACTGCTCCAGGCTCCTTCCCTCAGCCCCACAGCCACAATTCCCAAGGGAATCCTCTCTGTAGGGGCTAGAAAACAGAGGAAGTATCTGTAATCCTCCAAAGCAGCATCACTGATAACCATCCCTCCATCCTCTGGGAGGATGCCCTGGCCCTTGCTCCAGGGATGCTGCTGGATGGAGGGTAGAGCTGGCAGCTCTGCCCAACTCAAGCCGGGAAGCCATCCATCCATTTCCTCCCAGCAGCGGTCTCAGTCCCAAATTACATTGCTTTAATCTAATCAGGCAGCAACAACCTGTAACACGGTAGCTCCTTAATTACCTCATCTTTTCCAGGGGGATAATGAGGGCAAAAGGGAAGGAAACACTTCTGGGATATCTCTTCTCTCCTCTTGGATGGGAAGCAAGGGCTGGGGTGCAGCCACCCGGCACCCTGATGGGTGTCACCCTGGCACCCAGCAATCCAGGCTGGGGCTTCCAAGGGCTGGAGGGTGAAAATCTGTGGAATCAGCCATCCCAAAGAAGCACACAAGGAGCCCTGCGTGCCTGTGCCTACCTCCGTTTCCCTGTCTGTGGAGGTTCTCTACCTCAGTTTCCCCACCTGCAAAGCATCACAGCCGTGCAAGACCTGCTCAGGATAGAGCAGAGCTTGGTCCAGGCAGAATGAGCCGTGCTGAGCTCAGTGCATCTCTCACCCCATCCTCCTCGCCCATACATCAGCCTGGAGCCTGGCATGTTCACATTGCACAGGTCATTTGCACAGACCCTGTGCACGTGGAGTTTCTACAGCCTGGATCCAGGCAGATGCCACTCCCTGAGGACCCTGCACATTCTGAGTGCGACGTTTTGCTGAACCAAGCAAATTTCCCAGCCTCTGGCATCTCCAGAGCCCTTGGGGTGCTCCCAGTCTGTCCCCCCACATCCCGGCCTGGCCTCCTGGGGCCAAAAGAACAGGGCTGGAGTCAAGGTTGCTTCCTGTTGATGTTCCTTTGTCAGGCAGGACAAATCGGGACAGCAGCCACACTTTTCAAGGATTTCCGTCCCCAGAACATCGTGGCCTTCTTGGAACAGCCAGCTCGGCCACTAGCCTAACGATCTGTCACTAATTAGTTCAGTGTTCTAAGAAAGAAGGCAGTGAGGGCTGGGGGTCTCTCTGTCACTTGTCTCTAGCCCTTGACAGAAGAGGGACATGGGGCTCACTCAGCCTTGTGTCACTTGTCCCTAACCCATGTCAGGGAGGGGCACATGGACCCTCGTGCAGCAGCTGCAGGGAAACTGCAACTCCATGGTTAGGAGCATCCCTGGTGTGTGGGTGCCTTCACCCTGAAGGACAGAGACATCCTGGCACCCAGCTGGCACCAAGCCTTGGGTGCTGGCACTGGAAGTTCTGGGAGGGAGCTGGCATGATGTGCATTCCTGGAATATGGCATTGCTGGAAAAATTTCCCTGGCACACAGTCCCCTTCCCATCCACTCTGGCCACTCGGCTGGGTTTCCAGGACTTTCCTAGATGTTTTCTGGTGGATTAGCCATGCAGGGGTCTCCAAGCCTGGCTCTACTTGGGAGCATCATGGCAAAGGTCTGGGGATGCAGACAGAGAGGGGCTTGGGAGACATCTAGGTCCCATGGCTGCATGGGAAGAGGAAGCAGTGGGATGGGAAGGGGGATGCCACATTCCCACATCCACCCCTGCATCCCCTCTTGGTACAGCTGGTGCTAATGGGATCTGCACAGTGATTAGGGACCTCATTTATCAGCCTCTGATGGGATCTGGGAAAATTGAATTCCTGGCCATCTGCAGCTGGGAAGGAATTCGATTTGGGGCAGTGCTCCAGCCCAGGATGCGGGGCCTGGGGGCTGGCAGAGCTGCCTCCCCAGGGGGTTGCATTCTGTCTGTACAGCGACTGCTCTTATTTTCGGTGTCTAAGAGGGTTAGGTGGTGGGACGCAGCTCTTAATTGCCAGGAAGGGGTCTAGGAATTGTGGGGGTCTCGCTACTCAGATGGGGAAATCAAGGCACGGCCAGGAGAAGCCCAAAGCCAGTGTTGGTGTTTAATGGGTCACACCCAGCTGGGGGTCTGGCCTCCAGCCCCCCTTGTCTACGGGGAGTTCCAAAGCTGTGCCCAGGGCATCCAAAGGTGCCAGACATCCTGTATCTGCCAGAGCTGGGTTGGGAGCAGTGATCTCTCCTGCACACTCAGGAGCCAGCTCTGCTCCCTGGCATTTTCCACCCCACGGCTCCCTCAGGCAGGTCCCCACCATCCTCTCCCCCACATCCATGGGGTGGCCAGGGTGGGGATGCAATGGGATTCAGCTGGGAAGATCCCAGCCCAGTCCACAAATCCGTGGACTCAGCTCTCAGAGGGTTGCCCTCTAGACCCAGGTTTGCAGGGGATCCCAGCCCATCACCTCCCTGCTAAATGTCACAACTCAACTCCAAAAAGCCAAGGTCATCCACAGGGCCTATGCCGGTCAGGGGGAAGATGCCACCATGTCATCCTGCAACAGAAGCATCCTGATCCCAGCTCCCTGCTGCCCAGGGTGCAGCAGGACCACTCCCCTCCAAATCCCCCTGCCTGGAGTGCATCAGGACACTCCCACCCCAGACCTCCCTTCCCGGGTGATGTCATGGGGCATGAGAGCACTGGGACCTATATCCCAAACCCCACTGCCCCTCAAAAACCAGCATGAGTGCACTGCAGTGCCAGCACAGGCTGATTCCACACCCACAGTCACTCCTTGAGTAAAGACCTTTGGCCTGTGGGGACCAGCAGGCTGGGAAACACTGGGATGCACCCACTCATCCCAGTCTGGAGGTCTCGCTCTGCCCCCCGGCCCTGCTGGGTGCAGGAGGAAGCCAGCCCTGCCCCACGTCATGGAAAGAAGCCGCCACGGCCCTTTCCTCCCCTTTATTGCCCTGCTGATGTGTTTGTGTCCGCTGGAGGAAACACGAGGACAAACGCTCACACACACATGTCCCCTCGCTACCCTCAACAGGTCCTCAGCCCACTGAACATGGCTGGTCCCACACGGAGGGAAACTGAGGCAGGAGCAGCCCCCCAATCCATGGCAGGTCGATAAAGGTGCCTGAGTGTAGTCCCCCACAGCCATTGGGGACGTTGGGCCCCCTCCCATCCCCTGCGGACAGCGGGTGCCCCCCCGTCCCCTCCTGTTTCTCCAGGCTGTGAACATGTATCAATTAGGGTTTGATTAATGATCCAGTCTGCAGGTAATTGCATTGGAGCTGGTGGCAGGGAGGGAGAGGAGGAACAGACATTCTCAGCCTCACCCCACTGCAGGGTGTTGGGGGAAGGGGGTAATAATGCCCCAAACCCTATGTACCCCATGCCCCCCCAGGCTCGGGGAGTTCCAGATGAAGTCAGCACCCAGGACACCAATGGGGACAGGGGTCCTGTGGCATTTCGTGAGGGATGAAAAGGGGAAGGATCCATCTCCACCACTCACCCCTCATACATCCTGGGTCACATCCTGTTACCACTGTGGCCTCACACACCAGGGATGACGGGGGCTGCAGCTCTGCCCCACCAGGTGATCCACTCTTCCTCCTCCTTGGTTCCACCCCAGCAGCCCCCAAACCAGACTGGTGGTCTGAGTTAAAACCAGTTCCCCACCACCACCCCATGTGCGTGGGTTTTATACCCCCCGGGCTGGGAGTTGTGGGTGCCTTCCCCCCACATCCCCAGATCCCCTTGGGGTGCTGTGTCCGGGGTTCAGAGCCTGCCCAGCTGTTAGCACCCTCCTAGGTCGGGGCCAGTTGGGTTCTGGGGGGTTGGGACCGAGACAGATGAGAGGGACCCCCATACCACTGCGCTGGCCGGTGAGGAGCCTCACATCCCACCCCCATGCTGAGTGACAGTTCTGATGTCCTCAAGCCGCCACCTTCCCATCCGGAGGGGAAGGGGGGGCTCATTTCCCCCCCCCACCCCCCCACCCGGGGCACACTGGCCCTGCTCAGCTCCTTTCTCTCCGTCAGCAGCTTTCGGCAATTTCCCGGAGAGCATTTCCTTCCCTTCATTTCCCAGCTTGAATCTCCGGGTCCTCACTCCTGTCTTGAACCTGCAGCCCGCTGGAGCCCCCCAAGCCCCCCAAGTAGCTGTACCCCAAGGGGGACCAAGGCCGCAGTTCTTACACCCAAAACCATCGGCACACAGGTCAGAGATCCACCCAGGTGAACACATAGTCACAAGAAAGAAGGAACCCCCCCTCAAGTCACCCTCTCCCCAAATTTGGGTGTGCTCAAAGGCGCAGGAGCACGAAGGACCAGGTGTTTTCCCACTCACATATTGGAATGCAGCCTCCATCTCCCCAAAATGTGCAGCTGGTACAAGGAGGGTGGGGGGCTCAGAGCTGGTCCTCTGGGGGGTGCTGAAGGGGCTCCTTCCTTGTCAGCACACCCACCCTGAGGACTGGCCACAGGCTTTTGGGGCTCCTGCTGCCAGCAGGGCAAGGGGACACAGGGAAGGGGGGACTCCCACCCCCCCAGGCAAACGGAACCCCCCAGGCAATCCCAAGCACATCGCACCCTCAAACGCCCCAGGACACAAGGGACTCCCCGCCCGAGGCCATCGATCCCCCGGGACCCCCAGACTAGCCCTTTCCCCGGGATAGCTCACACTGTCCTGCAGAGTCCCCATGGCGTGGCCCGGCTCCTGGCGCAGCGGCGGGAGGGCGTGGGGGTACCCCCGGGACCGGGCTGCCCGCCCCCCCCCGGTCCAGCCCATTTCCTCCCGGGATCCCGCCGGGATCCGCACCACCCCAGCCCGCCGCCTCTTTCCTATGCAGAGCCCAGCGTGTCCCCAGGCTTCGGGTGGAGGGGCCACAAAACGGCACCGTCACCCCCCGCCCCGGCAGCCCCATTCGTACCTCAGTTTCCCTGCCGGGCTCTCCCCGTGGGGTTTAGAGCCCCCCACCGGAAAGGGGAATACAAGTGGGTGCAAAGGTGCTGGGGAAAGCCCCCTCCGCCCCTGGTGCGGGCAGGGATGGGGAATCCAGCACCCCCCGGGCTCTTCGCACCCTACTCCTTCACAGCGCCGAGCGCGGTGAGTCTGGAGCCGCGGCTCCCATCCCCGCCCCACAGCATAAACACCGGGACCCCCACCACCCCCGGGACCGAGTGGGAAGGGAGGCGTGGGAATGGGGATTCCGGGTGGGAGAGGAGGTGGGTCGCGTGTCGTGGTTTGGGAGGGGAGGAGGGTTGGGGTCCCGGGTGGGAGGGAGAGGTGCTTGGGTGGGGGTCCCCAGTAGCAGGGCAGGTGAATCGGGTGTCCTGGGCGTCAGGGGACGTGGGTCAGGGGTCCCGGGTAGGAGCGGAGACGAGTCGGGGTTCCCGGGTGGGAGGGGTGGTGGGTTGAGGGTCCCAGGTGAAACGAGAGATACTTGGGATGGGGGTCCCGAATGGGAGGGGACGCGGTTGGGGATGGAAATCTGGGTTGAGAAGAGAAGGGTCCCGAGTGGGAGGGGGGTGCAGGGGACCCCTCGGGGTGGAGGTCCCGACGTCCCTACCTGTAGCGCCTCGGGGCCGGGCGCGGCGTCCCCCGCCCGCAGGAATCCGCGGCTGAAAAAGCGAAGGAGCGCGATGAGGAGCCGTGGCACCATCCCGGCACCATCCCGGCACCATCCCGATCCCGCGCACCCCCGCACCGCCCGCGGGCTGCGGGCACGCCCCCGCCGCGACACGCCCCATCACGATACGTCCGATCACGACACGCCCCGCACCTGCTATGCGGGGCAGCGGCTCCGCGGGGCTCTAAGGGGCGAGGATGGGCGCGGAGCTGTGCAGTGGCGAGGGGGTCGGGCGTCATTCTCCACTGTGGGGTGGGGGTCCCCGGTGTGGGGCAGGGGTCGAGAGGGTGGTCCCGATGTGGGAAGTGGGTCGGGATATCACTCCCCGGTATGGGGAGGGGATCAGGGCGGGAGTCCCAGTGTGGAGTGGTGAAGGGGGATCCGGGGGTGGGGCGGGGGTGTTCATGTGGGGAGGGGATCAGGGCATCGCTCCCCAGTTTTGGGCGGCCCCGCTCTGGGGCGTGGGGCTGGCAGTGCTCTCCTATAGGTAGGTACCAGGTCTGGCATCTGGGGAGGCAGCAATCCCCCCCCTTGTTAAACCCTCCCTTCGTGGGGATCGGGCCAGGAGCTGCCCCCCTGCCCCTTCTCCCTTCTGGGGCAGGTTTCACCCCCCAGTCCACTCCCCCGCCCCGTGCAGTCTCCAGATAAAGCGACCCCTGCCCCCTTGAAGTGTGCGCCTCACGTTTGGGTTGGGATGGTCTTCCCCTCATCCTCCATGATGGGGGGGCCCGAAATCTCAACCCATCCCTTGCCCTGGGGTAACTCTGATGCAGGG
Source organism: Acanthiza pusilla (assembly GCA_036630365.1). Lineage (NCBI taxonomy): Eukaryota > Metazoa > Chordata > Aves > Passeriformes > Acanthizidae > Acanthiza > Acanthiza pusilla. Next base: position 18,568,796 of record JAXCHO010000027.1, on the reverse strand, counting down.
CTCAGTACCGAAAGTCTTCCTTGCCCCCATCCCTTGCGATACTGGAGGGGTCCTACCCAGCATCCCTCTCTTGGATAGGGAGGGATCCCCATCTTGGGGACCCCTCATAGGGTCTGTTCGTCCCCATCCTCCTATATAAGCCCCTATTGCCTTCAGTGAAGAGTGACACCACCCCGCCCGCCTCAACCCCCTCTCCCCATCACGTCTCCCACCCTCTCCCAGAGACAAGTACCAGGATTTCGGGATGCTGCCCCTACCCCAATGGCTCCGGGGAATCCGCGTGGAGGATCGACGTGCTCAGCCGTCACACGATGGCCACATGCCACGCGGTGAGAGGGACACCGGCAGCGCGAAAATCGCCATCCCTCTTCCTCCTCCCCCTCCTCCTCCTCTGAGCATAGGAGGAAGTTCTGGTCTGGGGGAGGATGGCCTGCTCTACCTCAACGTCCCGGGACTTCCCTGTCCCCAGGCACTCCCGTGTCCCTGCACCCCTGTATCCTTGCCTCTCCATGTCGCTCTGGCCCTGCAGTCCTGTGTCCCACTCCTCTGTACCCAGGTACTACCGTCTCCCTGCGCCTCTGTGTCCGTGTCCCAAGGGTGGTCTTCAGGGACAGGGCACTCTGGGGCTTGGCTGGCGGTTCGTAAGGACTCGACCTTCTAGCATCGTCTCGCAACCCTCGTTAGGACAGGGCGTGACAAGGAAATGCCATCTCGCGGCGGGGGCCAGGCAGGGGAGCCTTTAGGGACACCTTGCATGCTGCACCCCCCATCTCGCTTCCTGCACTTGGACCCCCGGGATGCCGGGCCAGGGGTGCCGGAGGAGGCTTGGGGTGGCCAGTGGAGCCGCGGGGCCATCTAGTGGCCAGAGCCACCGCGGGACCCCCGGGCGGCTGATCCCGGACACCGCGCCGCAGCAAGCCCGGCCTCAGGGTGCTCCTGCCCCTGGGGGTGACACAGGGAATCTCTCCCCGAGGATGGCACAGGATCATGAATACCTCAACCCGACGCAGTGCCCCCAGGGAAGCGTCTCACGGTGCCCATCGTCCTGACTAGGACACCACCAGAGCCGCCAGATCCCGAAGATCAAGGCACGGAAGCCCCCGCTATGGGGACACCCTGCTGCAGGGACCAAGTGTCACCCCAGCCTGGACAGGTTCCACTGGCACGGATGTGGGTCCGGGGGTCCCTGAATAAAGCAGATGCCCAGTGGGAATGGCAGATTCCCTGTGGGGCCAGCAGCGGGGGCATCCCAAGGAGCTGGGTGTTGGCAGGATCCATGCTCAACCTGGCACGTCCCTGTCACCAGAGCCACCCATGGTGCAGGTCACAGCCAGCACAGCTGCCCAGGGAACACAGAGCCATTGCTGGGCACAAGGACATAGCACGAAGCTGTCCCCACATCCCCACACACCTGCGTGCCCAGGGGTGCCACGGGACAGGGAGTGAGACATGGGGGCACAGGGACACAGGAGGTGCAGGGACATTGGGGGAGCTGGGGGCAGGTGGGGGGACACAGACGTGGTGGGCACCAAGGCCTGGGGACAGAGTGAAACACAGGTTCTGGGACACAGGGGTGAAGGGACATGGGGGTGGAGGGATACGGGAGCAGGGACACAGGGACATGGCAGTGCAGGAACACAGGGCCACCTGGGGACAGGGGAGAGGGACATGGGTGCAGGGACACAGCAGTGCAAGGACTTATGCTGCAGCACTGCCATTGCATCTGTGCATCATTGCTCATCTCCTGGCCAGCTTATTAATGACCATGGGGTAATTATGAGCTGCTCCCTGGCTCTTCTGTGTGCCTCAGGAATGGCGTCGCAGCAGTCAGATGGCACACAGAACCTCAGAACATGGCCCTGGAGCTGCTGGGGAATAACTGTAGGTGCTGAGGAAAGGCAGCAGTGTGGGCTTCCCAGCCAGGCTTCCCACATTTCCATGCACCCTGTAGTTTTTCCTTGTTCCCAAATTGATTCGGCGCTGTTCATCCTGTCTCTTCCTGGAAACTTGGGGAGCAGCCACCCCGCATCCCAGCTGGAGGGTGTCTGATGGCATCAATGGGAGCAAAGTTCATGCAGGCGAGTAAATATTACAAGGTAATGGAATATTCCACACCAAAGGCACTGAGATAAAGCCCCCTCCAGCTTTTCCCTGGGAGGTGCTGCCAGCAAATGGTATCAGACTCCCAAAGTTGAAGGATTTTGGGAGGTTAAGGCACCAAGATGAGCCTTCACACCTTGTGTAACCCTGAAATCCCATTTCTCCCCAGCCCTAGCGGCTGCAGCAGCCTGCCCCCAGGGCAGCATCTGTGGAGATACTGGATATACTGGGAGCACTGGGATGGGAGGAGAGTGGGGTGGGAGGGCAGCATGGCTGGCTGTTCCCAGCTGCACCAGCACTGCTGCGAGTCATGTAGGATCAGCAACGCTCCATTAAACTCTGGCACCGAGATGGACCCAGGGCTGGATCCTGGCTCTGGGGAGGCACAGGACTGTGCTGCCTTCTGGACCATCCCTGTCCTCCTGGGAAGGAGGGGGCACATGGTGGCCAATGCAGGTGGCACATGGGGCTGGGGACCTGCCCATGGAACAGAGGTGGCTGGGACTCAACTGAGCGTGGGGGACATGGCCACTAATGGAGCTGCTGGATCCATGAATGAATTGGGGTGTTATTACTCTGGAGCTCCTAATCCAAGGTACAGTGACAGCTTTAAACCCCATCAGAAATCAATCCATCTGCTCTTCCGCTCTGCACTAATCCCCACAATGGCACCTGATCGATATCCCATTTACTGCTCTGTGGTTTCCCCATGGATAAATCCCAGCCAGTGGCCGGGTTGCGGCTGCAGTGCCTGAGCGGGGCAGGGAATGCTGCGGGACAGGGAATGCTGTGGGACAGGGAATGCTGTGGGACAGGGAATGCTGCGGGACAGGGAATGCTGTGGGACAGGGAATGCTCTGGGACAGGGAATGCTGCTGCATCCCTCACCCGACTGATGCCGGGCACAATGCTGGGGGTGCTAGGAGGCTCCATGGCACCAGGTGAATTCACGGCGTTGAACCTGCTGGGAGCAGCAGGAGAGTTGGGAACGTGTGGAAGCAAGGAAGAGCTGTGCCTGCAGCTGTTGATAGGTGTGCAGGTGTGTGAGTGAGTGCGTGTGCACCGTCAACTCCAAGAAACATCCAGCGCCCTGGCAGGGTGGGATCCGGGATCCAGGTGGATCCCTTGATCCACCACAGGAGCTACAGCCAGGCTGTACAACGATCTCAGGCTGGACAGGGATGGGGGTCCCCTGGCACCAGCCCCTCAGTGGGGAAGGCCCCCAGAGGTGCCAGCTGAAGGGACGTGGTTGCATCAGGTCTGAGGCTTAGGCTATCATTGGATTCAAAGCGGGATTATAAAGGGATGAGGAAGGGATGAGGAAGTCCTGTGCTCTTCAACATCTTTATAAATGACTTGGACACAGGACTGGAAGTTCAGACTAAGTAAGTTCAGCTAAGTTTACTAAGACAGTAAAAAACTGGGAGGAGCTGTTGACAAATTGGAGTTGGACAATCACCAAGCGTGTGAAGTTCAACAAGGATTCTGCACCTGGGATGAGGCACCCCTGATGTGTGTACAGACTGGGGAGTGAGATGCTGGAAAGCAGTATCGTGGAAAGGGACCTGGGGGTGCTGGTCGAGGGTAAGTTGAACATGAGTCCCATGAGTCACACCTTTGTCCTGGGGGGCATCAGGCCCAGCATCGCCAGCTGGGCGAGGGAGGGGACTGTCCCACTCTGCTCCACACTGGGATGGCCTCACCTCAAGTGCTGGGGGCAGTTTTGGACATCATGAAATAAAAAAGACATTAAGCCGTTAGAGAGCATCTGAAGGTGGGCTGTGAGGATGATGAAGGGCCTTGAGGGGAAGCTGTATAAGGAGTGGCTGAGGGCACTTGGTCTGTTCAGCCTGGAGGAGACTGAGGGGAGACCTCATTGCAGTTCCAACTTCCTTGTGAGGGGAGGAGGAGGGGCAGGCACTCATCTCTGCTCTCTGGTGACCAGTGACAGTCCCAAGGGAATGGTCAGAAGTTGCGCCAGGGAGGATTAGGTTGGATACCAGAGAAAGTGTTTTCCCCCAGAGGGTGGTTGGGCAGTGGAACAGACTCCCCAGGGAAGTGGTCTCAAAACCAGCATGACAGAGCTCAAGCAGCATTTGGACAGGACTTTGGGGCACATGGTGTGACTCTTGGGGATGGTGCTGTGCAGGGCCAGGAGCTGGACTTGAACCTTGTGGGTTCCTTCCAACTGAGCAGATTCTGTGGAGGGATGACAAAGGGATAAGGAAGGGCCCAGCTGATCAAGTGATGCTGCTGACGAAAAAGTGATGGAGCCCTTAGAGGGTCTCTATGGAGACTGTTCAGGGCACAGCGGGGCTGGGGGGCCACCAGCAGCCCACACACTGCACAGGGCTAATTAGGGGGACGAGTGTGATGGCAGAGCCCTGCTGGTCCCACTAGAGTGGTCGGGTCCCTGCAGGGCTGAGATGGCTCTCGGCTCTGTTTCCACACCTCTCTCCCCATTCTTTAGCTGCTTTCCCAGTAGGCTCAGACAGTCCTCATGGACAAGCTCTGGACATGGTGGCCATCAGCATCTTCAGTGGGCTTTCATCCCCAGGCTCACACACAGCCTGTCCCCTGTGTGGGCAGGGACAGAGCACACCCCAACTGCACCCTCAGAAGGGGTGAGGGAGGGGGGACATCCATGGGGACAGCCTGCATCCAGGGGGTTAGCATGTGCCATGGTGAAAGCATGCATCCAGGGGGGGACAGGGTGTGTCCAGGGGAACAGCAGGTGTCCATGGGGACAAACTGAATACAGGGGCACAACATGTACCCAAGGGGACAGCGTGTGTCCACAGGGAGAGCATGCATCCATGGGGACAGAGTGTGTCCACGGGGAGCACATGTGTCCATGGCAACAGCATGTGTCCGAAGGGACAGTGTGTCTCCAAAGGGACAGCATGTATCCATCGGGACAGCATGTATCCATCAGGACAGTGTGTATCCATGGGGACAGCATGCATCCACAGGGACAAGTGTGTCCATGGAAACAGCTTGAATCCAGGAGGACAGCGTGTGTCCATGGGGGACAGCCTGAACCCAGAGGGACAGCGTTTGTCCAGAGGGACAACTTGCATCCAGGGTGACAGCATGTATCCATAGGGACAACCCGTGTTCATGTGCCCAGAGGTACATGTGAAATCCATGGGAACAGCGCACATCCAGGGGATGCCCTGCGTCCGGAAGGACATGCACACCTGGGGACAGCATGTGTCATGAGGGAGAGCAGGTGTCTGAAAGGACAGCATGTGCGCGGAGGGACAGCATGTTTGACAAGGATCAGCACGTGTCCATAAGGACAGGGGTTGCCTGGAGGGATAGGTTGTGTCTGGAGGGACACATGGATTTTGGGGAAAGCACGTGCCAGAGCGAGAGCATGCAGCAGGAGGAGGAACAACAGGTGCCTCAGGGACAGCATGTACTGCGGGGTACAGCAGCCCCTGGACACGCAGTGCCACACCACTGTTCCAGGTGGCCCAGCAGCAATAAGGAAGATCCCAGCCCAGCCCAAGCATATGGAGGACAGGAATTTATTGCCGATTAAATAAAAGAGGAGGAGGTGACATCCATTTGCCCTGGCTCTGTCATTCTGAGCCGACCCCACTCCAGCTGCAGGACGTGAGGACTTGGCCACCAGCTCCCACTCGTCCCTGCCACTCTCCCTGGCCCTTGTTTAGGGGTGGGGTTTCAGCCAGGTGACAATGGAGTGAGGAGCCACCATGAGCACCGAGGGATCTGTTCCGGAACAGAGAAGCAGGCCTGGTTCCCATTTCTTTGGAGACCCCAAAGAAATGAGGCACACAAGGAATGGGGTCCCTGTTCCTGCACTGGTACCTGATTCCATAGGGTTCTCAAAAGCAGGCATGAATGATTATGTCACTTAATTAAAGGATGTTCCAAGGCCTGACTCCAGGGATGCTCTAAGCCCTGTTCCAATGGGTACTCCAAGCCCAAATCCCAGGGGTGCTCACACCTCAATTCCAAGAATGTTCTGAGCCCTCTTCCTAGGGATTGTCCAAGCTCTGGGCCCCTGAGGATGTTCTGAGTGCTGATCCTGGGACACTCTGAGGCCTGACCCCAGGATGCTCTGAGCCTCCCTTCCAGACTCCTCTTCCAGCTTCCCACTGGTGTCCCCAGGATTTTTCTCCTCACTCAGGATAGCTCTCCATGGGCATCGCTAGACATCTGGATGCTTGCTGCCACTGTCTTGCCTGGCACCTGCCTGTTCCAATTCTCCCTTGCCATCTCTTCCGTTAACAAAGCAATCACTTCCCAATTTAACCTGGATTAAGGCAGCATTGCTCACTCGCTCCCTTGCTAGTTCTCTTCCAATTAATTTGTTCCTCGCCTTTATTTCCAAATTAATTCTTCAGGCTCTTTGGCAAGTAACCAACAGTGGTGCCCAGGGTCTCAGGAAGGGATCAGGATTAATTATCCCAGTGGGAATGAGCAGACAGGAAGCGAAGCAGGGGCTTAACTGAGGATGGGGACATGGATCTGGGGTGAGAAGTATTCCCTGGACCACCCATAAGCATCCCATACAAAGGAGGGCCATGGGATGAGCGACCCACAGCTTACATCATATCCATCTTCCCTTGGGAATCTCACAGGGACAAAATCATCACAGAAACCAATATAGTGCCTCTGGGGGGGTCACCCTGGGGACAGCTTGACATGGAGGGGCCAAGTCCTTCAAGGGTTAATGCACGGTACAGCACAGGGTGTCGGAGCTAAAAATACTGTGCCTTTCTTGGGATTTGCTCCAATGACTCATTCCTTTCTGTAATTTATTGCTCGTTACATAATCACTTTCATTTTCAGCTGGAGAAAAATGGAATTTTTTTTCCCTTTTCTTCTGTTTTTTAAAATGAAAAGGGCATTTAGCACATGAGTACCAGCCATTTTTCCAGTTCTTCCTGGCATCTTCCTGGCAAAGGGCTGGGTGCTGCTGCTGGTTCTAGCCTTCATCCAAAAACTGACAAGAGCATGGTGGGCACTGGGGTCTGCCAAAGAGAGAATGGGGGGTGAGGGGCCTCTGAGTGCTGGGATGGCAGAGCACCCAGGGGCAGTTCAGTGGGAGGGGATGGGATGGGATGGATGGGATGGGATGGGATGGGATGGGATGGGATGGGATGGGATGGGATGGGATGGGATGGGATGGGATGGGATGGGATGGGATGGGATGGGATGGGATGGGATGGGATGGGATGGGATGGGATGGGATGGGATGGGATGGGATGGGATGGGATGGGATGGGATGGGATGGGATGGGATGGGATGGGATGGGATGGGATGGGATGGGATGGGATGGGATGGGATGGGATGGGATGGGATGGGATGGGATGGGATGGGATGGGATGGGATGGGATGGGATGGGATGGGATGGGATGGGATGGGATGGGATGGGATGGGATGGGATGGGATGGGATGGGATGGGATGGGATGGGATGGGATGGGATGGGATGGGATGGGATGGGATGGGATGGGATGGGATGGGATGGGATGGGATGGGATGGGATGGGATGGGATGGGATGGGATGGGATGGGATGGGATGGGATGGGATGGGATGGAGGCCAGATCCACCCATTGTGCCCATTGCCCAGCCAGGGTGAACACCCACTGGTACAACTGCAAGGGCACAGCTGGGCTCCATGCCTGTCCCAGGAAACCCAGTGCTGCACCCCAGTAAGCCCTGATCTATGTTTTAGCAATCCCAGTGATGTATCCCAGCAATCCCAGTGCTGCATCCCAGCAAGCACAAGATGGTGCTTCAGCAGTCTGAGTGCCATGGCCCAGCAATCCCAGTGTCATACTCAAGCAAACCCAGTGCTGTGTCCCAGCAATCACAGGACCCCATCCCAGCAATCCAAGTGGCTGCCAGCACAGCTGTCCCCACCAAACCAGGGCAGGGCACTCCAGTGGGGAATGGGGGGCTCTGGCTCAGGCCCTGGCTGGGACTGGGACAGTCTTCTGGCAGGGAAGTGAGAACCCCACTCTCTGCCAGCCCCCCTGCCACCTCCACGGGTGGGGCAGGAAGCCTTGTGTTTGGAGCTGCAGCCTTGGAATTAACTGCACCAAATGTTTTATTTGTGTAGAAACGCAATTATGTTAATTAAAGCTGTAATTACAGCACTTAGTGGCCTATAAGTGCACAAGTGACTGGTGACTTTGGAGGAGCTGGAAGGCTGGAGGTTGGCTTGGCCCTGGCACCAGAGAGCTCTGTGGCAGGGCAAGCAGCAGCGTTCCCATGGGGTGACAGTGGTGACCCCAGTGCCTGTCCGCTCTGCGGGGCATGGTGCAGCAACACAGGGCACTCGAAACCCACAGTCACATCCTGACCAAGCCACAGTCCTGCCGCTCTGGGAGTGAAGGCAGAAGGAAGGATATGCCTCCAGCACCTCAGAGAGGAGAGAACAGGAACAAAACAGGTCCCTGAGGTGGACACCAGTGCCTGGGCAAAGGGGCTTGTCCCAGTCCTGCAGGCCACAGGGGCTCAAGAGTGTTTCTGAGAGGGGAAAATAAATGGGAAGCAGAGAAAGATGACAGCTGGAGCTGCAGCCAGCCAGCCCATGAAATGGCTGGGATCACAACCCACAGGCTCTAGGCAAAGCGAAGGGGGGAGGTGGCATCGTCACCACCTCAATAGAACCCTCATTGTGGGCAGCATGTTATGGGGGGATAAGGACCCCAGGGGGAACAGGGTCTGGGGCAGAGGAGGGGCACAGGAGAGCCTGCAGCAAGGGAAGCAGCAATGATGGGGCATGGTGCCCTGGCATGGATAGGGCACTCCAGGATCCCCAGACACCCAGACACCTCTCATCCATCACCAGAACAGCCAGCCTCCCAGGACAACACCTGCCAATGCAGTTTCCATCTTCCCCAGCCTCCAACAGTGACAGAAAATTGCCTTTTTCCTTCAATTGCTCAGTCCAGAGCCAAAATACTTCACTGGAGCTAAAGGATTTCACCCTGCACATCCACAGGACAGATCCCAGCATGGGCACACGTGGTTAAGCATCGCCCTTCCATCTACGGGCAGGACAGGCAGGGATGGCTGCTGAGCTGCCATGTTTAATTTGGAGCCATCATGAGCCCCGGGTAATTCCAGACCCACATAATACTGGGCAGGTGTTAGAGGATGCTGGCAGTGACAAAGCAGCCGGCAGGAGCGTGGCGGGAAGGGGACCGGCAGAACCAAAGCTTTGCCGGGTGGGATTTATTTGCTGAGCAAATGTGTGGAGGCTGTTGATCCGGCTGCAGAAGGCTGAGCCTTGTTTGCTTGGCAAACATACTGCTCCGGGTGCTCCCAGCCCTGGAGCATCAGGTCCTATGCAGGCAGCGGCCTCCACTGCCAGGCTGCTCCCAGGGCTGCCAGGAGCTACAGGAATGCAGTTGGCCCCGATGATGAGGCTGGAAAGCTTGGCAGCCCTGCAAGGCTGCATATCCCTGCCCACATTGCATGGCAGCCGTGCAAATCCTCATTGTGTGGTATTTCTGTAAATCCCATTCCTGTTTCACAGCATCCCTGCAAATCCCCATGCCCACTCCACAGTATCGCTACAAATCCCTGGGGCTGCCAGGAGCCACAGGAATGCAGCTGGGCGCAGCGATAGGGCAGGAAAGCCTGGCAGTCCTGCAAGGCTGCAAATCCCTGTCCCCATTGCATGGCAGCCCTGCAAATCCCACCACCACGGGGACCTCTTAGCAAAGCCACCAGCACCCCGAGGGAGCCAAACCCAGCAGGAGCATAGCAAGGTGAGAGACAAAACACACAGTTACCCTGAATCCCTGGGGAATTGTCCTTGGATAAATGCAGCACTACAGATGCTGCCAACTCATCTTTCAATTAGTCCATTTAGTTGATAACTAGAGGGGAAGAAAAAGCTGTTGTTGATGGTAGTTCAGCATGTGTTCATCATCTACCCTTTTCTGTATTTTTCCTTTCCTGCATTTTTTTCCTTTAAAAATACTGGAAATAGAGCAGCACCCAGGATTCTGCTTCTGCTTTCCATGCCCCATGCTTTCCTGGAACCACACACCCCCAGGAGCAGAGATCCTTTCCCAAGCAGCACCACAGATTTCTCACTGGATCCTCCATCTGTGAACATGGCACAAGTGGGAGCCACTCACTGGGCCAGACCTTTTCCCAAATGATCCAAATATTCCCATCATCCAGAATTAATGCAGGGAGTAGGGACCTGTGGAGGGACAGGAGAGCACACAGCTCAAAGCCACGCATGCCTTGGAGACTCGTCAGGTTGAGAGTGTCTCTGTGTGACATTTTCAACCCTGTTTCCCAGAGCTGAGTTCTGAAGCCTCAGCTTTCCCCGAGAGGAGGAGAGAGGGCACCAGGGGATGGGGATTGGCAGTGGAGACTACCAGTGGTGGGGCTGGTGTTGGTATTGGGGGAGAGATGGAATCGACAGAGAGATGCAGCTCAGCCCTGGGACAGGCAGAGATGCTACATGGAATCATGGAAACAGAATTATTGAGGCTGGAAAAGCCCTCTGAGACCATCAAGACCAACCATTCCCCCAGCACTGCCCAACCCACCACTAAACCATGTCCCCAAGTGCCGCATCCACACAGCTTTTAAATCCCTCCAGGGATGGGGATTCCACCACAGCCCTGGGCAGCCTGTGCTGCACCCTTTCAGGGAAAGAATTTTCCCTAATATCCAATCTAAGCCTCCCGTGGGATGGTCCCTGGCACAGCCAAGATCCCAGTGGTACTGGGACCAGTGCCGGAGCATGTCAAGCTTTTAATCCTCGATCGTGCTTTCCATTAATTAATGGCTTCTCTGTGGTTGAACTGCTGGCTCCAGCTTCCCTGCCACCCTGTGCCTGGGCAGAGCACTGGCAGGAGGGCTGGCAGCCAGGTGCCACCTGACAAGAGTCCCCAGCCTTGTCCTCTTCCCTGTGTCAGAGTCCCCATGACAGGGCTGGTTCAGGAGCTGGGATCCAACTGAGTTGCACAGGTAAGGACAGAAGCAGGGTTCCCAGAGTGTCACCATGGTCCCTCCTGGGAGCACAGTGGCTCTCTGCTGTGCCTGCCGATTTGGGGCTGCAGGAGGGAGGGGACTGGGGGGCATAACTGGGGTCCCCCTCCCCACACTTCAGCTCTCCGCACTCTCAGCTGGCACATGGAGCTCCCTCCAGGCTTTGTGCGTGGCAATGCATGTCGTGCCTGACTCTGCACTTCTCGCCAGCCCACGGACCTGCTGTCCCTGTCCCTGCCCGCACAGCGGGGGAGAGGGGGTTCTCCAGCACTGCCAAGCCCCCACCTTCGCAGAGCCCTCCATCTTCACCAAAACAGCACACCCACACTCCCCAGGAGCCAGCTCCCCCACTATTCCTGGGGGGATGAGACCTCCTTTCCATCCCTGCAATTCTCACAGGAGTAGCACAGTGGGACAGTGTTGCAGTGGCACAGGGCTGCTTCATCCCCTTGAAGTGGGGGGGATGCTCACAGCTGGACATGAGTGGCCCCAAGGACTTGTCTCTGGCATTACCCTGATCCCTGGGCTCCCAAACCATGTGGAGCTACTGGCACTGGTGGCCCCTTCACCCAGTCCTCAGCATGGCACAGCACGGCGCAAATCCTACCCCAAGCAGTCCCAGGTGTGTCCTGTTGAGCTGGTGGGTGCAGGATCAGAGACAGGTGCCTGACAGGGACCCACAGCCATTCCCAGGAGCATAGTTTCCCTGGAGACAGTCAGACCCAACAGCAGCCCCCCTCAACCTCTTCCTAAGCCCCATGGGGTTCATTATGCCCAGCTCCCACCGTGAGCAGCTTGTGTTCCTGCAGCATCCTCTGGAGCGAGCGCTGACCCAGCTCTGCTGCTGCATCCGTCTGCATCTCGGGTCTGACCAAAGGAAGCCAGTGCCCAAAAGTGTCCCTAGGCTGATATTGGGGAATGCTTGGCCATCAGCAGTTTGGCTGGTGTTTCCACACAGACATATCTCATGCCTCGAGACCTGTGGACAAAACAGCTTCCTCACGTGAGCTTTAGCAAAACACTCCAGTTTTGGGTGTTTCATCCAGCAGTGTTGCTGACTCAGCATCTGCCCCACTCCCCAGTGAGGCCAGGACAGGTGAGAGACAAAACCAAACCACGTGACAGGTCTGAGACAGGCTCTGGCTCAGCCAAAGGGGGAAAAACATGGATGGGAAGGCCACAAGGCTGTGCTGATGGGGAAAATGGAGCATATTCAGCTGAGGGAGCACAGGGGGTGCCACATCCTTTGTCCTGGCAGACTCAACCCTAGGTCTAGTCTAGCACTAACCCCAATGCTAGTCACAGACTTAACCTAACCATAAACCTACGCCTAGCCATAGCTCTAACCCTAAACTTAGACCCAGCCTAGCTCTAAATCTGAACCTAACTGTAACCCTAACACTAAATTAAGCCTTAAATCTAGCTCTAACACAGATGGCAACACTAAACTTCAGCACAGTTCTAACCCTAGCCATAAATCTACTCCTAGCCTAAGGATAACGCTAAACCTACACTTAAACCTAAACCTAAGCATAAACCTAACATTAATCCAAACCCTAATACTAACCTGAGCCCTAAACTTAGCCATAGACCTAACACCAGCCTGAGATTTACCCCTAGCTCTAACTCTAATCTTGGATCTAACCTGAGCCCTTAACCTCTTAACTTAGCCCTAAACCTAATTTTAATGCTTAACTTTGCCTTAGCCTACCAAAACATTAACCTTAAACATGTTCCTAACCAAAACACTAAACTTGATCATAGCCCTAAACCCAGACGTAAATTTAGCCCTAAATTTAGCACTAGCTCTGATCCTAATCCTAGCTCTACCCCCAACCTTAGCCCTGGCCCTGACCCTAATCCTAACCTCAGGCCCAGCCCCAGCCCCTCAGCAGCCAGAGGGAGGCTGAGCTCCACCCCTGAGGTCCTGCAGAAGGACCAAGGGGGTCCCCACATCCTGCAGCTCCCCAGGATGTTCATGCTCAGGATCCAAGACCCTCCTCCCAACACCCGCAGGTCCCACCACAGAAGTTCTTGGCTTGAGCAGCTGACATCAAATCCTTGAAAATTGCCATCACACTGCTAGAGTCAGATTAGGGACTCTCTGGCACTGGCACTGCTTCCCATCACTAGCACCACCTTCCTCGACCCCAATTTCTTTCTTAAATCCTTCATGGCTTCCACCTGCTTTTTCCATGCAGAGAGGATGCCGCCATCCACCTGTCTGTGATCACACTAGTAAAAAGCATGGGGAAAGACCCCATTTTGGGGAGAACAACGGAAATTACATCAACATCCATGGCCTGTGACCTTCCAGCCAGGCTCCAGCCAGGTATTGTCTTGAAGACAGGGCTGTAAACCGTCCTCACTGCAGGAGTAGTTACACAGGGCAGCTCCAGTGTGATGAGAAACCCCAAACCACCGAGAAGCTGCAGACATCCCAGAGCATCACCACCAAGCAGCAACATCCTCACCAGGCTGATCGATGCCACAACTTGGCAGGGCTCCATGCCTCAAAACCACGCTAGGGCTGCAAATACCTGTATTCCCAAATTCTGGCAGCCCTGCCTGTTCTTGCCCTCACAGGTAGCAGCAGCATTAGGGCTCTTCTGCAAAAGGGTGAGATTTTGGAGTGCCTATCAACAAGGAGGGGTTTGCATGGAGGCTTCCATTGGAGCAGCAGCATCCTCACCCTGGAGCAAGCTGACACTGAACTTCAGGGGACACAGACAGGTCCCCCTCCAGACCCCATTCCACAGCCAAGTGAAGCACAGCCACATTCAGCCAGCAACAGCTCAAGAGAAGAGAAGGGGGAAGAAAACCCTCCACCAGTCTCTGCCTTTCAAATGCTCCTTATAAATATCTTCTTCATATCTTCTGAGTCACCCAGCTGAAACGTGCACGTTACTAAAAGCCCGGGAAGGGGCTAGGAAGAAACAGGGAGCGAGGGGAGGCTTCTGGCTAAGTCAGCACTTTGTGCCATGGCTTCACCGGCAGCTGCTGGCTGCTTTTTCCTCCTTGGGTGGAGAGCAGAGGGCTTTGGGGATGCCAAAACACATAACGAGGCTGTTTTCAATGATCTCGATGCTCAGGCTAAGCTCTAACCCAGTTCCAGTCCTAGCCAAAAAAATCAGGGTTTCTTATTTTCAGTGGGAAATGCACCCCACTGCACTTCCAAATCCCCCTCCTTTTTCTGTGTGATTCATCAGAGAAAATACAAACTGACAAAGACCCAGAAGGCTTGAACCCACCCAAGATTCTCCCAAGTCCTTCCTCGCCTCTGACTCCACACATCAGTGATGCGGGCAGGGTGCAGGACAGGATTTGGTACTGGGAGCAGGATTTGGGGACAGGAGCAGGACTCAGGGCTGCTGCTGCCAAATAACCAGCCTCGAGGACATTCCTGAGCCAACAGTCAGCCAGTCCCATAGGGTGCCATACTGGTTCATTCCCCAAGGATGCTGTGTGGATGACAAGGTTTGGGGACAGCTTCCTACAAGGTGTTCCCAAGCACCTTCCTACACCTTTGTAGACCTTCCTACAAGGCCAGATTGGATGGGCAACAACCTGGTCTAGTGGAAAGTGTCCCTACCCATGGCAGGGACATTGAAACTGGATGGGCTTTAAGGTTCTTTCCAACCCAAACCAATCCATCCTGCAACTCAGGCTCCAACCCCCCCCCCAAATATCAAATCTTGCTGTCATCACCCAACGCTGCAAGGCAGGTGAGTTCCCCCACCCTCCCCTGACACCTCGGCCGGGGGGATCCAAGCTCCAGCTGCCTGCTGCCCACACTCAGCAGCCTCTCCACTGTCTGACCCCACTGCCGCCACTGCCACTGCTGCTGCTGCTGCTGTGCAGACAGAGCCGTGGGAGCAGACAAAGCATCTCCCAACACCCTCTATCCCCCTCACTCCCCCCTCCAGACAGGCCCAGCCATTGAGGACAGGAGAAAGCTGGACAGACAGAAAGTCCCAGGCAGCTCCAGGTTCTGCCGGCATTTTTGTCCGCAGCCCAATGCAGCTCCCGCTGAGCCACGTGGGAGCTGGGAACAAGACAAAAGCAAAAGCAAGGACCAGGGTCAGAGGGGAGCAGGAGGAAAGAAGGATTCCCAGAAATTGCTGCTGCATCCACCAGTGCCCACGGGAAATCTTTTATTCAGCCCTAGATGGATGCTCAGCCTCCCACAGCCCCCGAAGCAGCACAGCTCACAGGGAATGTGCAGGGCTCTGCTGGAGATGATGGCTGGGGCACACTCAGTGAGGGTCCTCACTGATAGATCCACAATCTCGCCCAATTCCCAACATTGCCAAACATCTGGCTATTCTGAAGCTGAAGATACTCAAGGAGATGCTCTGGGGTGATGGAGGGGAAACTCCTGGCTCACCCTGGAGACCTCCCATGGACAGGTGCAGGGTGCTGGAAAGCTCCTGGTGTATGCAGAATGCAGGAAACTTGCAGCCAGGAGTTTTCCTTCCATTTTTCCTGCCAGGCACCACCAGGCTCCAGGGCTGGGTGCCCAGGTAGGTGGGTGATCCTGAAGAGGCCCAGTTACTAGGGCAGGAAGAGCCTGAGGCTTTGAAAAACCTGGAGAATATCACCTAAGCACCCCAGCAGTGGGGGACCAGGTTAACCTCATTCCACTGAACCCCTTTTCCTGGCAAGCAAGTGCCTGGGGAGGAGCAGGGCCGTCCCAG
Organism: Acanthiza pusilla; assembly: GCA_036630365.1. NCBI lineage: Eukaryota > Metazoa > Chordata > Aves > Passeriformes > Acanthizidae > Acanthiza > Acanthiza pusilla. Next base: position 18,552,997 of record JAXCHO010000027.1, on the reverse strand, counting down.
CCAAACTGGCAGGACAACGGAGTGGGTATTTTCTGTGGCACTTTACACACGTAGCCCAGGGACCAACAATAACCATGAAGGGTCTGGGGGGTTCTCCAGAGGGTTTGGCAGCCTGGCCTCATCTTTGCAGGTGCTCCAAGACCTCTAAAGGGTGGCTGAGCCCCACTCATGCCCCTGCATCCCTGCCAGTGTTGTGCCCTGAAGGAAGTCCTGACCGCTCCCAGCCTCTGCTGAGCTGGGTCCTTCCCGCAGGGATGCTCAGAGCAGCATCTCCTCCTCTGTGTTTTCCATCCGCAGAGCTCAGTGCCTTCTTCCCCAGCCCCAGCTGCTGTCAGATGCTGTGACAGCAGCAGCTCCAGGCACCCTGACATCCCACCCACCGCTAACCAGGTCAGCGTCCACCCACCCGGGAACACACTTCCCGGCAGGAGAAAAGGAGGAAATGGGTTAAAACGTGACCTGGATAATGCTGCACCTGCATACTCTTGCAAAAAATGCGCCGTGCACGTGGGAGAGCTGGGCCACCACTGGATCCCGGTCTCACACAGCACTGCCAGCCAGCATCGAGCACAGCGAGTCTGGAGTGGAGGCAGGGAGAAGGCAGCACCGCTCCCCACAGCATTAACCTCCCCACCACGACCCCTCCAGGGAGCACTGCAGGGCCGAGGGATCATCCTCTGACAGCTCTTGGGAGCTTTTCCACCTCTGTATATCCCTTGGGGTGTATGGGAACAGGGACAAATATCTATGAAGGACGTATCCCGGGTAAAAGGGAAAGCAGCTGGGCTCACCATTCCTAGCTCACCTGCCCGGGGCAGCTTGAGGGACACAGCCAACCAAGCTACACCAAGCTTTTAGCTATCTCCTTTTTTTTAAAAGCCTTTAAACAGCAGCAGAGGCAGGAAGGAACATGGGGATCGCATGGTATTTCAAGACCTTTGTGTGCTTTGCTTAAAGAAAAGGACATGTGCACATGTTAAGGCAGCACCAGGGAAGGATCTCTGCAGGGAACAAAGCACACACAGCACCAGGGAATGAGCCAGGAGAGCTGAGGGAAGGATGCTGCCTGCAGAGACAGACCCAGCACCCACGGCAGCGTAGGAGGATCGGCACCTACTGGGACCTTGAGAAGACAGATCCAAGCCACACATTGCATGTAGGCAAGACAGACAGGTGCTGGAGGATGTTTTCTATGGAGAGGGACAAAGCTGTCATCCGAAGGTCACCTCATGAAGGTGTGAAAACCCAGTGATGCTGGAGGGAAATGTGTAGCACTGGGGCAGGAGTGGGTGGAAGCTTCCCTGCACCCCAGTACTCCTGTCATCACCTAAAGCACCTGCTCCAGGAGACACAAGGCTGCTCCTGGGCACACCTCAGTGCAGTGACATGCCCCCTGGTTCTGGTGGTCCTGGTGTAGGCTGCTGAGCCAGACAGTTTGGCCAGAGCCTGAGCATGTGGCGCTGGCACTGCCAGACAAAGGAATCCAAGCACTGAGAAGCCTTCCTCCTCATTGCCCTAGCTCTGTATCTCTTTCCTCTGGTTCAGCTCACCCTCTGGCAATGTGGGACCTGATCCCACTGGAGTAGGGGGAGAAGGGATTGGGAGCACCCCAGACCCCTTGGTACCCAGGAGCCAGGGCACCCACAGGCTGTGAATCACCCGTGCACAGCCTGCTCCCCAGCAGCTGTGGAGCCTCGTGAGCGCTGCACATGCGCGTGCACAGAGACGGGGGTCTCTGCCAGCCCCAGCCAAGCCTGTGGGCAGTGGGAATTGAGACACCGCAAGCTTCCCGTTAGCCAGCTCAGCCCCTCTTCCCACGTGGGCTCCTCAGAGCATCACCCTTCCCTGCTTCCAGGGAGCACTGTCATCCCCCAGCAAGGTCACCCCACGCTCTCACGCAAAGCCCCTTGTGTCTTCTGCAGCATGAGACCACCATGACCCGTGGAGCCCCATTCCCACCTCGCTACATGCAGACAGACACTGTGACACCGGGACCCCCAAATCTGTTTGGTGAGCGGGTGGGTGTGCAGGGGGTGGCTTCTCTTGCCTTGTGTGAAGCTGCCGTAACCACATTTCAGAGGCCTGACCTGAATTTCACAAAGTCACCCAGGCCCCCTCTGCAGCCCACCACTGGGCCAGGAGCCTTCCACGCTTGCAGGAAATCATCATGGGATGAGGGTGGTGGGGAAACAGGGAGATTCTGTTCACACCAGCCCTCTGGCACAGAAACACCAGCGATGACCTGCCCTAGGCTAACATAGGTAGCGAGTGGAGGGGAGGGGTCGCACCCTCTTGTCATTTCCCTGCCACCCCCTCCCTGACAGCTGTCAGGCAGAAGGAACTTTTTCCTGCGTCCCTGACGTCTCCTTCGCTCCTTTGCCCAGCATCAGTCCCAGAGCATCCTTCCCTCCCGGCGTGGTCCCCCATGCCCGGTGCCGGCGGGAGGGAACTCACATGTCAGATGCGGCCGCCTGGTACGGCTGGCTCCGGCAGAGGATGGAGTGTCCGCAGCCCTGGCCCATGGCTCCGCATGCTTCGGCAGCCCTACCAGCCCCGCCGCCGCCGCGCCCGACTCTCCGTGCTGCCTGGGAGCGGAGACTCCCGCCGCGCTCAGCTCGCTGCTGTCACCGAGCCCGATGCAGCGCGCCGAGGCGTGCAGGAGGGGAGGACGGGGGGGTGACGCTGATTGACGGCGCTGCTGCGGCTCCGCGGGGCTGGGCGGGGGCCGAGCCGCTCCGCGGAGGGGCGAAAGGGGCCGCACCTGCCGCCCGCCGCCGCCCACCCCGGGCCGCGCCTGGCCTCGCCCGTGCGCCGCGCCGCGCCGGGGAGCGCCTGCCTTTGTCTGGAGCGTGCCCGCGGGCCCTGCCCGCCCCGGCTCCCCGCGGGGGCACGCGTCCCACCCGCCGCCTCTGGCCCTGCTGAGGCCGCAAGCCCCGGCTGCTCGCTGCTGCCCTGGTGGCATCGGCAGCACAAGGCACTGCTGGGCAGCGCTGGTCCCACCTGTCCCTGCCCCTGGGGTACTGAGCTGCACTGGTCCCACAGGTTCCTCTCCCAGGGGTACTGAGCTGCGCTAGGCGACACTCGATCCACAGGCAGGTTGCTTTCCCAAGGGCACTGAACAGGACTGAGCAATGTATTTCCTCTGCTGTAAGAGGAAATGGCCTCAAGTTGTGTCAGGAGAGGTTTAGGTTGGATATAAGGGACAATTTCTTCCCCAACACAGTCGTCAAGACGGTGGGGGGGGATTTAAAAGCCATGTAACTGTGGCACCTGGGGACATGGTTTAGTGGTCGGCTTGGTGGTGCTGGGGGAATGGTTGGATTCAGTGGTCTCAGAGCTTTTCCAAATCACGGTTCTGTGATTCTATAACATTGGACAGTAGTGGCCCACAAGCAGGTCCCTGCCAGACAGTGGACCCCCTGTAAACAGATCCCAGCCACATGGGTGACCCCCAGCTTGGACTGGCTGATCTCCTGTCCTGGGCCACATGGGCTGGGGTCTGTCGGGTAGGGTGGGACACTGTCAGTGTCTGGAGAAGGGTAAAAGTTGTTGCAGTGCCAGCGCTACCTGTGCTCTCCAGCCAAAGACTTGGTTCATGGGAGTTACACTCCCAGAAGGGATCCTGGGGAAGGACATCTGTCCTACACTGAATTTGGGTCAGAGGTTTCTATGAAACCTCACACCACCTGGCACAAGAGGAGGGAATAAAGAAGGAGAAACAGCAGCCTGAACTTTTAAAGATATTTAAACATTTCAACTTCTTCCAGTGCAAGCGCTAGAGACAAAAGGTGAAGCTACCAGGGTTCAGGTCCTGGACAAAGACTGGAAGGAGATCTCCAGCTGATGAAGGTCTTGGCTCAGGATCATAGAACCACAGAATGGTTTGAGTTGGAAGGAACATTTGAAGCTCCTCTAGTTCCACTCCACTGCCATGGGCAGGGACATTTTCCACTAGACCAGGTTTCTCTAAGCCCCATCCAGTCTGAATGCTTCCAGGGATGAGGCAGCCACCGCTTTTCTGGGCAACCTGTGCCAGGGTCTCACCACCCTCACAGCCAAGAATTTCTGCCCAATATCCTATCTAACCCTGCTGTCTGTCAGATTAAAGCCATTCCCCTTTGTCCTGTCACTCCAGGCCCTCGTCCAAAGTCCCTCTCCAGCTCTCTTGGAGTGCCTTTAGGCAATGGAGGGGCTCCAATGTTTCCCCGGAGCCTTCTCTTCTCCAGGCTTAACATCCCCGACTCTCTCAGCCATAGCAGGGGTGTCCCTAGCAGATGGGTTCCAGTCCTCAGAGCATCTCCATGGCCTCCTCTGGACTCCCTCCAGCAGCTCCATGTCCTTCTGATGCTGGGGCCCAGAGCTGGAGGCAGCACTGCAGGTGGGGTCTCACCAGAGCAGAGCAAAGCAGAGGGAAAAATCCCTTCCCTTACCTGCTGCCAACACTCCTGGGGATCAGCCCAGATTTCAGGGGCTATCTGGGCTGTCAGTGCACATGGCCAGGGCATGCTGAGCTTTTCATCCTCAACACCCTCAAGTCTTTCTCCCCAGGGCTGCTCTCAATCCATTCTCCACCCATCCTGTGTTTGTGCTTGAGATTACCATGACCCGGGTGCAAGACCTTGCATTTAACCTTGTTAACTTCATGAGGCTGGCACAGTCCCCCCTCTCCAGCCTCAGTTGAGTCCAGGTCCCCCTCAATGCCATCCCTTCCCTACAGCATGGTGACCACACCACAGAGCTTGGTGTTGGCAGTAAACCTGCCAGGGGTGCCCTGAATGCCACTGCCTGTGCCGCTGACAAAGATGTGTGTCCTTACCCTGCTCTTTCCCTCGCCCTCGACATCTCTGGGCCACTGGTAACACAGAGTCATGGACCTTCGTTTCGAGCCAGCACAGTCACACAGGTGAACCCAGGAGCACCTCTGGGGTCTGCAGGCTCCACTGCATCCCTCCACAGGTACTTGCATCCTCTGCACTCTCCCCATGCTGTGTGCTGCACCACAGGGCCAACCCACACTCCCAGACTGGGAACTTGGCTTAATGTATTGAGATTTTGCACCGAAAAGAGCTGTTTTGGTTGCTCTTCACTAGCCTTGCAGACCTTCATCTCTTCAGGATCATTTGCCTGTGGGGAGAAGGGAGGAATGTGCTTCAAAGTCACCATAGATGGGCTCCATCGTGAGGATTCTCTGCTCCATCATGAATCCGCTAGCTGGGGCTTTCAGAGCAGCAGTAGATATTAAGAGATTAGCACTCAAATCACAGCAGTTCCTGTCAAATTCACCAGGATTAATATCCCCATGGTCTGCAGATATAGGCATTGGATTGTATCAATTACACAAGATCCTCTGCCTTTGTTATCTGCAAGGGGAAACTGAGACCCAGACCTGCAATTAGTTCCCAAATTTTCCCCCAAGAGCTGAAAGTAGAGCCAGGACTAATTTGAGATTATGTTAAATACCATGACTTTAATCTAATCCCTATTTCCACCCTGAGTCTTAGGTTTAATGACTGAGGTTTTCATCAACTGGCTGAGCTCAAATCCTGCACTCCTTTGGGGAGGGAACCTGCTGTGGGGCACCATGGGATGTCTTGAGAACTGGGAGCCATTCCAGTGCTCACCCATCGTCTCCCACCAAAGTTGCTGGTGGCCAACTTGGTCCCTACACTCTGCAGTGGTAGTGGTGGGTGTTGGGAGTAGGGTGGGTGAGCTGCTAACCCCCATCATCTTGGCACGAAGACATCTACAAGGAGTCCCCTCCTTCCCAGAAAAGTTGGTTCCCATGGTTGTTTATCCCAGCCTCCCTTCTTCCCAAGAGATATTTTTGTCTTGCAGTGGTCCCCAGGCACAAGCAGCTGAGAAGACCAGAGCAGATTTGGGTGCAAGGACCACCAGAAGGAACCACCCATCCCCAGATACCAGGCAAGGACCATCATGTCTGCATATTACCATGGAATCATGGAATTCATGTGGGAAAAGCCCTCTGAGACCATCAAGCCCAACCATTCCCCCAGCACTGCCAAGCTCTCCACTTCACTGTGGACCCAAGTGCCACATCCACACATATCCCCACTATCAAACCTGCTCCCAAGCCCCCAAGACTCCCTCCATGTAGCCGATGTGACGCCTAGCTCTCTTCCCTCTTATTCCCAGCTCCAAATGTTATTCCTGGTATTTAAGAGACATGTTTTTCTCAGCTCCACATCTCTCTGTTTTATCTTCTCCTCAAGAGAAAACTCAGCCCTTTGTCTAAGGAGCTTCTGCAAATGGCAGTGCAGTGTGTGAAGCCCCAGGAGTGTCACAGAGGCTGAGAACTGGAAAAAGCCTGATGGAATGCTTCTACTGCTCCTGGAAGGTTTTGGTGTGTTTCGTTAAAAATGCTCCATTTCAGACTGATTTTGATAGGGATTTTTCGGATGGATCCCTGTTATTTCATACTTGGAAGCACACAAGACATTTCTGGGTGGGCACTGCTGCATGGATATTGCTGGGTGGGCATCACTGGGTGGGAATCTCTGGGTAGACACCTCTGCATAGCCCATCCACCCCACAGGGAGTAGAAGGAATGTGCCTGGTGGAGGGCGTGCTGGCTGCCGTGGCCCATCCTCTCCCTATGATGTTCCCTGTCTAGTGGGGTTGCTATAGAGCATGGACTTCCCTGGTTGAAATTCCTGCTGGAAAGCAGATCAAACCAGGGCTTTGTTGCTCCATCTCACAGGAGTGAGGCCCCAGTGATGGCCAGCGAGATCGACCAAGAATCTTTCTCCAAGTGCATCCGATGGGGGCAACTTAGCCTGACCTCCTGGCTGGAGGGAGAGGGTCCTGGGAGACAAGACTAACAGTCAGGAGTCCTGACGCAATGTCTCCTACAAATGCCTCTTGTTTCTCTTTGCTGGAGCTGCTGGGGATCCTTGCACTCCTTGCATGGGCTGCATGTCTTTATTTATTGCTGGGAAGGTGAAGTGATGCCAGCGCTCCATAGGCAGTGTTCCGTCTCTGTGCTCCCATACCGATATTTGTGGCGTGAATACTAAACGAGCCTTGCTTTGCTTTCTGCTGAGACTCCTCAGCCACAGGATTGAATTCTGCGAGCTCTGAATAGCCAGGCTTTGTCCTCGAGCATGCATTGTGCAGGATACCAATTCCAGCGCTAATGGAGATGTATTTGCTGATACAAAGCAATTTGCTTCTTGAATACTTTCCCTACAAATGGGCTCTACACCACGCTCAGCGCTGTGAGCTCGCTTGCTGTGCATGCAAGGAGATACCTTCCTTCCTCTGAAGATACCCAGTCCAGCTTCCTGGGATGCTCTGAGCCATGGTACTTTCCTATTTTGAATCATGGAATCACAGAATCATTAAGGTTAGAAAAACCCTCAAAGACAACCAAGTCCAAGAGTTCCCCACCACAGCCAAGCCCACCACTAAAATACATCCACAAGTGCCACATCTACTTATCTGTTTAATCTTTCCTGGTCCTGCCACATACAAAGAAATATCCATGAGAAAGTTCAATTTCAGCAAGTTTTGAGGTTCTTTCCCCTTTCTGATTTTTCCATCATTTTCCCTCACAAACCTGAGGAGTATTTCAGGGAGGCAAGAAAACAGCAAAACAGAGAAAAGCTTTTCCATTTCCATTGACATTTATCCTGGGAACAGATAAAGAACAGAAAAAAACCACACAGAGGAACCTGGAGCCTTGTTTTTATTGCAACGTCGGTACAAGATGTTCTCAATGAAAAAAAAGGAAAGAAATTCACAGTGATCCGGAAAATTATTCTCTGTGTCCACAGGTCCAACAGCTCACCCATGATGGGGGCAGAACAGGGAGAAACACCCCATACGTGTTTTGGGGTGGGGATGGGCATCCCAGGCAACTGTTTGGGGGCTGTTGTGGTGCAGCATTCCCACCACATCCCACACCCCATGCTGGGGCAATGCTGACACCAGTGCCAACCCATCCCATGCTGGAGCCATCCAGGTTTGGTGCTGCCGGCTGGAAAGGTGCTGGAGCTGGGATGGAGCTTCTGAACACCACAGGAAGGGACTTGGGTGGCCTGAGGAGGCAAGGGCGTTCCTTGGCTTTGGAAATGGGATGTGGAGAGGGGAGGGGAAAGCAGAGGAAAAGGAAGGATGGTGAAGGGGAAAGAAGGGGAAGGGGGAAAAAGGGCAAAGAAGGGGAAAGAAGGTGGAGAGGGGGAAGAGAAAAGGGAGGAGATAAGAGGAAAGAAAAGAGGAAGGGGAAGGGAATAAGGAAGGGGAAAGGGAGGAGGAAGGGGAAGAGGTCTGAGTCAGCCGCCTTCTCCAGGGCTGTTTCACACCACCACAAACTGGTCTCAGCAGCCTCCCCAAGCCTACAGCCCCCCCACCCGCAGCCCTCTCAGCACGCAGCCCCTGGGATCGACAGGGCAGCAGGAGGGCAGCTGGTGCCAGCTCCTGCAGCCCCATCCAGCACTTGTCACTGAACCTGCCCTCCGGCCTCTCCCAGCGTCCCCTGCCTGCTCACATCTGTCAGCTGGGTGCGGGAGGGGACAGGGACCCGCCAGCTCCATCGAACCCAGGACATCACGCGGGTGACCTTCCCCAGTGCTGAGCCAGGAGAACGAGGTGCTCATGGGCAGTAAGAGGCATGGGGAAACCCTCTGCCCCCACTTTCCAACCTCAGTTTTCATTGCCCCTCAAATGTCTCCCTGCTCCCATAGTCTGATGTGTCCCTGAGACCAAAGTATGGAACAATGTCCCTGTGGTGCCATTCTCCAGGTGGCAGCATCCGTACCTGAGCTGTACTGGGGGGGACACTCAGCACACAGGCAGTGGGAAACAGGGATTTAAGCAGGGCTGCAGGATCAGACCCTGGTACTGGGAATGGTCAGGAGTCATAAGGATGCTCCCAGGATGCTCCCAGGGCTCTACCAGGTACCACAGTCCAGGCACCATCCCTGTAGTCCTCCCCCAATGCCATAGACCCGGACTTGTCCCCCTCCACTGGTTCCTCATTCCAAAGATGTTCAAGTTTTTGGAAATCCTTGTTGCCACACCTACGCCCTTCCCAGGTCTCATGCTGCTGCCTGTGGAAGAGGGCACGGGGGCATGAAAGCATCCAGTCCCGGGGTGGCACTGGGGTGCAGACTGAGCCCAGATGTTCCAAATCCCCTCTTCCCCCTTCCCATCACCCAGAAGCAGGGGTCCACCCCTTTGGAGGTCATAGGAGGAGTGGAGGGGCTTTTCTTCTTCACCCAACACTCCTGTGCCCCCAGGGTGGGTGGCAGATCAGGGGGGGGACAGGGCACAGGGGACAAGGGACAGGGGAGGAATCGGGCAGCCTTGGTGACACAGGAAGAGCGAGATGGAGCTGTGTGTTCCTGGGAGGAGGTGTCCCAGTGTCCTGCCTTCCAGCAGTTCTGGGGCAGATGAGAAGAATTTTCCCTGCACCTTCCGTAGAGGTCAGGGTCAATCAATGTCCCCTTGTCATGGCCCATGGGTGGATTCAGAAGGGGGGATGGGGGTCCCATGTAGAGAGGTTGCCTTTGAGATGGTCCTTCGTGGTCATGGGAGTGATCCATGTGAGTGCTGACCTGGGAACCCTCTTGGTCCTGCACATTATCCCTCCAAACCCAGCAGCAACAACCCCAAGGGACAGCACAAGGCTCCAAAAGCCTCTTCCCAAAGGTTTCCCTACAATCTGTCTCAAACCATGGCTGGTGAGCAGGAAGGAGATGGCTGAGCCCCTCCAGAGTGGTGATAGCATGTCCTCTGGATGACAGCCCTGCTCCCCACCATGTTCCAGGGCTTCTTGAGGGATGATGTTTCCGGGGGTAAAGGGGGAGCTCAGTGCTCCTCTGGGCAGCAGAAGTGCCTTGAGGCATCCTTGCCTCCCAGACAGGGGCTCAGCTCTGCTCCCCGATCTGCACAGGGGACTCTGCAAGGACACCCCCTTCCCACCATGCCTCCACTGCCAGCCTCTAGTCCCTTGGGCATGCCCCCAGGTGGGTACCAACCCTCAGGGTATGGCCTTCAGGGGCAGCACCCCACGGCAGGGCTGAGGGCAGTGGTGTTCGCTCAACACCGGCAGCATCAGGCGCTGCCGGTGCAGCACAAAGGTTCGTGGCCGGGGGGACCGCGGGGACACGCGGCGAGGCACATGGGGCTGGCATGCTGCCGTCCTGGCTGCTGGCTGCCAGGTAGCCATGGAAACCTCCCGGCGGGATGCTGCACCGATAAATAGCCAATTTGAAGTGATTCTCCTCAAAGAGCTTTTTTTCCCCTGTATTTTTTATATATAAAGTCTCAGTGATTTTTTAGGTTTATCTTTACTTTTTATTATCTTCCCTTTATTTTATTTTTCCCTTTATTTCATTATTTTTCTTGATTTTGTTACTTGTTTCTTTATTTGGTTATTTTTTTCTTTATTTTATATTTTTCTCTTTGATTCCTCCGTGAACACTCAAGATTGAGGTTTGCCCTTTTCCTTGTCTTCAATGAGCCAAAACTCATTGCTGTTTCAGTGGCAGCACACATGGAAGTGGGGTGACATCCTTCAGGGGGTTCAGAGCCACCTGCCATGGAGCTGCTGCTCACCTGGGTACGTATTTAAGTGGGATAAATACACACGTGTGCACCTGAGCATGTGTGCGTGTGTTTGGATGCACGGTCACGCATGGAATTGCAGATCCAGGCACGCCATGTCAGTGAAAGCACACAGGGTGCTCATACACGTGTGGGAGTCACAGCCCAGCAGGGGCTCCTCGGGAATCTCCCAGCAGGTGGAACAGGGGGAAACAGAGATTTTGGAGTCCTGGTGAACCAGAGCCAGATGTCACCCATGAGTGGATGGGCAGAGCTGTTGCTGCTCCTCTGTAGCTGCACCCGTGGCTGGTGCGTCTGGGTGCTGGGCTGGGCTGGGGATGGGTGCCCAGCCTGCAGGATATGTGGCACATCCATGTCACTGCTTGGAGCACTGTGGTCATTAAGCTACGGGGCTCCAAAAGATTGATTCCTCAGGGATTTCACTGCCCTAACCTGCAGAAGAAATGGCTGGGGTCTTCTCTGTAGCTCAGGTAGCTGCAGAGCCTGAGCCTGCTCTGAGCCTCCACCTGGGGAAGGATGCTCCAGGGGTGCTCCAGGGAGGCTCCAGAGATGCTTCAGATCCCTTCTGTGACCCTTCTACAGCCCAGGGGGACACTGAGTCCCCCCACCATCCCTGAAAAACTCACCCCTGTTTCTCCCCACCCTGAGAGACTCAAAGCACAGAGGGGAGCAGGACTGTCACCCAGGAGACATGCAGCAGCCAGGATGCTGACAAGTCAGCAATTCTATAGTATCTGCCTGTCCCACATTGCACACATCTCCCTGGGGATCCTATCCTGCTTCCTCAGCTCCATGCCCAGCCCCAGACAGGGACACATCAGGGGGATCTCTGGGCTGACAACCCAGGAGCATTGCTGCTCCAATGTTAACAAAGAGATTGAAAGCCCTGTTATTTTTAAATAAATGCAAATTAACAAAGACAAACCCAGCTCCTCATCAGAGCCAGTGCTGTGACAGTGATGGATAAACAGCAATCAGCCAGAGCATCCTTCTTCAGATGCCAGACGCCCATGCTCTGGGATGTAATGACACCATTGGCCTCTGCTGGGCAGAGGGCTGGGAGCTGGCTGTGCACACTTGTCCCTGTGCCCACCAGGAAGATCCCCGAGGGGGAAAATCCCAGTTTGGCTCTCACCTCTGCCCCCCATCACCATCTTGCTTTAGCCATGTCTCCTTGCCCAGCTCTGGCCATGCAAAGCCAAGGGCAAACGCCCCTTCCTAAACACCTTCTCCATTGCCCCAAGACATCGAGCTCCCAACACCTATCACCTGCATGTGGCATCGAGTCCCTGGCCCTGCCAGCACCCCATGGGAGTGGCAGATCCTCCATCCCATGGGACCCTCATAGGCACAACCCACCTCTGCACCCTTTCCTCCCTGCCCCACACCAGCCCAATATTTATCTAGCTGCTTAAATTTCCTTTATTTTTCTTATTAAGCTTAGTGGTGAGTGGGCGGCTGCCAGGGAGGAAGTTGGGAGCGGGCAGAGCAGGGGGAGGGGGGAGAGCACGGGAAAGGATAAAAGGATTCAAACAGCTGGGCCTTTCCTCTGCCCCTTCACTTTCTGTTTTAAAACCCTCCCATGGGCTCTTCTCTCCCTTCCCCAACATCTAGAGCCCCTTCCCACCACTGGGCCAGGCTGAAAGTGGAGGGGGGTGGTGTCCCTGTGTCAGTTTGGGGAGTGGTAGATTTCATCAAATCCTTCCCTAGCCTTATCCCATTTTCTGGATGGGTAAACTGATAGCAGAGGGATGAGGTGAACCCCTTGGGAGCATCCTGAGTGTGTTGGCAACCACACGCTCTGATAAAAAAAGCATAGATGGAGAAAAGGCAGGAGGAAAGGAAAAGGCAAAAATAATGGGAGAAAGGCTGGAAAATGCCAGTGACAGTTTAATGGGGCTGTTGATGGAATAATGACTGGTTTAAAGTCTGCTGGAGTGTGGCTGCTCTCTAATAACCCAGGACCTGATAATTGGTGGGAGGGGCGGGAGGGGGCAGGCAGTGCGTGGGTAGAAGCCACTCAGTGGGATGCAGAGTGGTGGGCTGAGCCAGTGTGGGTGCAGGATGCAGGAACGGACCCATGGAGACCACACTGGTGCCATGGGGTGGTTGTGGCATCATGCCAGGTTGTCCAGCCACCACCTGGATCCTCCTCAGGGTACCCAAGATGAGGACAGTGATTGTGGGCTGTCCCCCCTACAAGAAACAATACCCAGGAATGGCAACACTCAGGGCAAGCAGCACTTCAGGAATGGCAGCACCTCAGGAATGGCAGCAGCATCCTTGGTGGCACCGTGACCATGACGCAAGCCTGGCATTCAACTAATCCCTGTGGCTGGCACACGAGGTCACTGATGCTCCCACCAGCACCAGACCATGGGCAACAACAGGGACAGTGCCAGCTCTGCAATGTGCCAAGAGCTCCGGCACTCCAGGAAGAGGCTGTGGGTCCCAGCCAGGTCCCAGCTGAGTCGCAGCCCATTCCCGTGGAGGAGCCAGAAGACACCCTCACGTGCCCAACCCCCACCAATGCCAGTTTATTAAGTTGTTTGTAAATGTCTCTGCAATTAATCACTTGCCCATGTGGGGTGTCACATGGCGCTCGCCTCCGCAGCACTATGTATAGCAAGAGCTGGAGAGAAGCCCCATCCATCCCACTCTGGAGCGACAGGCTCCTGGCTGGATCCATTCCTCCACAGGGCAATCCTGTACCAGCTCAGTGCAGCAGTGGTGCTGGTGCTGCATAGTGTCCTGGCCCCCTCCTGCCTTCCCTGCGCTTGAGGACATCAGGGCAGGGGGTCCCCAGTACCACGGCTGCATCCTGGCTACCCTCAGATGGGCTGTCAGTAGATTGCTGCCCACCTCGTCCCCCTGGAAACAGTATGAAGGTGAGGGGAACCCCAAACCTCATGCTTATGGGATCCAGGGGTTCCCAGCACCACCACTGCATCCCTCCTGCCCACTCCCAGATTCCCTCAGGTGGGCCACCAGCAGCTCCCTATCCATCCCTTCCCCAAAGAACACAGAGAGGAAGGGAACCCCGAATCTCATGTTCATGGGATCCAGAAGGGTCTCCAGCATCCCCCTGCTGCACCTACACTCAGCCCCCAGTCTGTTGGGGGTGCAAGGAAGGCAGACCCAGCCCTGGCTGGAAACTTGGCTGGTTGGGAGCCACAAAGAGTTTGTTTGGCTCTTGGAGCAGGGCAAGATGAAGGCGTTGGATGTCCTGGTGATGAAGGAGAGTGAAGGACGATAAGAGGGACAATCGCATGGCTCTGCTGCGAGCCTGCTGCCATGGAGCTGCTGCTCACCTGGGTACGTATTTAAGTGGGATAAATACACACGTGTGCACCTGAGCATGTGTGCATGTGTTTGGATGCATGGTCATGCATGGAATTGCAGATCCAGGCACGCCATGTCAGTGAAAACATCCAGGGTGCTCATACACGTGTGGGAGTCACAGCCCAGCAGGGGCTCCTCGGGAATCTCCCAGCAGGTGGAACAAGGGGAAACAGAGATTTTGGAGTCCTGGTGAACCAGACCCAGACATCATCTGGAGAGACATGTAAGGGTGCTGAGGGAGGGGGTGGATTGAGGGAATGGTGGCGGCATGGGGGAGAGACGGAGGTGGGGAAGGAGGGAGGGAAAAGGGAGGGATGAATGGAGAGATGGAGGGATGGAGGGATGGAGGGATGGAGGGATGGATGGACGGATGAATGGATGGATGGACGGACGGACAAGTATCTAACAAAGCTGAGCACTAATGGTATTTCTTGGCGCACCCCTGGGGTTTGGTGCCAGGCATCCACACCCAGCCCACAGAGTCCTGGGCACTAGAAGCCCCATGGGACAGCCTGGCACAGCAGAAGGGGAGAGGGGCCCTGAAACCAGAGGTGGTGAAGGCTCTTCCCTTCTCCCCAACATGTGGGTCCTCACCCTGCCACAACGAGGGGCCTGAGCCACACACTGGTGCAATTGAGGCTTGCAGGGTGCTGTTTCCAGGGGTCCGTAGGGTCACAGGTCCCTCCCCTCTGTGTCCCTCTCACTGGCTCCTCCAGCCCTTCCAGCACTGCAGGTGACGCCGCCAGCACCGCTGACACCATCCCACAGCCCGGCAGCGCCTGCAGGTGATTGACAGCCCTCCTGCTCCCACGCATGACTCACCGACAGCCCCCACGGCGGCTCAGCGCGGGGAGGGGGCGGTGGGACACCCCCACCCAGGGCTGCCGCAGACAACTCAGCAGGGAGAGATGCTCCCAGCCCTTCGGTTACACACAGCCCCTTGCATCCCTGGGCACCAGCATCCCTGCCTCCCATCACCCCTGCACCCCCACATCTGTGGGGATTAGGATCCCCACACGCCTGGAAATGAAGCGGAGGCCCAGCTACCTTCTGCCGCTCAGACTGAATGCCAAGGTTGCTCCCCACCACTACGGCTGTGAGGTGAAGCTCGAAGGGTTTCCATGGCAAGTTCCAAGGTCACAGGCGCTGGCAGGCAGCAGCAGAACACAGTACCAGCCACAGGCTGTGGGGAGGAGTTCCCATGGCTGCCATGATCCAAGGAGGCAGCTCCCCACCTCTGGTTTTGAAATACCCACACTGCAGGGGCTGAGGCCCTGAAACGCACCTGCACATGTGTTTCTTGGTAGCTCCCACCCAGTCCTGGTGACCCATGGTGGCAGTCCAGCACAGACCCCAGCTCTGGCAGTGGCACCATGTCCAAGCTGCACAGGCAAGGCTAAGCAATCCTGAAGAGGATTGTGGGACTGGGATGCCACTGCTCTGTCCCCAAAAGGGCAACTCACTGCCTTCCCCATGGCACCCATTCTCTGGCAAGCACCCAGTAGGTGCATCCAGGACCATCCCTCTGCACTCCTGCGTTGCCAGCTTCCAGGCCCCCCTGTCCTGTGCAGTTGGCAGAGACCTGGACACTCCTACTTCATTTCTCAAGACCTTTAATATCGTCAAGAGGCGGCAGGGGAAAGCAGGGGCTGCTCCTGCCATCTCCACCCTGATGGATGGAGGGCAGAGACCAGGGGCACACCCTTCCCAGTTTTGGGTGAATACTGAGGCTCTTGTCACCCTGCCCTACCCGGCATGGAGGGGACCCTTCCCCCAGGAGTGATGGGAATATGATGATGCCAGTGCCTAGGGTCAGGCATGCATCCCATGGGAAGGGCAGGTCCCATATCCCACAGGAAGGGCAGTTCCCACCTGCCTTGTCATTTTAGAGGAGAAAGACTTAAAAATAGGGGATGGAGGAGGAAACATAAAAGCCCTTGACTGCAGCTCCCAGCGAGGCTCTGCTTCTCCTCCTGGAGCTGGGAGACGAAGTGGTGGCCAAAGGCAGCTGGGGCACAGAGCTGGGGGGCTGATACCCCATGGGCTGCCTGGCAATGGCTCCCAAGCCCAGGTCTGCTGCAGGGTGGGTGGCCTTGCTGCCATCTCCCCTCCTGGCTGCCCATGGTCCCCACAGTGGAAGGTGAGAGGGCCCAGTGGAGGCTCTGGAGGCAGCAGGATCCCTGGCAAGTGCCAGGGTGCAGGGCTGGCACAGGACCCTGAGGGCTGCCCCACTTGGAGATGAACCTGTGGCACAAGTGGAGAGCAAAGAGTCAGCGAAGGGGACGGAGCAGGCACTTCCAACCCCTTTCCACCTTTGGGGACATGTGCCGTATCCCCAAGCCAGGATGGCAATAGGACAGACAGAGCCATTGGCTCCCACTGCCACCAGGTCTAGACAGGGGGTGCAGGCAGGGGGGAACTCACTGGCATGTCAGTTCTCCAGTTCAGACATTCCGCAGGAGCTGGGGACAAAGGGCAGACAGGTCACCTTTCATCCTCAGCCTTCTCCGCCTCCTCCATGTCTGGGCATCACTGGCAGTGTGGCACCCAGGGGGACACAGCGAAAACCCCCAGCAAGAGAAACCATCGTCCCCACAGGGTTGCTGCAGTCCCAGCACCCCTTCCCATGCTGACCCCGTGGTGGGGGACACTCACCCACTGTCCTCTGGGAGCCCTGGTGTGCTGGTCCCCGGTACCGGACCACACCAGCACACACACACTGCGAAGCACAGCCCACAGCAAAGCCCCTGGAGGCTTCCTTGCTGCCCCCCGTTATAAACCTGAGCCTGCACAGGGATTCCAGGGCAGCAAAGATGCTGCTCTCTGCCCTTGGGGCATCCCTGGGCATCCACTGGGTGATGCACAACCAATGCCAGTGGGGGATCCCCCAAGCACGGCCCTATCCCCTGGTTTATAACAGCAACGAGGGCCCAAGCAATTGGCTTGTATGCAGTGGGATTGTCTCTGTCCCACCACAGGCCCCGTGGCTGAGCAAGACTCCAGCATCAGCACCTGCATGGTTGGGGGACACCCAATGGGTGACAGCCCCCAGGCAGAACAGCTAGTGCAGACAGACAGACAGCAGGATAGGGAGCTGATCTGTTGCCAGGACAGAAAATCCACCCCTGTTAGAGGAAAAATCAGGAGCATGCAGCATCCTCTCTTCTTGCATCACATGGTTTGGGACCCCCTTGACCCAGGAGACCCCACCAGCCCCCAAAAGAATCAGCTAGCCCCCCTAGATCCATCACTGGAGACCATGCAGTACATAAGGAATGGGAGCAGGGACGGGAGCTGGGATATCCCCCGCCCAGGTTTGGAGACCAGGACCCCCCTATCATGTGATGCAGGGAGGATGCAGACCCACGTGGAGGGCCACCCGATGCCCCCAGATCACTCACGGTTAGGGGGTCAGTAGCAAAAGCAGCCACACTGTTCCTCATCTCGCTCTCATTGCCCCGCAGCGGGATGAGGGAGATGTTACCCAACCTGGCATCCTGCTGCGGCCGTGCCACCCGCATCTTGGGACGCTCCGATGGCCACAGGGCACCCCCATTCTGCAGACAGAGGGGACAGCAATGGAGACCGGAGACTCACCCACCCCAGGACCCCTCTTTTGCCCTGGGTTGCTGCTCTTTAGGGATGCTTGGATACTCCAAAGGCCTTCTGCTGGCCAAGTATCCCTCTGGGACTGTCCCCCATGGGGTGCCCCACTTTCCCAGGGAGTGATCATCCAGCCCACTCCCTACCTGAACCTGGAGGAAGGTGGCAAACCACTCCCGCAGATCAGCCTGGGTGTCACAGCACAGGTACCTGCGGGAACAGAGTGTCAGCAGCCAGAGGAGGTGGTGGAGGGAAGGAGGGTGGCCCCTCTGCCCACTCTGGGGACACCCGCCTGCTCCAGAGACCTCAGCTGCTGCTCTGCATAAAACCCCAGAGGACTGAAGGGGACAGGCGCAGGCCCCAGGGGGAACCTGTATGGGGCCATGGGTGCCCAGCCAGGCTGTCCCCACACATAGAATGTCCCTGCCAATGTCAGGAGGGTGCAACTGTATCATTTTCAAGGTCACTTCCCATCCAAACCATTTCATGATTTCTATGATTCCCCATCTCCCACTGCCACGGCAAAGGCTCCAGAGAGCTGCCATGTGTCAGTCTGCCCCAGGGATAAGTTTCCCTCACCATTGTTGCTTCTCGTGCTTCTCATTTTCGTAGAATACTGTAAAGCCCCAGCTGGAAGAGGAGAGTGAAAACATGAATCCGAACAGTCCACGGTGCCACCCGATGCTGGCCAAGTACCCCAGCAAACCCTCTCATCCCTGCAAACCCCCATCCCTGCAAGCCCCCCACTGTCCCTGCAACCACCCCCTCCAGCCACACAAACCCTCCCCCAGGTCTGCAAATCCCCCCAGTCCCACAAACACCCCCGGGGACAGGGATAGGGCAGGGGACAATGCCGGGAACAGGGCTGGGGAGAAGGACAGGGCAGGGACAGTGCCGAGTACAGGGCTGTGGACAGTGCCGGGGACAGCTCAGTCCCTGCTGGTTGGACCAGGCTGCAGCACTGTCCTACAGGGCTGCTCTGACACCTGGTGGCAGGAGGCCTGGCCAACAGGGGACGAGTCCAGCAGCCAAAACTGTCCCTGTCTTGTCCCTGTCCCCATCTTCACTCCTATCCTCATTCTTAGGCCCCACAGGCCACCCCTTTGTTGCTCACCACGTAGGGGGTCGAAGCTTCTTTTTAACACCCAGGTAGACCTTCAGGTTTCGGACAGGCCACTCCTTCTCCGGCTTGTGACTCTGGGGGAACAGGGAACCAGCACTGGGTTGGTGGCTGCCAGACCTGTCCCCACTCACTACAGTTCCCACGGATGCTGGGATGGGGTCCGCCCCCCAGTAGGGAGGAAAAGGTTTGGAGACCTTTAGTGATGTGGTGACAGGGATGAGGTGAAGCCCAGTCTGGACCAGAGCATGTGTCTGTCACCCATGGCAAGGGCCACACGTAGCAGGAAAGGGACACAGGTGGCCTGTACCCCCAGGGTGGTGCCAGTTGCCTTCAGAGCTGGAAGCAGCACTGGCATGTTGTGACAGGGTCTCAAGAGCACTAGACATCCCCCATGGGGAACTCGCCTCACACCCTTCCTCAGCATCATGGCCACACCCATGGCAGTGGTGGGCCCAGACCCACCTCACCCAGAGCACACTCCTAAATGTCCCCCTGCCATCGTGGCACAGCATGAGGACCCTTCCAGCACAGGCTGTGCATTGCCATGACCTGGCAGCAGGTGCCACACTGGGGACCCTGGGGACCCTCCATCCATGTTCACGTGCAAGCAGCGTTGACTTACAAGAGCCCGATCCAATGCCCGCAGGATGGGGAAGCAGCTCAGCCCATCCCCATCCTCTCTGGTGCCTTCCCCAAACCCAGCTCTGGGTCTGACAGCGGGACACCCAAGCCAGAGGGGCCAAATAACACTGGGGGCTAGTGGGGACAGATGGTAGCACCAGGGACAGTTCCAGTGACTGGCATGTATTCTGCGGGATTGGATTTTGGACTGACCCCGGACTGGATCTGAGGTCAACCCTGGGCAGGCTTGTAAGGGCAGAGGGCATGGGAGCCCCTGCAGCCCAGCTAAGCCCCCCGTTCCCCTCCCTACTCACACTCTCCAAGGGGGGGCTCCGCTGC
Organism: Acanthiza pusilla; assembly: GCA_036630365.1. Classification (NCBI taxonomy): domain Eukaryota; kingdom Metazoa; phylum Chordata; class Aves; order Passeriformes; family Acanthizidae; genus Acanthiza; species Acanthiza pusilla. The sequence continues at coordinate 18,533,382 of JAXCHO010000027.1, read as the reverse complement.
CTCAGGCTCTGTTCAACAGAGGAGAGGGGTTAAAGCAGAGGTGGGGACCCCTCCCTGCAGCCCCCCTGTGCCCACGGGCAGGGAGTAGGGACGGAGTGGTGATGTGCCAGAGTGCAGTGTCAGATCAGGGCAAGCAGGAACTGGGGGACAGGGAGTGATTGTCCCTGCACAGCCAGTATGCCAGCATGTCCAACCTCAGCCCTGGCACTGACCAGGAGCTCCAGGTCTGGGTGACAGCACTGCTGGGACCAGCTCTGGCACTGCCCATTGCTGCCTGCACTGCCAGAGCAATGCCAGCCCACATGGGTCCCATGGCTTCGGGGAATACCAGGGGAGGGGAGGGGAGGGGAGGGGAGGGGAGGGGAGGGGAGGGGAGGGGAGGGGAGGGGAGGGGAGGGGAGGGGAAGGGAAGGGAAGGGAAGGGAAGGGAAGGGAAGGGAAGGGAAGGGAAGGGAAGGGAAGGGAAGGGAAGGGAAGGGAAGGGAAGGGAAGGGAAGGGAAGGGAAGGGAAGGGAAGGGAAGGGAAGGGAAGGGAAGGGAAGGGAAGGGAAGGGAAGGGAAGGGAAGGGAAGGGAAGGGAAGGGAAGGGAAGGGAAGGGAAGGGAAGGGAAGGGAAGGGAAGGGAAGGGAAGGGAAGGGAAGGGAAGGGAAGGGAAGGGAAGGGAAGGGAAGGGAAGGGAAGGGAAGGGAAGGGAAGGGAAGGGAAGGGAAGGGAAGGGAAGGGAAGGGAAGGGAAGGGAAGGGAAGGGAAGGGAAGGGAAGGGAAGGGAAGGGAAGGGAAGGGAAGGGAAGGGAAGGGAAGGGAAGGGAAGGGAAGGGAAGGGAAGGGAAGGGAAGGGAAGGGAAGGGAAGGGAAGGGAAGGGAAGGGAAGGGAAGGGAAGGGAAGGGAAGGGAAGGGAAGGGAAGGGAAGGGAAGGGAAGGGAAGGGAAGGGAAGGGAAGGGAAGGGAAGGGAAGGGAAGGGAAGGGAAGGGAAGGGAAGGGAAGGGAAGGGAAGGGAAGGGAAGGGAAGGGAAGGGAAGGGAAGGGAAGGGAAGGGAAGGGAAGGGAAGGGAAGGGAAGGGAAGGGAAGGGAAGGGAAGGGAAGGGAAGGGAAGGGAAGGGAAGGGAAGGGAAGGGAAGGGAAGGGAAGGGAAGGGAAGGGAAGGGAAGGGAAGGGAAGGGAAGGGAAGGGAAGGGAAGGGAAGGGAAGGGAAGGGAAGGGAAGGGAAGGGAAGGGAAGGGAAGGGAAGGGAAGGGAAGGGAAGGGAAGGGAAGGGAAGGGAAGGGAAGGGAAGGGAAGGGAAGGGAAGGGAAGGGCTCACCCGCACTTCCTTGTAGAGGCGCAGCCAGGAGTGGTTGAGGATGAAGTAGCGGTCGTGGAAGCCAGTGCTCAGCCCAAGCCCCAGCAGGTTCCTCTCCTCCCGGAATTTCATCATGCCATGCTTGCAGTCACCCACTCTGCTGGCTGAGGGGTACATGCCTGAGTGGCTCCAGCCCCCCCAAGGAGGGTGTAGTCAGACCCTCACCTCCTGCAGAGCCCCGGCACTGCCCCTCAACTCCCAGGCAGGGCAGGCAGGACCAGCTTCCCCACTGCACTGGGCACAGCATTTGACCATGACACTGTATCAGGGGGCTCCGAGCCATGTGCTAACTGAGCTGGCACCCACTGGCATGGATCCCATCCCATCCTACCCCACCCTCTTCCCTATTCCCATCCCTTTCTCCATCCTCTCCCCTCCACTCCACATCCCCATCCATGTCACATCCCCATCCCATCCCATCCCATCCCATCCCATCCCATCCCATCCCATCCCATCCCATCCCATCCCATCCCATCCCATCCCATCCCCTTCCTTCTGTCCCTGTCCAGACAATGGCCCCTGCCTCTCACCGAGGTAGATGAGCATGTTCTCCATGGACATCTGCTTCTTCACCACCAGGTAACTCTCTGTCCCCAGGCAGTGCAGGATGGGCAGAACTTTCTCCGAGTAATGCAAGGGCCGCTCTATCAGTCAGGGGACAGGTAGGTCTCAGGCAGTGCACCCAGTGCCAGCTCCCATCCGGAGTGTCACACTCGTGTCCTGACGGTCTGCCACGGTCCTGCCACTAAACTATGTCCCCAAGTTCCACATCTACATGTCTTTTCAATCCCTCTGAGGACAGTGACTCCACCACTGCCATAGGCAGCCCTGTGCCAGGGCTGGACAACCCCTTCATCAAAGCAATTTTCTCAAATATCTAACCTAAACCTCCTCTGGCATAACTTAAGGCCATTTCCTCTTGAACTGTCACTTGCTACCTAGGAGAAGAGGCTGACCCCCACCCAGTGGCAACAGGAGCTTGAGGCATCAGCAGGCAGGAGCAGGGTCTCATCCTGCTCCTGTTGATCTCTCCCCTGCTGCTGTCTATGGGCAACACAGGGCTGCTAACTTTGTCCAGGTTCTCTGGCCACCTTCCCCCACCAAGCTTCAAAGGCACTTGAACTCCTAAGGATACAGACAGATGTCCTGGCCCAAACTCCAGTCCAGATGCAGTACCATCCAGGTCATGTGCAAGCTGGATGGGGTGAGCAACTATCCTCCCTCAAGCACCTGGATCCCATCCCAGATTGCTCCATGCTGCAATCCCAAGGGGAGATTTTTCACACCCATCTGTATATCCATTCCCATCTCTATCCTCACTCCCTCTGCATCACCATATCCATCACCTTTTCCATCCTCATCCCCACTTCATTCCCATCCCATCTGTATATCCCTATCTCCACCTCCAACCCCCTCCCCCTCATCACCACCCTCATGCCCCCGCACCAACCTGCCTCTTCCCTCTCATTCACTTCGAAGCAGCTCCAGTAGTCCTTCTCCTTCATGACAATTTTCCGCCGGTCCAGGATCTCAAAGGTGAGCTCCTCAGCTGTCATCGTGGCTGGGATCTGGAAGGGAGGGGGCAGGTCTCCATCAGCCAGTGCCCAGGGCCCCTCCATCCTCACACCACAGAGGTGCTAGCTCAGCGTGAGTCCCCCTGCCACCACAGAGGCTTGGACATACAATGAGAGGATCCCTGTCCCCTCTTCACCCTCTGCACCCTCCATCCAACCGCTCACCTTGACGTGCTGCTCTGTCTCTGTCTTCTTCTCCTCCAGGTAGACGGTGCAGATGAAGTCCCCAGCTTGCTGGAGGGCAACAGTAAAGAGCTTCAACCTGCAGCTTCCCACGTGTGGGCAAAATCCCCCCCACCAGTGTGGATATCCCCTGCCCAGGGCATGTCCAGGAGATGCTATAGTAGGCACTGGGGACCCCATGGGGGCCCCACTGGGGGACCCATGTCCCCACCTGTGTTCCGCTGGATGATGCCTCCCGCATCTTCATGATGGCTGTGATTTCGTCCTGCTGCTTCTTCATCTCTTGGTCATTGACCTGCCAGGGAAGAGAAGCCATCAGGGCTGACCAGACCATCCTGGCTCCAGGCTTGGGGTTTCCAGGGTTTGCAAATACATGGTCCTCCCTCCCCCCGTCTCCAAAGCAAGCTGTCTGCAGACAGAGAGGACCCAACTTCCTCCTCCTTCCACCTCTCGGTGAATGTCCACACACTGGGACCCAGGGGTGAACCTACATTAAAGATCTCCACGTAGTGGCTGATGAGGTCCTCCACCACACGTCCTGCCTTGTAGTCCTTCCCATCTGTCTGGAAGAGTGTGGGTCCGAAGACAATAGCCAGGTTGTGTGTGTTCATCTGGTTCTCCCCAGAGAAGCACTGGACCCTGTGAGGTACTCTGTCAAGATTCCTGCCCCAGAGCCTCCCCGGGACCCTTCCCTCCAACCCCCACGCAGGACATGATGCTTGGCATCAGGCACAGCTTGACCCCAAATGCCTCTCCTTTCCTTGCTGGGGACATGAGCCAAAGGATGAGGGCTCTCCCACACCCCAAAGCCCCCCAGGGACCCCACAGTGGAGAGGTCGATGCCCAACAGATCAATGCCATACCGGAAGAGGTGATTGATGAGCGCCTTCAGCGTGGCCCGGTTCACTGGGGGGAGGGCAGCCAAGAGCTGCCGGTACTGGCCCACCTTTGCCTCCTCATCCTCCAGCGCTGCCAGAGGGAGAGGATGAACACAGAGGAGCAAAGTGGAGATTCAGGCTCAGGGCCTCACCATCCCCTCTGCAGACTCCACCTCCCGCCCTCCTGTCCCACTGTGGGGATGCAGCATCCCAAATCCATGAAGCCAGAGAGCATCCCAGGTCTGCAGAGATGGAGCACACCAGGGCTGAAGCATTCCAGAATCATGGGACCAGAGTAACCCAGCATCATGGGGCTGAAGCATCCCAGCATCACGGAGCCAAAACACTCCAGTTCCATGTGGCCAGAGCTCAATGGGGAAAGAGCATCTCAGCTCCATGGGGCTGGAACCTGCCAGTTCCAAGGGGCCAGAGCATCCTAGGGCTGGAGAATTCCAGGTCCATGGGGACAGAGAACATCTGCTTTACGGGGCTGGAGCATCCCAGACCTGTGAGGTCAGGGCACCTCAGCTCCATGGGACCAGAGCATCCCAGAGCATCCCAGCTCTGCAGGGCTAGATCACCCCAGATTCATGGGAACAGTATCTCAGCATAATGGGACTGGAGCACCCCAGCATCATGGGGCCAGACCATCCCAGCTCCATGGGGCCATAGCTTGTGCCTGTTTTTCTGCTGGATGCATCTATCCCCAATGTCCAGTGATCAGATCCAGAAAGGAAGGGCAGGGGGATCTGGCTGTGTCCCCTGGCTCAGCCCCAGCCTTGCCAGAGCATGAGTCTGCACAGCGGCAGCATGAACACACCCCACACCCCACCCACCACTTGAGACCCCGGCACAGGGGAACATGTGGAGCCCAGACATATCTCTCCAACCCACAAAGGGGAGAAATGGGCTGGACAGAACTGCATAGCCCACACCCCTCCTCCTGCCACCCCCAAGCAGCCCCCAGGGCTCACCTGTGGCCCACAGCCAGTCTGAGGCCCACCGCCGGGTGAAGAGCCCATCGCCAAGGTCACGGAAGAAGCGTTTGAGGGTGTTGGCCACGTCGTCCACCTGGTGCTCGCCCTCTTTCAGGCGGACACGGCGCGCATCCCGCTGCAGCACCTCCAGAAGGCTGGTGGTCTTGGAGTTCTGCCCACTCTTGCGGTAGATTCCCTCAGACGTCAGCCCTGTGATGGAGCCGGTGGGGATGAGACCCCCCCCTCTGCATGAGAGAGACCCCACTCCTGGCCCACCAACTCCCCATCAAACACTGCCAGGCTCCACAGAGTATCCCCTCCTGCAGGTGTTCCTGTGACTGGAGCCAAAGCCCTGCTACAGATGGAGCCCTCCCACTGAGCTGGAGCAGATGTTCAGGGAGGGAGGGAAACGTGTCACAACCACATCAGGTTCCCAGCCTGCCACATCCCACCAGTGGGGTGACCCAAATGCCACGCTCCAGTCCCCACCAGCATCCCAGGACCTGACCCATACCGCACTGGGTGATGTAGTCGATGCAGCGGTCCACCAGCAGTGGGACATCTGACTCCGTCAGCTGCTGCTCCGACAAGGTGTCTCCTGAGCTGCCCGCAGCCTTCTGGATGGCGTGGACCCAGCCCAGGAAATCTAGCTTCCGCTCCCCTTGGATATACAGTGTCCTGCCAGCACACCTGGACTTAGCAGAGGGCTAGGTGACCCCCAGACCCCATTGAATGTCTGCAACTGCCAGGAAGGCTGGCCCTGGGGGCCTGCAGGTGATCCCAACTCAGTTTTAGGGGTCTAGAGGCATGGCAGGGAGGGTAAAGACACTCCAGAACAAGGAGGGGTATTCTGCTGGGGGGGCCCTCTCCCCCACCGTCGCCTCTTACCTCCGCCTCTCCACCAGCACCAGAACCTCATGGTCCCCCTGGATGGCTGGAAAAGAAGGCAGGGAGCCCATCACCTATGGGAACATGGGGTGCCCCAGCCCCTCTAGACCCCCACGCTGTGGGAGGCCCTGCCAACAGGTCCAGCTCCAGTCCAAACGGGACAAGCAGGGCTGGGGAAGAGGATGGAGAGGGGGAAGAGGATAAAGAGGAAAACAGCAGCTACATTCCCTCTCATTCAAGGGACACTGAGCTCCATAGGAGCAATACCCACTAGATTCCCAGAAGCTAGGTGCACCCTAGGGCAGGATTTGGGGATACCCCCTCCCTTCCAGCCAGGGGGTCCTGCCAGCAGGGCAGGCGCACTCACAAAGTTCCTGCAGCTTGCGCAGCTGGAGAGGCTCCTGCCGACGGCCATCCTCAGAACAGACGTGGAGCATGGAGCCGACCAGAGCAAACCAGCCCTCCTGAGCACGCTCCAGGGTGAGACCCCCCTTGTAATTCAGCCGGCCAAGCCGCTCAAAGTCCAGTGTCAGCAGCTCCTCGGCACGGGGATGAACAAAGGACTGAGCCAGGGACGAGAGGAATCCATCAGCACCACCACATTCAGTTGCTGCCAGCACCCAGGGCCACCCCAGGCCCACGCAGGATATCCCACCTTGGCAATAGACTTGAGCCACTCCCGAGCAGAGTCGGGGCTCTCCAGCCCGAAGAGGTAGAGTCGCTCTGCCTCGGTGTACACCTCAAAAGTGCTCTCAATCCTTCAGAAGGGAGGAAAAGGGGAGCCTGGGTGCCCACAGAGCTGGGATAGAGCTGGGTGGGCAATACAGGTGTTCCAGGGGTGACAGCATCCTGCTGCATGGCTGCTGATGACTCTGACAATGGCTGATCTAATGTGAGATCCCCCCACCATGGCCCCAGGCACTCCAGCACCCCTGTGCTGCCAGAGTGTTCCAACAGGGGACACGGGGACTGCACAGGGGCCACAAAATGGTTACAAAGGAGTTGGACTGGGGCTGCAGAGGGATTCCAAAGCAGCTGCAAAGAGGTCACAAAGGTGTTACAAAAGAATTGCAAAGATGCTCCCAAGGGGATGCAAATTATTTACACAGAAACATTGCAAAGCCATGTGTTCAGGGGCCATTGGTGGGTTTGGGGACTACAGTCTCCTTGTACCATCCCTCGTGGGTGCCACTGCAGCTCCAGGCCCTGCAGGAGCAGAGGGGCAGCTGGGGTGCTCAGGGGAGTGCAGCCTTACCCATGGGCATGAAGCGGGTTGTTCACCAGGCAGACAATCTCCTCCACCCTGATCTCACCATTGGGCACAGCATTGCGGTCACTCTCGTAGTAGCTGAGCACACCATCCTGCAGTGTGCACCACCGGCGGCTGAACTCTGCACAGCACAGGAGAGCACTGAGCAGCCCCCCTGAGCTCCGGCCCGCCCCACGGCACCCACCAAACCAGCCTGAGTGCTCCAGCAGCACCCACTGGTGCCCATCTGATATGACCCCCCAACAAACCAGGCTATTAGGTGATGCTTCACTTCCCCACCACCTTTTCAATGCCTGAAAGAACAGGGGACAGTACAATTCCCACTCTCAGAGGGAATTGCTCTGAATCTCCCAGCTCCCTTTTCACTCGCCCACACATGTACCTTCCAGGCCCTTCCGCTCACTGATGGGCTTGGCCATGGAGGGGGTCTTGTAAAGGAAGCCATTGTGAGTGACAGAGGGCAGGTGCACAGAGTAGGGCTTCTCCTCGCTGCCCACCATCTCCAGGCGTGGCGGCTCTGCAAGCAGGGAGATCAGTCTGTCACGGGGAGCTGCCCTCCTCCCCCAGCCCCACGAGGCAGCTGGGCTTCCCCCATCTCGGCACAGTGAGCATCCCACAGGCTGCACCCTGAGCTCCCATCACAGCACGGCTGGGGTGCAAGGAGCAGTGCTGGTCCCCAAATCCAGGTCTGCCTGGGAGGCATCCCACATCCTGAGTCCCCCCTGAAGTCCCTCCCTAAGCACTGAGCTGGGATGGGATGGGAACAATGTGGGGAGGTAGGGACCAGGCTCCCCCACCACTGAGGTCTGTCGCAAGCTGTCCCAGGTCCCTGCTGCTCTGCAGGAGGTGAAGGGCAGAGCATCACAGTCCTGAAGCTGAAATAATAGCCCAGGGCTCTGCAACTGCCTCCTTATCTGATCACAGTCATGTCCCCTGCCTCAGCTTCCCACCCTTGCAAGCAAGAGGCAACCCCCACTTCCACCAGGATGAAAAAGGGACAGGATGCAGGGACACCCCTAAATCACACCCAGGTCAGAGTGTAGGGTGTCTGGAGCTCTAGAGATGGGGAGCCTAGGATAATCCCTAGCAGATCCCTGCTCCCCTAGTCCAGCCCTGCTTCACACAGTGCTGGGCTCATCCACCCCAGCAATCCCAGGACACTGGACCTTGCTGGCCCCAGCAGTATGAGCACAAGCTTTGGATTTTTCTGGCTCACCGGGGTGGCTTGGAGGCCTCACAGCTCTTCCAGACCCCTTTAGTGCTGACATGTCAGGAAGAGCTGGGCCAGCCCCAGACCTGGCCAAATTCCAACTTCCGCAGAAGACCTGGCTGCCGAGGCAGGGAGGGAGGTGACGGCTCTGGCAGTCGCTGACTGGCCCCCCACACCTCTGTTCCGCCTGCTCAAGAGTTCCTGCCCACCCGCCCGAGGCCAGAGGTTCACCCCGCATTAGGATGCAGATCCCATGGGAGCCATCAGCCGAGTTCAGGGGCGGGGGCACACATCCAGCAGAATGGGATGGGTCATTAGGGGTCAGCCCTCCCACCCCAGGGGCATGCTGGAGGTGGGGGCTGCCCATCTGATAGGGGAATGTCCCTTGAAGGTGCCTGGAATGCCCACAGCGTGCCAGGATGTTGTGGGAATATTCTCTCCTATCCCTTCCGCTGCCTGCAACACCAGCCTGCATCCCCAGCTGGGCGCTAGACCTGTGTTCCTAGCTGGGATTGAGTCCTCAGGGGCACAGGGGGTTCCCCAAAGCCTCTCTTCCCACTCCCGGGGTGCACAGACCCTCAACAGCGCCAGCAGATGGAGAAGTCCCCACCAGGAAGCTGCTGGGCAGGACACAGAGCTGGGACCAGCTCAAAACGTGGCTGTGTTCCCCAGAACACCCCAGTGGCAACTCCGGGAATGTTGTTGATGGGTTTGAGCCCATGGTGGAGCTTCAAAGGGGTCAGCCCTTACCTGAGGTTTTGTTGTGGAGCAGGAACTCCATCTGCAGCCGCTGCCCACTTCTCTCAGCCAGAGCCAGGGGCGTTGGGCACTGGGGGTCCCCGGTGTCACAGGTCACCGATGCCCCACAGAAGAGCAGAGCCTGCGTCTCCGCCAGGTCACTGGTGGTGACGGCCGCACACAGAGCCTGCAGCAGAGCCAGGAGGCCAGCAGTGAGGCTGAAGGCTCCCACTGAGGAGGAGGAGATCCCCAGTAAAAGGAGCCGGGTCAGTGCAGTGAGCTGCCGGACCCCCGGCCACCTCCCGGCCGCCTGGTCAGAACAAAGAAGGCTCAAACTGGGAGAAAAAGTTTGGAGCCGGCAGCAAATCCCTCCCTTAAGGAGCCGGGGTGAAGTCATACGGCAACGGGGCGGGCCGGCCGAGCCGGAGTAGGAAAACAAACAAGCCCACATGTGAATTCCCATGGCCGCCTGAGCCCCTCGCGCACCCCCAGCGCTTGTGCAAACACTGGCAAAGCCATGGCAGGGGCCGAGCCACGGCAGAGTGGGAAGCAAAGGTCAGCAGCCAGAGCACCAGGATGGCATTCCCTGCGTGGCACTCCCTGTGTGACATTCCCTGTATGACAGTCTGGCACTCTGCCAGCAGCCAGCACAGGGAATGGGTGTCATGGCTGGAGATCCGCAGGTGCTCCAGGGGAGGGATTTCAAGCTGCCTCAACTGGGGTGTGCCCCCAGCACCAGCCCCCCGAAGCCCCATCCAGCTCAGAGCTGGACTCCAAAACAGTTTCCAAGTCAGGGAGAGGTAAACCCTGAGGCTGCCTGGCTGTTTGGGAGATCCTGCCTTGGACAAGGCTCTCCAGCCTGGACATGAAGCTGGTTATGCTCCATCTCAGAGATGCCACCCTGTCCCCACAGCTGACTCATCCCCCCTGGAGACCCCAGGCTTTGGGTTGGGGTGCACAGTAAGGACATAGGGTGTACAGTGGGGGCTGGGGGGGATACAGGAAGTTAGGGATGCTGAGCAGTCTGCTTGGGCACAGACCCCACTCCCAAAAGAGCCTCAGGACCCCAGCTCAGCACCACTTTGCACCCAGGCAGAACCCCCAAGCGGGTGCTCATCCCTGGGGGCCACTGACCCTGTCAAGCTCCTCCTGGTTGCCGAAGAGTGGGTGGTAGTGGCGGTACTTGCCCTCCCGGTATTTGGCGATGAGGAAGCGCCTCCTGTCCTGGCTGCTGCTGGTGGGGCCGATGGCCTCACTGGGAGGCACATTTGCAGCCCAAAACTGGTTGGCCATCATATTGCCAAATTGCTGGAAGAGCTGTGGAGACAAGGACAAGCCAATGTGACAATACCGCTGGGGCATGTGGGGGAGCTTTGCTGGGGGCAGGGTGCTGGCCAGAACAGTGGGATGCAGGAAGAGCATGGGTGGTGTAGGGGCAGTGGGCAGTGTGGGTGGGCAGGGTGCAGGAGCACCCACCCACTGCAGGCATGCAGCATCTGACAGCCCCCGTGGCCGCCAACTCCCCTTCCTGCCCCAGAAAATCACATCTGGAAAGCAGCACCCAGCTGTGGGAGGTGGGGTGGTGCTCAGCATCCACGGGGACAGATTCAAAGCGGTTTTGGTGGCCCCTTGCCATCCCACTATCCACACTGAGCAGTGCCATTCAGAGGTTTTGCCCTGTCTCAGGGAGACCCATGCCACCTCAGCACCCATGGGAGACTCTGCCAGCACCCCGAAGTTCTTAGCGGTGCAATGGGTGCAAGCGGGGGGGTCGAGGGGGGGCGGTGCGAGCTGCAAGCCTGCGGATGCTGGAGTGGTTTCAGGCAGCGTTCCCAGAGAGGGGAGGGGAAAGGGAGCAGCCGCAGGCAGCAGCTGGAAGCGTTTGGGAGCTCAGGGAGCAGGCAGTGCTGGAGGCGGGGGCTGCGCGGGTGGGACGCCAGGCAGGAATGCAGGATCTGAGCAGGATGGATGGGAAGAATGGAGCCAGCCAGGCTCTGCCGGCGGGAAATGGCTGCCAGGTTAGGTCTTGAAACGAATCCCAGCTCCCCCCGCCCACCCATTGCTGGCCCTGGCTGCGCCGACACATTCCTCCGCGCCGGCGGCCATGGCGCTTCGGAGGCCTGCTCTGCCCTTGGCCCCGCGCCAATCCCACAGCCATGGCCCCACAGCCGCTCCGGCCGCTCCACAGCCATGGCCCCACAGACAAAGAGACACCATCTGTCTGTCTGTGGCGTGGGCACGTAAGTGCAGCTCGTCCTCACCAACATGCTGAACTGGGTGCCCGGGGTCCGCAGGGACAGAAAGAAAAGCTGCTGGGGGTCCTCTCCCCAGCCAAGCCACACCGTGGTGTCCACGCAAGGGGCTGGAAGAGACCCCCGTGCCTCCAACCCACAGCCAGCAGCTCCACCATGCAGAGAGAACAGGGTGTCGCCCCCAAAAAGGGCTTTTAGGGACTGGTCTGTGCCAATACCTCGATCAGCTCCTCGGTCCACACCTTCCTGTCCATCTTCAGGCTCCGGACTTTGGTGATGCCAGGGCCCAATCCCCGGTGTTCCCCTGCCAGCAAAATGAGCCATTAGGGACCCATTTTAGGGTGGGAAAGGTCTGGGGGTCCCCGGGGATCCCCATATGTGCCCCTCCAGATACAGATACCTGCACATCTCTTGCAGATGACAACACAGAGGTTGATGGAGGCCCAGTCGGGTTTGGGGGAGCCGCAGTCAGCACAGAAGCGGTTGGACTCCACCACCCAGATCCTCTCGGCCACCTCCGAGTTGGAGAGTGCCTCAGCGATGGACTGCTGCATGGCCTCCACCCATTCCTCCTTCTCCTGCTCCGAGTCAGCAGAGAAGCTGCCGGCAGGGATGGGGGTCAGGTACACCATGGCTCAGGGTGGGCAGCACCCTCAGCACCCCCTCCCCACCCTGGGCTCACCTGAAGATCCTGTACGGTGTGGTGAGGTCGAAGCCCCGGCGATCCACCTCCTTGACATTCCCCACATTCATCTCAATGTAGGTGATGCCAATCCCCAGCCGATAGTCCTGGGGGTGAGGGTGGGCAAGGGATGAGGGGGGGATGGATGATGGGATCCAGTGCCTGGGAGCTGTGTCCCTTCCCTGCCCAGCTCTCATCCTGGGGGTACCTAGGGCACCACAGACTCTGGAGCAGCTAGAGTGCATGTGATGCTCCTGGGAGATCCCAAGGCTCAGAGCCAGCAGAGGCAGGGCTGCAGCTCAGAGGTCAGCACCCAGAGACTTCTGTGCTGTCCCCGTTTGAGGAGTGGCAGGCCTGGGTGCCCTAGCTCACTGCTGCTCTGCTCAGGCTGGGAGTGCAAGGAGGAGGGGTCCCCCTTGGAATGGCATCAGGGTCCCCCATAGTGCCACAGCCCCCTCAGCTACCCACCTCTGCATTCTTGTAAAGGAACACTTTGTCCCCAGCCACCACCACAAAGAGCTTGTGCTTAAAGCCCCGCAGCTCCAGGAAGCCACTCTTATCAGCTAGCTCACTGGCACTGTCAGTGGCTGCAGACATCACTGCCCTCTCTGGAGCTTTGATCTTCCGCTCCTCTGCAATCTGCTGCAGGGTCCGTATCCACTCATTGCGGTCCGCTGTGGGGCCAGAGGCGGGACAGGTCAGGATCAGCCTGGGCCCAGGAGCCAATGGGACTCATCTCATGGGCTGGGAAGGGAGAGCAGCTGGGAACAGGGACCCCTGTCGCTCACCATCACTCTCAGCCCGGAACACGAAGTTGCGGTTATTGGTGATGACCTCAAATTTCTGGTCCCCAACACAGGCGACGCGGGAGATGGAGGAGACGGGAATGAGCCGCTTGGAGTAGGTATCCTGGGTCAGGGAGTGGGGAGACACAATGCTGATGTCTGTGGCCTCAGGGAAACAGGGCCGTTAGTGCCCCAGGTTCCCAATGCTCCAGCTCCCGTGTCCAGGAGGTTCTGAGCCCCCCACATCTCACCCCCAGCACCCAGCCATGGCTGCTCCCCGGGATACTGCCCCTTGGCACAGCCACGTCTCCCAGGTGGCATGCCGAGAGGGAGGTGGCCCTGCTGGAGCAGCTCCTCTGCCACCTTCTCATCCCAAACCCCCAGATCCATCTTCACCCACCTTTTCACTGTCAAAATAGCGGAGGTAGTCAGCATCAAGCTTCACCCAGCGCTTCTGGTAGATGTAGGACCTGGGAGGGGACCGGAGGGACCCATTGGAGGGGATGCCCTTGAACTCGGGATGATTCTGCTTGTATGTTCACGCCCCAGTTGCCAAAAGCCTGGGGCCACCTCACCATTGATCCTGCCCTGTGTCCCCAGCCCTCGATGTCCCCAGCCCTCCACCCTGTGCTGTGTTCCCAGCCCTCTATGTGGTGCCAAGTCACCAGCCCTACTTCCTGTGCTATGTCCCCAGTCCTCTATCCTGCACAGTGATAAGAGGCCTGTCCCAACCAGCCCTTGAAGTCCCCAGCCCTTGATCCTGTGCCCTCTCCCTGTGCCCTTACGTCACTGTTGGGGACAGCAATGGGGACTTCATACTTTCCTCCAGGCACCAATTAAAACATGGAGCTGAGAACGAGGGCTGCCCTTAAAAGCTCTCCCAAACCCCTATTCACTGCTCAGGACCTAACAGCCAGGCAGGGTTCAACCAAGGAGACACATTCCAGGAGGGGTCAGTGGCACCGGAGCAGAGGGAGAAGCTGGGCATCTCTATCAGGATGGGGATACGGATGAGAGGCAGGACCCTGGGGCTGGAAGAGAGCCCACCAGAGACACCTTTGCCCAGCATGCAGACCAACCATGCACCACAGGGAAAGGCAGGATACTCTTCAGCCCATCCCTTTAGCATCAGGGCTGCAGGAGAAGCCAAGCCCTTTCTGACATGGCTCCAGCAAGCCCTGCCAAGCAGTCCCCTACCAGCATTGAACCCCCAGGTCCCCCACTGCTGGTGGGGCTGGTGCTGCTGCAGGGACACAGAGGTTGCTCAAGGGCTTGTTTACTCAGGAAAGGTTTACTGCAGCAGCTTCCCAGGGACATTCCAGCTGCTCTCACTTCCCCAGCAGCACAGCTGCTCTCTTGCAAACAGCTAAGCTTCCTCCTCCTCCTTGGTGGAACTGCTGCCTCAGGGCTTCCTCGGAGCCCAGATTAAGAAGCCCCCAAATATCTGTCACATCTCCTGTTTGATTCCTGCCTCCCAACTAGTGCAGGGGCTCTGAGTGGGCTCCCTGTGTACACTGTGCTGGCTATGTTCACTGCGTTCACTAGGCTCCCTGGGGATCACTGGGCTCCCTATGACTCCCTGGCCTGCTCACCCTGAAGCACACAGACACACGCCCAGCACTTCCCCGTTTTACTCCTGCACCACTCTGGCTTTCCACCATGAGCCCAGGATTTGGGGCTGCCATCCCGTGTGATAGGGGCCATCACTGCCCCCTCCTGCAGAAAACCCAGCAATCCCAAATGCATGGGTGAGCCCAGACACCCCACAACTTCTCTTGTGGTCACCACTATTCCAGGGCTCCTCCAGAGGAAAGGCACCTCTTTTCCCAGTGATGCAGGGTCTGGGAGGAAGCTTGAGCTGCAGCCTCCCTTCCTCCTCAGCCAAGTCACTACAACCACTGGTGGCACCTGCTCTGAGAAAGGGCCTTCCACAAAAAATGGGTGGTTTTAACCTAAACCACAGGTTAGACGGGAGTGGAAGCAACCCCTAGCAATGGATTTTCACCAAAGCAAAAGTACACCCCCATGAGCAGGAATTACAGGTAGGAAAAGGAGGGGACAATCACCTTTCCATGTCACAAAGGGACCCCCAGTACAACACTCACCCCTGTGGCGGGTTCTTGTCCAGCCACCCTGCTCTGATGGTGGGTGACAGCTCGGTGGTGGCACTGGTGCCCTCCATGCTGTCACTGAGTGTGCTGAGGCTGCTGCCGGGGAAGGTGTCGGGTGCAGGCGGGTGCAGGCTGGGGTCCCTGTCACTCCAGCTGCTGCTACCACTGGGGATGAGGAGCGGAGGGAGGGGGTTAAGAGCTGGCAGGTCCCGGGAGGGGCTGAGGCTCCCCCACACGCTTCAGCCTCCCCATGACCTTCCCTGAGGCGCAGGCAACGCAGGTCAGCTGTATGCAAGCGGGGACACTGGGGACAGTCCTCTCACTGGGGTCCTGGCACATCCCCCATCTCCAGGGACAGCCCAGGCCTGAATCCCAGCTCTGGGAGGGGGGGCAGGGGCACTCCCAAGACCACAGCCCCAACCCAGTGATGTGCAGAGCTTCTCTCTGCTCACACACACACACATGCTCCCACACACAGGTCCTGCATGTGCACGTGTGTGCACACTGTGGAGCTGTGCACACACAAGAAGCACTGACCTGCACACTCACCCACCCTGCCATGCAGAAGAGCTCTCTGCTCATGCTCACACCCCACACACACACACACACAAGCACCCCCTGGTGCACACACACACATCCCTGGCCTATACCCGCACACAGCGTGTCACTGGCGGCACACCCACATGTCCCCTGCACACAGCATGGCAGCCAAGCTCGTACTTGGCAGGGGGTGCATCAGAGGGGTCCTCGCTGAACTCGTCTTCACTGAAGAGGCTGTTGAAACGCAGGGACCGCGGTCGCACCATCCTAGGCTCAGCATCCTCCTGCAGGGACACACACGGGTGACACACGGGGTCTCCTTGGTGCCCCCACTGCACCATGAGGGTGCAGGGTGGACAGAAGGAGAGGGGACACAATGCCATGTCACCAGCCCGTCCCCAGCTAAGTGCGTGCCTACAGTGCCAGGGTGCCCAGGAAGAGGTACAGAGAGAGAGAAGTGCAGTCAAGGGAGGAGCTGAACACCAAGATGGTTATTTATAGCAGCTGAATATGTCGGAGCTTCATGAGAAATCTGGCATCGCTCCCTTGGCCCTGGTGTTCCCAAGCAAAGGCAGATGGGGGCTTCAGGTGTCCAGGGGGCTCTGCAGCTGCTGGGACTCCTCCAATCCATCCATTCCCACCCCAGGGTGAGAGGGAGGCAGATAGAAATTTGCAATCCAGGGATTACATTCAAGGTGCAGTGCTGGAGATGTCCACTAGCACACACTCTGGGCACATGGGAGTGCTGGGGTGCTGCACAGCTGGGGGTGCTCCCTGGAGACACCAGAGGACCTAGTGAGTGCTTCCTGGGGACACTGGGGTAAGACCTGGAGGGTGTTCCCCAGGGACCCTCGAGTTCCAGCACCACTGAAAGACCTGGTGGGTACTTCTGGAGTACACTGAAGGACCCAGTTCCTGCTCTGGGGTTCCAGCTCCCATGGGAAACCCAGTGGGTGCTCTCTAGAGACCTATGGGAGACCCAGTGGGTGCTCAGTGAAGCAGAACCTCCTCTCTAGCCACTGCAAACATGCTCCTCCAGCCCTAACCGGTATCTCTGGAGCATCCCAAGGCTGGCACCTGCCCTCAGGGCTAGTCACGCTGCTACTTCCTGCCCCCTTCCAGCCCCATGGTGGGACCAACCTTGGCCATCTCCCCCGTCGGTCCAGCTAATTCCTCCTCCCACGCCGAGTCCTCGTAGTCTGAGTCATCTGACAAAGGAAACGGAAGATGCTGGGAATCAGCTGGGGTGGAGCAAGGGGTCCCAATTCCCCCAGCAACCTCAGAGCCTGTGGGGAGGATGAGGATGCAGGCACGGCTGGCTTCCCCCTTGTTTTGCCCTTGGCAAATAACCACTCCATCCCTGCGACAACAAGGGTTTTATCAAGGAGTTTGGGGAGGAGCTGGGAAAGGGCAAAGTCCTGCTAGCGGCACCTCCCAGCACCATCACAACACTCATGGCCTCACCAGAACAGGACTTGGTGACACCAGCCCCAGAACCATGACTTCATCCACACTCTCAAGTCTCTGCCTGGGAGCTCCTGCTGCTGGGGGTTCCTAGGGGCTTTTCCCACAGTTTGTTTTCCAGGATGGATTCCCCTCCCTCTTCTTCCATCCCTTATCAGCTCCTAAGCTTGTGCACCATGGAAATCAGATCCCAGAGGACAATGGGAGTGAGGGATGGTTCCTCCTCACCCAGCACCCACATCAGCAGGAATCCATACAAAGCAGGAGGTCAGCATTGTAACCCCTGGCCCTGGCAGACACCCAAATCCCACTGAGAATCTGGAGCAGATTCCTCCCAAAACCCCAGCCCAGATGATGGTGTTTGGGCCCTGGCAGCAGGCAAGGATGCTCCCACACTGCAGGAGGTTGAAGGGTGCAGGTCCATGCTCACCTTGGCACCACAGAAACCCCCTTCAGACTCTGCATCCCAAACCCATGAGGGCGGGAGCAGCTTTCTTCCCTGCACTCCCCAACAAACAGATAACCTCCTTGTCCATGGCTTCTCCCAGCTACTGAAACACACCCCAGCTCCCAGTTAAACCAGTGCTGCTTCCTACAGGGCCCCTGCAGCACCCCACAGAGCTCAGCCCTTCTTCTTTCCAGCAGAGCTATTCCATCTGAATTATAGTCCAACCAGGGTTGCACCCCAAGACCAGACCTGCACCCCTCCATGGGGGTCCCCAACTCAGCACTGCTCCCTGCAGCTGGCTGAGCCTCAGGGACATCCTGAGGAAGGGGCTGGGGGATGCAAAGGCATGGTCCTGGGACCCCAGAACCAGGGATATCTGCAATTCACCCCCCTCATAGGTTCACTTTTCCTCTGTGAGTGGGTGTGGATGCTTCCAGCACCCACAGAAACCTTTGCTCTGCCCTAGGAGAGGCTGCACCCAAACCCCCAGTCTGCATCTTGCACCCCCTGAAACTCCCAGCCCAGGTCTTACACCCCTTCCCTGAAGCCCCCAGCTCAGACCTTGCATACCCTAAATCCCCCAGCCCAGATCTTGCACTCCTGACACCCCCAGCCCAGAAGGCAAGGAAGGGGATAGAGAAGAAAGGGACCCCAGAAAGGATAGAAGAACAAACAGACAAGAAGGAAGGAAGGCACAGCACCCATGGGCTGGATGCTGAGGGATTGGCAGCCAGATATTGCAAGGGAAGATTTGTGATGGGGAAGACCGGAGGGGCTCCCCTTGTACTCACCGAACTCTGGCACAAATGGAGGGGTGGCCTTGGAGGGCAGCTCTGGTGGCGGCGGGGCTGGCGGCTTTGTGCGAGGCAGGAGGAGCGGGGGGGATGGGGTGACACCAGGTGCTCTTTCAGTGATGGGGACCTCCTCTTTGGCAGGGATGCTGCAAGAGACAGGAGCAAGCACTGCCTTATGCCAGCCCCTGCCCCTCTTCCCAATGCTGATACCCCTGCAGGGGGGGTCAGAGAGTGCAGGAGGACCCCCAAAAGGGACCAAACCCCAGCAGACCCAAACCCACAAACCAATTCCTAACAGAGTCCACAGCAAAGCCTTTCCTGCGCTTGGGTTATATGACTACTTTTCTATCCTGAAAATGTTTTCCTGGCATCCTCACTCCCCTGTGTGTGCTCCACAGCTCAAGGTCCTTATCTGGCTCTTGGACATCCCAAGCCACCCACAGCCTTGAAGCAACATCCCGGAGCAGGTTGTTTTCTTTCCTCCAGTCTAAACAATGGCGGAGCTGCTTCCTTAGCTGATTTGCAGGTGGCCACAGGGTTCCCTGAGCACGATGGGGGTCCTAGAGATGCTCTGTGCCACCAGCTTCTTCATGATGGGACGGACACTGGAGATCCAGGGTGGCTGCTGCAGTAGCAAGAACTGGAAATGGAGCTTCTCCTGGGTCAGTGAGCCATGCCCCCAGCCCCAAAACCCTGACGAGTGGGAAGAAGGACCATGGGGACTGTCCTTCTCCCCACAGAGCCCCTGAGCAGCCAGGCTCAGCCACTCCTGCCTCTTGTTCCTGGCTTCCTGCCTTCCTGAGACTCAAAGGCAACAGACAATCAATAGAAACCTCTGAGATAATGGTGTTTTCAAGGGCAGGCAATTAAGAGGAAGTTTCTCCAGGGTATAAAAATACAAGGCACCTTAGGAGCATTGCTGAATCCAGGGAGAGGGCAGAGGTAGTGGGCAGAGTTTTCACCTCAAGCCCTGGGTAGGTGAGCCCCAGGGGAGCTGCACACTGGCACCATCCCCATCCTCGCCCCAGCCACCCCTCACCACAGCCACAAGAAGGAACAGCTGGTTAGACGGGATATTGGGAAGAAGTGCTTCCCTCTGAGGGTGGTGAGGCCCTGGCATAGGCTGTCAAGGGAAGCTGTGACTGCCCCATGCATGGAAATGTTCAAGGCCAGATGGGATGGGGCTTGGAGAAACCTGGTTTAGTGGGAGATGTCCCTGCCCATGGCACGGGGGTGGAACTAAATGAGCTTTAAGGTCCCATCCAATGCAAAACATTCTGTGATTCCTGATTCCATGGCCAAGGCTGCCATCAGCACCCCATGGTTTCTGGGGATGCGCCTCCCAGTACCATGGCTCGTGCACAAGAGCTTTTCCTTAGCTTGGGGTGAGCTGGAGAGGAAATTTCTCCCTGGCTGGAGCAGGAAGCAGGGGAAGACGGGAGCGCTGGCTCTCCCTGGGTCAGCCTGACCTCATTTCTCAGCAGCCATTTCCATGGGAACCAGCCACAACCATCCATACATTAGGGAATGCTGGCAGGGAAGGAGAGGAGCATGGGAAGGGGAGTGTGGGCAGGGGAGCACAGCAGCATTGCTCCCAACACCACCAGGCTGCTGGGGCACCCAGGTGTGCAGGGACCTGGAGACATGGAGGTGACAGTGCACAAGCCACAGAGCTGCCACAAGCCAGCAAGAGCCTGGCTGGGGTCTGCATCTGTGCAGCCACCCAGGATGGTGTTTGTCCCCTGAGCTGCGGCTGGGGGCTGCAGCACGAGCCCCATGGCCAGCAGTGAGATGACAAGCCTCACGCCAGGACAACCCCTGTTTCCTGGATGGTGATTTCTCAGGAGGGTTTCTGGCCCAGCCCCAGTCCTGCCCAGCCCCTAGCCCCACCATCCAGGGACCAGCAGGATGGGCACCCACGGAGTTCAGGCACAAATAACACCCCAGTTCACCAAAACACCCTCCACGCTGGTCTGCCTGCTCTCCATGTCATCATCTGCTGCTCTAGCATCCCGAGGCTTCATGTCCCCCCGTGGGCTACTGTGGGTGCCCTGTCATCCCCTGCACCCCTATGCAGCCATGCCCAAAGGATGACAGTCCAGCTCCTGCCTGGCAGCTCCAGGCAGGGTCTGGTCGGTGCCACCTCTGCCATTAGAGAAGGGGCAAACCAGCGCCGTGTCTGCTGTCCCTTATCTTATCCAGCCCTCTCTAAGGGGGGCAGAGGGGGCTGCTCTCCCACAGCCAAAGCCAAACCTCTGCCCAGGTCACCACCCCTGCCCAGCTCACCCAGCCCTCCAAAAAGGAGTCTTCTGTCATCACTCCTTAGACATCACTTTCTACAAACCCCCTCCCCCCACCAGCTGCTCAGGGGGCTGCTCTAATCCCCAGACCATCCCCTGGGCTTGGAGAGGGAGTGCCCTCACTGACAGCCTCACCCCATGATCAGAGTGCAGACATGAGCACCCACTGCTGCTGGGACCCTCTGTGGGGTGTCTAGGTCTGAGCCATCAGTGGACAAAACTGGGGGGCTCACAGCCCCACTGCTGGCATTGGGAGGGGGCATCAAGCCCAGAACTGATGAGAGAGAGCTCCCAGTGTTGAACACAGTTGCTGCCATCAACCTGTGGGAGGTAGTATCTCAGACATCCCACACCCAGCAGGGCTAGGATGATCCTATTATCTCCTGGGTGCTTGGGGTGGCCCAGGGTTTGGGGGGATGGTGAGAACCCAGAGGTGAACATGGCCTGGAGGAAACCACAATATGGCTCTGCAAGCAGCTAGGAGGAAGCACTGGGGACCACGGCAGCACAGCCGGAAGTGAGGAGAGATAGGTGGGTGGCGTCACCCCAGAAGTGCCCAGGTCACTTGCTCTGCTCCCAGGCTGTCTGCACAGGCAGCGGTGCTTCAGCTCTTCCTCAGCCCTCATCCTAGCAGGTACCTCCCCTGTGGGCACTCCCACCTGCACAAGGGGTTATGGTGGGGGCTCATCCTGACCCAGAGACAGGGCAAGACCAACACAGCTGCCTCACAGCTCCGGGCAAAGAACGCCAGCCCCAGCCTGGATGCAGCAAGCACCACCCTGATGGGGGCAAGTACCATCCAGACCTGGGCAAACATCACCCTGATGTGGGCATCACCCCAGTATGGGCAAGGATCATCGAGACATGAGCAACCATCAGCCCCAACATGGGCAAGCATCCCCCGCTGCTGCTGGTCCCTGGGCAGCCTAGCAGTATCCCCCCCACCCCCTGGCCTTTCATGCCACACTGCAGGCACCCAGGACAGGTCCCCCCATGGGGGCAGGAGATGGGTTTGGGGCCAACAGCAGCACCCTGGGGCTGTGGAGCTCCCTCGGTCCCAGCACAGAGCACTTTAGCCAGGCACCCATCACTCTGGGGGACTCCAGGGAGCCCCAGTGTGGACAGCCTCCCAACTCCCAGCACATGCTGCCCTGCACGCAGAGCCAGGACCCAACACTCGCCATAGGGTGACTCACACCCTCATCCTCCTGAATAAACCGCTTGTCCGTGCCAGCTGTCCTGCACCACGGCACCTCCTCCATCCACGGGCATGGCCAGGCACCAGCACTGGCCAAATCCAGAATCATGGAATGGTTTGGTTGGAAAAGGCCTTTAAAGCTTATCTTATGCCATGGGCAGGGGCACCTACAATCCCAGGTTACTCAAAGCCCCATCCAACCCAACTTTAAACACTTCCAGGGATGGGGCAGCCACAGCTTCTCTGGGCAGCCTGTGCCAAGGCCTCACCACACTCAGAGGGGAGAATTTCTTAGGTGATGATAGCTGTTTACTTTAAAAATGTTCTCAAAACAAGAACCCACCTATAGCAAATATATTCCTGGTCATACAATTAAAGTGACTTTTGAGATAAGAGTTTTGGGGTTCAACTGGTTAGTTCTGAACTCCCCAATATATCCATATAATACATATATAACATGTATATGGATGCAGATATATACTCTTATATATATTCACTACACCATCATGGTCTATGTGAGAAATATATATCTACATATATACACACACATATATATATATACACCTACACATACATATGCACATATACACCCATCTATACACACATACACCTATATGTATTCCCTTTTGTCGCTACCAAGCACCAGCACATACATGTAATCTATATGTTACATGTCCATCACAGCACACCAGGTGCCAGGGCCCTATGGCCACCCGCCTGTCCCACACTGGCACAGCCCCCAGGGCTCTGCCACGGTGACCCCAGCGTCCCCCAAGCCACTGGAGCACCATTCTGTCTTGGGGGTGCTGCTCAGCCACCAGCACCTGGCGAGGCCATAGGCCCATCCCCTCCTGTGTCGCACGGTCCTCCACGCAGCTCCCAAGGGACCCTTACACACCCCCCGATCCCCCGGGGCAGCTCGAGGGGGAACCCCATCCCCCAAGCTCCAGCGGGTGCCGTGCCAGGGCGGGCAGCGCCTGTTCCGCGGCACAGCGCCCATCCCCCGGAGCAGAGGAGCTGGGGGGCCGACAGTGCCTGTGGGCACACAGGCCAGGGCAGGAAACACCCGCCGGAGCGGCAGAGCGAAACTCGCACCCGGTAGTGCCGGCAGCGCTACATCCCATGCCCAAAATCCCTCCGCCCCGGCCGCCGCCGCCTGCCCCTGTGCGGCACGCGTGGCTCTGCGGCAGCCGGGCCCCCCTACCTGGGCAGGTGACAGGAGCCCCGGTGGCACCGATCGGCAGCAGGGGGAGGACTGGGGGAGGCCGGCGGGGAGCGGAGCTTCTCAGCCCGGCACTTCCTGCACTGCAGCAAAACTTCCTGAGCTGGCCGGAGCAGCGGCATGGCCGGCACCAAGCCCTCAGTGTAGCCACTAGGAACCCACGGCGAGGCCAGTTCCAGAACTGTGCCATGGCTGCCACCAAACACCCAGCACGGACGGCACTAAACCCACGGCACAGCTGGCACCAAACCGGCATGGCAAGTACCAAACCCATGGCACCCCAGCACCAAAGCAGGATGGCTTGCACCAAAGTGGCAGCCATTGGCCACATCATGCCCGAGTAGCCTCCTGGCCAGGGCAGGATGGAGAGTGGCTCCAGGAGGATTTGGCTGACTATCTTGGTGCAAAAATTCAGTGTTGGGAACAGTTCCTGGCGTGCCAGGATGGACACTGTTGATCCAGAGTTGAAGGAACCCCAGGGACAGGTGCTTGCCACCCCATGGCATGCCAGCCCCCCACATCAGCTGCTTGAGCCCCCTCCCCAGCTCAGCATCCCAGCCCACTCCCTGCTGCCTCAGCACCAGGTAGGGTCCGAGCACGGGCAGAGAGATCACCTCCACCCACCTCACCACAAAAAGCCACTGGGGCAGAGGGATGGGAAGCTGGAGGGCGAGCCCAGCCACCGGCCCTCCCACTGCCATCCTGACTACACACGGGGTCCCATCCAGCACCATCACTCAGAACAAACCCAACCCCCTCCCAGGATCCCCCCTCAGGGGAGCAGCTAGACACCCTAGCTCCAGGAACATATCCCTTAGAATGCTGGGAAATCTGTGGGTGCAGGGGAGGTTGCCGGGGGGGCCACACAGGCTTGCTGACATTCCGCAGCCTCACCTCAGGAGGGTGCTGGCACCCAGGAGCTCCTCTGCCCCCTACAAACTGCACTCCCAGTCCTCACTCCACACCTGCCTGTGCTCTGGAGAATTTGGGGGTGCACTGGGGGCTTTGGGACATCAAAGTGGGGGCTGCAAGCACTGCTGTCCCCAAATTCCAGCCTGCTCCCTTGTCATCTGGCCACAGCAGCTGGCAGCAGCTTTGCCCCATGCTCCCTCTGTGCTGCAGTTCACTGTCTTGCATGCACTGGTGTGAAGAGTTCCTCAGCCTTCAGCACTGCCTGCATTGCATGTGGGGGCAAAGCAGGGCTCTACACTGCTGTGAGGGCTGAGCCACAGCCCATGCCAGGCTGGGATGACCTGGGTGACTGGGGTGATCAGGGTGGACTCATCCAGCGACAGCCAAAATAAATATCTCAGCCTCCCCAGTACTGGTAGCCCTGGGAAATGTGCTGTGGCCTGGAGCAGGGATACCCTCCTGGGATGTACTGGGGCTGGGGGTACTCCCAGGAGATGTGCTAAGGTCTGGGGAAGGTGTAGGTACCCCAAGCAAGCCTTGTCATGACCCCGAGGGTCCCACCCACGTCACAGTACCCCCCCCACCACAGACCCCACCACCTTGGGACATCCCCAAGCCCATGCCCCTAGCACCCTTACCTCTTCTGGGACACAGCCCTGGGGGGGAGCACAGGGGGACGGTCAGGCAGTGGGGGGCCCTTCAGGTTCTGGCACTTGGTTTCCAGTTGGTGTCGCTTGGCTGGCAGCGGTGGCAGTGGGGGTCTCGCCCTGCTGTCGGCAGGGGCCTTCTCCCCAAGGGCTGGTGATGAGGGGTCCTCCAGGGCTGGGAGATGGCTGCAGGGTGCAGGGAGGGGCTCAGGGCTGCCCCCCAATAGTGATGGGGAGAATTTGAGGGGGGGGCGGCAGCCCACCCTGGGTGGGATGGGTGGGGGCAGCTGGGCAAAGCTTGCACCCCGCTCCGGCTCCAGCAGCGAGGTCCCACTGGGCACTGGCAGGCACCGGGGCTCCGGCTGCTCTGGCCCTGTCGCAGTGCTCAGGCGGAAGATGTGGCGTTTCATGGGGACAGGTTTACTGGCAGGGGGCTGGTGAGTCCCGGCGGGCACTGGGGCCTCAGCGAAAGCTTTCTGCAGCCCCAGGAGGATGCGGCGGCGGTGGCCGGGCAGCAGCACCCCAAGGCGGGTGAGCCCCTCGTCCGTCAGAGCCCGGCAGTCCCACACTGACCACAGCTCGCTTTGCTGGAAGCTCTCCACATACTGGTCAAGGTGGAGGGCAGATAGCCAGGCGGCCACCGGCAGAGACCCCTCCTCCTCCATGGCAAGGGGCTGGCCACAGAGACTTGCACCACTCAGTGCATCTCCCGTTGGCAGCAAGGCTCAGGATGACATCGGGACCTGGGAATGGAGACAATAGGATCAGAGTCAGTCCCAAAACACGCACCATTTAAAGCCTGGGGTCCCAAAACCAACATTCCCAGTGAAGCCACCTGGTTTTCCTAGGGCCTCCAAGCACCCTTTCTCCCCAGGATCACCCAATCCTGAACTGGGGGGCTGCAGGGGTGTGAAAATGCCGGAGGGTCCCAGTTTAGGCATCAAAACATAGAGGCCAACCCCACTGAGCATTACATGTGATGGCACCATGGGGCCCCAGCATGGTCCCAGGGGGCGACATTTGTGCTGGGGGACAGAGCAATGGGAGAAGGGGGTCCCACATTGTCGATAATCAGGGAATATCCCTGATTCAAGGGCAGGGGAGCTGTTGGCTGCACCTCGGGGCTGTCACCCCCCCAGGATGCAGTTCTCCCAGTTTACAGCAGCAAGCCAGGATGGAGTGACATGGACAGTTGGATCCAGAAGGCTGTCCCCTCTCCCAGGCTGTCCCAATCACAGCAGTGGCAGGGTGCTGCCCCTGGAGCCCCCAACCCAAACCATACCAAACCCCTCCTCACAGACCATGTGCCCACCACGGCATTGCTCCCAGCTCCAGAGCCCTGTCTGTCCTTGGCACTGCTCCAGCATGGCACCCTGGGGTGCTGGCAGAGCACCTGTGCAGCACCTTTGGTGCACACACCTAGCAGAGTGCCCTTGTGGCACCCAGAGCTTGGGACATGGGGGCTTGCTTGGTGTCCCAGCTCCTGCGGCAAAACA
Organism: Acanthiza pusilla; assembly: GCA_036630365.1. Lineage (NCBI taxonomy): Eukaryota > Metazoa > Chordata > Aves > Passeriformes > Acanthizidae > Acanthiza > Acanthiza pusilla. Next base: position 18,507,470 of record JAXCHO010000027.1, on the reverse strand, counting down.
CCCATCCCACACCATAGCTGTTGGCGCGGCAAATCCCTGTTATCCCAGCAAGCAGCAGATGGGATGCCCTGCCCTTCCCACCCACCAGCATCACGGCCTCAGCAGGCTCCAGGCAGGAGGCACATCCCATCACGCCGGCACATGCAGCACTGCTAGTGACCCCAGCACCATCTTATTTTGGGGTTGCTGGAGGCTTTTTTAAGCCTGCTAAGAAGGAGCCAGAGGATTTCCTGGAGCCGTAAATAGGCCGGTCTGATCTGCCGTCAGAGTCACATTTTCTGTGACTCAGGCAGGTCCTGGCCCTCGGCAGTGCTTGCGGTTTCGGTGCAAAGTGCACAGCTGAGCAAAGCTCGTTCTCAACCCCGCACTAACTGGACGCTGCTGAGCCTGAGGCACCATGGGGTCCCCACAACCACTGACCCCTACACCTGCAGACACTGGCATCCCAGTGGTGCTGCTGGGATCTCGCCACAGTGCCGCTTCCCTGGCACTTCCTGGCACAGTTTGGCTTTGCTTCAGGCTCCAAGGACCAAGTGTCCAAGGAAGAAGCAACAGGGAGCCAGGGCTGGCTGAGTCCTGCAGATCCTTGGTGGCAGCACCAGAGAAATCAGCAGTACCCAGGACCTTCCCACTGGTCCCAGCAATCCCAACCAGTAGCACAAAAATCCCTGAATCAGAATAAAATTCTCTCTCCCACCTCCACACCTAGAAAGCCCTCATCTATTATTGAAAATAGATAAGTGATGGTGCTGGGTGACATTGCTGTCACCAGATCCCAGTGACACGGGCACAGGCAGGCTCAACCCCAGCTGGGTGCTGCCTGCAGAGGTAAGACACCAGAGAGGAGCAAAGGGAAACACAGTGACACCAGTATGGAGCTCCCACAAATGTCCCCCCTCCTGGTCAGAGTCCAGGAGTCACCACCAGTGTCACTCATTGACACCAGTGCCAGCATCCCTGGTGCTGTGCCAGGACTTCGATGCAGTGGTGGGACAGACCTATCAGGAAGGGACAGCTGCACCAGCACTCACCCCTGGCACTGTCCCAGCACTATCTGGGGTGGCAGAGGGCCCTCCTTGCTGCTCACCGGGGAGAGGGATGGGGACAAAACTCCACCGATGGAATGGCAGGGTCCCCGGTGTGCCGGGCTGGCAGCTCCCTGTTGCTGTCCGGCCTTTTGTCCTCACCAAGTAAATCATTCATCAGGCACTTGCTAGGTTCCCTCTTCCAATCATTAATCATTTAACCTCTGTCCTAAACAAGGTGAGGATATTCCAGAAGCAAAATCAACCAAGGGAGATGCCATAACCCTGCCGGCTGCTGGGGATCAGGGGGTCACTCTGGCCATTGGCCCCTGCCAAGCCCAAATCCTCCCAGTGCTGACCCACTGCATTCCTCCCCGGGATTAGGCAACACCACAGGGGCTGTTTTGTAAGAGACTTAAAGGCTGGACAAGTGGCGTGAAGAGGGAATGGTGAGGGCTGCCACCACCCCGGCGCTGCGGCACGGGCACTCTGGAGGGATGAGCCGGGATGCCAAAATACCTGAGGACCAGACCACTCAGCAAACATACAGCCCTCACTCTCCCAGTGCTGGGGGTGAAGGATCTGGGGGTGCCTGGGGCTGGTCCCCTTTGTCTGGACCAAGGGGCTCAGCAAGCCCCTCTGCCCCCAAACTTGGGTGCTAGCTGCTTTTTTGGGGGCTCCCCCAGCCACCCCAGCCCATCTCAGATGCCCTCAGCTCAACAGAGGGTTTGGGATGCACCTCTTTCCCCAACACAGCTGAGGGTCCTGGCACAGGGAGGAGCCCCTCTGTACTGCAAGGGTGTTCCTACCCTTCCCCCACTGCATCCTACCGCTGCTCTCAGGGCCGTGGGTTTCCCACCCCACAGGTGGGGCACTAATGAGGGTTGGGCTTTTTCCATTAAGGATCTGTGTATGCCATGGGGGGAGGCTATGGGCTTTGACCGGGAGTGACAGGTGAGCATGCTCCCTTCACAGGCTCCAGCTTCCCCCAGGTAATCAGCATTACCCCAGTGAGGTGACAGGGATCGAGTAGTGTGGCCAGGGCCCTCAGTATGTCAGCGACAGGGCTGCACTCAGCACCCAAGCACCAGGCAGTAAAGTGGTGGCCATTCCACAGCTCTTCCCTGCCTCTCCCTTCGATAGCACCCAGGATGGTGGCCATGAGCCAGGAAAATCCATCATAGGAGCCCTGTCGGGTGTCTGGCACCCGCTTGATGGATCTAGTTCCCATTGCAATTCCTCCTCCAATGCAGGCAAACCCTGCCTGCACCCCATGTTCCCCTTCCCCAGCTCTGTGGGCTCATTAATCAAGGAGAGCTAATTACCAGCACACGGTCCCTTGGCTCAGCAGAAGGAGGTGGCCGGCATGCCTGTGGTCCAGCTGGCGCAGTGAAGGTCTGCCAAGGGGTCTCTGCCTGCCCCAGGACTTCCTCAAACACCACCTCAGCGATGGGAACTTTCCGGAAAGCCGAGCAGAGTTCAGAGTTGGGATGTGGTGCAATAACCACCCCAGGCCCCGGCAGAACTGAGGCCTCCGTGCGGTGATGCACTGACCACAGCCACCATGGGGGACAAGAAGGATCCTGAGGCTGTTTGAGCCCTGGGTGACAGAAGGACGGGGCAGGGCTTTCAGCAGGAGAGGAAGGAAGAGCCAGGCAGGGTGATCTCCGGGAAGTGAGGGTTCACCGGCACCGCAGCAGGAACCAGGCACTAAATACGGGGCGTTGTGGGGCAGCAGGACAAGCCAGCCTGTGCCACTGGACAGGAAGGGATGACCAGGCAGGTGGCTTCTGTGTCCCAGCACCTCAGGACCCCTGTGGATCCCCAGGGAGGGCGGTAGGCTGTTACCCACCAGGGTTGCTGTGGGCACAGGGGAAAAAGCCGGATGGCGGAAGGAGCTGTGGGAACAGGGCTGGCCACCAGTGGGAAGGGGAAGGGGTTCCTCAGCCACCATGCTCCAGCAGCACTGGGCAACCAGTCTTGCACCACAGTGATTTTTACCCTTTCCTGCCTAAATTAAGGAAAGATCCTCAGCCAGGGGCCATGGTCAGCCAGAATGAGGTCAATGTCCCCATGTCCCTGCTGGATCCGGGGGATGAACCTAATGTCCCCAACAGGCCTGCCAGGGCTACCGCAGATTCCCAGCCCAGCTGAGAATTGAAAGCACCACATCCTCACCCTGAACCTGCCCGAGCAGAATCCGCAGCAAGCAGCAAATACCCCAAAGCAAGCGAAGGGTCCCGGGACAGCACCCAGCACTCCACAGACCCCCTCCCACCCAAACCCTCCACACTCCACCTCAGTGGGTGCCCATCTGCACGGCAGCGCCCAAGGTCTTTCCTGGGAGGATGAAGCTTTTTCATTTTCAAGATCTTCTCAGCCAAAGAAATTGTAAATTATATTCAAACCTCCCAGGCACTGTTCAGGGATCGAGTTCAGGCTTGCAGAGTCACAATCCAGGGGTGGAATTGCTTCTCTGGAGCCTCCTCCCACTGCCATGGGTTGCCATTTCCGGGTGGTTCATGTGGAGCAGCCAGAGGGTGCCCGGCCCCCTGCTCAGGGGCCTGAGGGTTCACACACACACACACCAGGGTGTGCCCCGACGTGGGAACTGCCCCGAGCCAGCTGTGTGTGGAGATGGGGGGTGTGCATAGAGGTGGAAGGTGGGCAGTGATGAGGTGGGTGAGAAGTCAGGGACAAGGGGGCAGGAAAACTAGGAGTTCCTCGTTTCTCCAAGGTACCACCTATGTTCCCCTTCCCCCCTGGAAGTAAAACCTGGGAAGGTGAAATGTGTCCCAGGCTGTGGCACCAACAACCAGATGAGCTTCCCGGCATTCCCTTCCAGAGCATTGCTGCCTGCCTCACAAATCTAGCCAGAAAAGGGGCAAATACAGCCAGAAATAAGTAAATCCAGTCAAAAAAGGGGTAAATCCAAACAGAAAAGGGCAAATCCAGACAGAAAGGGGTAAATTCATCTGGCAATGCTGTCACTACCCACCGAGTACACTGGAATGCTCTCAGCTCCTGACACACTTTACGGAAGCTGCCAGCAAACTAGGTCAGGAAGCCAAACCCCATGTGCACAGCCACCCTAGAGGAGCCTCAGTGTCCCAGGGTCTGGCAGTGCTGTGGGGGTCTGTGCCAACAGCCCAGCTGCAGAGGAAGGGTCCCTGGTGGGTCACCCTGGGAAGCACAGCACCTCTTTCCTCCATGGGAAATCAGCCCCAGCACCCAGCACCAAAACCATGTGGGTCCCTGTTTCACTTTCCCATAAGTGGGAAGTGAAAGTCTCATGGGGAAGGGGTGACCCCTCCAGCTGTGGATGGGGTATCCCCTTTTCCAGCCCTGCTGCCCTCCCGCCTCCTCTTCATCCTCATCAGGGCGCAACACTACCCAGTGCACAGCCCGTGTCCCCAACAGCAGGGTGACACCATGCTAGGGCCACCCCCTGGACCCTCCTGGCCACCACAGCCCTGCAGACAAGCCAAGCCGAGCCAGGGGATCCTACAGCAGGGACAGAAGGACAGGGACTGCCAACTGCATGCACCCACCCCCACTTTGCAAAAGCCTTTCTACATAGCCAGCCCCCTCCCCCCACCCTGTAGATTTGGGAGGTCCATCTGCAAAACCTCCCCAACCATCAGCCCCCCATGGTCGCAGGGTCCTGCCACAGGAGCTGCAGATGCTGGCATGGGGGAACATCATGGCTCCCGCAAGACAACCCCAAAATCCCGAGGGCTTCCCCTGTTCTGGGATATTCTAGATTCTGGCAGCAAACGCATCCCTAATATTGCTCTAAATATCTCCATCCCTGATGTCCTGGCTGCGGTCTGTAACAACTCATTCCCAGTAGCTGCTGGAGCATCCCAGAAAACCACCAGCAGCTCTTGGAGGAGCTTTCCTTGCCACCTTCCTCCCAGCACCCCAGAACAGCCACCCACCCCCAGCACTCAGCTCCATGCCTCCAAAGACTGGCTTTTTTGGCTGAACCCACAAGTTAAAATTGCTGCCCCTGCAATGGTGCCAGACCTAGGCACCCCCTGTGCAGGTGCAGCTCCTGGGCACCCCAAACACCAACCCGATGGCCCCAGCAGTGTGAAGGTGTCCCATGGAACCAGCTTGTCATTATCAGAGGACAAAGCTACCGCCATCCCAGTTCCAGCTGCGCAGCACTGGTAAAGCTCCAGGCCTTGCCAGACAGACTGGGAAACAGCGAGGAAGAGGCGGAGGAAAGCAAAGGAAGCCCACTACCAGCATCACCTGGCACCTGGGTGCTATTGGTGGTGGTCAGTGTGGCACGGGCACTGCTGGCAGGGGCCCTGGCACAGCCACAGCTGACGCTGTTGTTTGGCCGTGAACAGGCACATGCCAGGTCCCCAGCAGAAAACAAATCTGCCACCTGCGCCCTTAGGGTCCCCTTTTCCCAGCCTCACCCCCAGCATCAGCTGCACCACCACGTCCCCGGTATCCCCAACATGTCCCTCACCCAACCAGGCAGTAGGACCCCTTCAGGGGCACAGGAACAAGGGCTATCAGCAATGCCAGGGCCCTCTGGAGACTGGGACTGAGCTGGGTTATACTGGGGTTGAGCTGGGGTCTGCTTCGGGGAGCTGGGATGTACTGGAAGTGAACTGGGAGGACTGGGGTTAAGCCGACATGTGCTGGTATTGAGCTGGAATGTGTTAGGGTGACTTGGAATATCCTGGGGAGGGGGTGTGCTGGGGGAAACACTGGGATTAAACTGGGATGAACTGGCATGTGCTGAGGTGAACTGGGATATACTGAGGTTCGGTGGGGGTGCACTGGGGATGAGGTGGGGTCTGCTCGGGGCAGCTGGGGGGCAACTGGGGAATGCCGGGGTTAAACTGGAGTGTACTGGGGTTGAGCTGGGATTGAGCTCGGGTGTGCTGGGGGTGAGCTGGAGTCTGCCAGGAGTGAACTGGGGTCTGCTGGGGGGAAGCTGGAGCATAGTGGAATTGGACTGGGGCTGAGCTGGGATATACTGGGATTGCGGTGGGGTGTCCGGGGGTGAACTGGAGCATACTGTGGTTGAGCTAAGGTGCGCTGAGAGCGAGCTGGGGCACGCTCTAATTCGGCTGGGGAGTACTGGGGCTGAGCTAGGGTAAACTGGGGTTAATCTGGGACATGAGTACTCCAACTGGGGGGGGGATGGGGGGGCACAGCGCTCTCGCAGCCAAGCAGGGGAACAATCCATACTCCCCCACCGCCCCGGCAGCTCCCAGCACCCCCCCAGCACTGTGTGCCCAGGGACCCACAGCAGCACGTGAAAAGAAGCACAACCCCCCCAAGGAGAGGAACCGCGGCTGAGAAGGTGGAGTACCCCCCGCCCCAAGGTAGGGTTGCCCCTCCAGCCCCCCTGGAGCACCCAGTACCTCTGTCCGGTGGCGGCGGCAGCTCCCAGAGGATGCCGGAGCGCTTCCCGGGGCGGGGGCACTCAGGGCCCCCCTTGCCAGGCCCGGGCTTGTTCCTGCACAGAGCTTTGGCTGCCTCATGGAAACAGGATTCAAGGGGAAGACTGCCGGGACTTTCCCCAGAAAAATAATAAGTGGGTTGTGGGGGGGGTTCTTGCCTCCCCACACAATTCCCAAGGTCTTGGTGGGGGGTAAGGAGAGTGGGAGGGTTTGGGGACACAGAGGGGACGTGGGGTGTCCATGGCCAGCCCTCACGGCTGCCCAGCCTGGGACAATGGTCCTTTCATCCCGGCGCTCAGGGACCGGGACACGCTGGCTGCCTGCTCCGGGGGAGGGAAGGCCCCCCCACTCGGCCCCTCGCCCACGCCAGGCCCTGGGCAGGAGGGGCCATGGCTCAGCCCCACAATTAGGGGACGGTGATCGGTGGGGCTCAGCCAGGGGGACAGTGTGAGATATCCCAAAAAGCTTCTCTACCGCCTGCATCCCCCCTACCCCTGGAATTCCCACTGCCCCAGTCTGTCACATCCCCCCTCTCCCCTATCCCAGTCCCTGGAGCCATCACATCCCCATGTTACCCCATCCTGCTCCCCAGAACCATCACATTCGCCTGCTCTCCTATCCTGGACCCTCAGATGCATCCTGGGGAGATTCCTTCTCGGTGGGATACCCTCTCAGAGCCTTTGGCAGAGGATAAGGGTGCCACGGCCTTACCCAGGTCAGGGGGTGCCAAGTGCTGTCCAAGACCCCAGGGGCCAGTGGCAATTCCCGAGCCTCATCCCTGAAGGGCTGAAGCCTTGCAGCCCTTCCCAGCACCCTTTCAGGGATCACCCATGTCAGCACCCAAGGATATCCCCAGCACAGCCCTGAGATCACTGCCCCCCTCCACATATCCTACCTGAGCCCCAGCTCTGCTCAAACTCCCCAGCAGCAGACGTGCCAGAGCATATTCCAGTTCTCTATCGAGCCATCTTCTCTCTCCTGAACCGCAGCTCTGGGTCTCCGGCTGTGCCCCCCAGAACCGACGAACCTAAACCCTCCCCCGCCATCACCTGCCCCCCCATGTCCCCCTGGCTCCAGAGTCACCGCAGTATGTCCTGTCTCTCCAGTTTGGCTCCATTTGCACCCTGCTGGGGGGTGGTGGCCAGATTCCTTTTTAATTGGGTTCTATTTTTAATTGGGATTAGTGCGGGGGGGGTGGGGGTGGAGGGCATGGTGGGTGGAAATTAACGGGAGAAACAGGAAGCAAGTCCCCAGTGCCCACCCCAGTCTCACAGGTGACAGAGACCCGGGCACAGAGAATGGCACATGCTGGACAATGGCACCACCCAAGACCCTGCCGGCGTGCAGAGAAGGGCTGGGGCCTGCTGAGGTGTTGGGGTGCCCAGAGCACTAGCGGGGCACAAGTGGGGTGCACAAGCAGCTTTGCCCCTGGATGCACCCCAGGAGGAGATGAGTCCCAGGGCTCCACACAGGGCCCACAGTCCCTGGGAGTGTCAGCTCCGTTCCCCAGGATTCACCTCCTGGAAAAGCCAGGATGTACCCTCAAAGAATGCCCCCAAAGATCAGCACCCCATGTCTCCTCTCCCAGATGTGCTTTTTGGGGGAGATGTACTGGTGGTACTGGTTTCATTAGGGCTGTGGGAAAACATGCTACAGGGGTGTGTAGCCTTATCCCTGCTTAGTGCCCAGCGAAAATTCGGTTTAGGGGTTTCTCCATCACCCTCTGGTAGCATTGCGATCCCAGAGCCCCCCTGGAGGTCCCCAAAACCCCTGAGGGTCTCACCAGCACCCACCATGAGCAGGGACCCCCTGCCTGCACCCACTATGGGGACAGGGATAGCTCCCAAAGGACGAAGGCGGGACAGAGGCTGAGTCCCTCGCATGCCAGATTTAATTATTTTATTCCTAAATAATCAGCTCTGGTACAAGGTACAAAATCTCCCTCCTCCCTGTGCACCCCCAGAAAAGGGGGGGCAGGAGCATGGCCAAAGACCAGCTCCCAAACCCCCAGTCAAGGCCTCAAATTCCAGTGGAGGAAGGGTTCAGGCACCCAGCTTGGGGTACCCATCCTGGAAAGGCGGCGGGACGGACAGGAGCCTTCAGAGACCCGCAGAACATCTGGAGGTGCCAGGAGCCCCCCGAAGTCCTCTCAACGTGCCTGAAGATGCGAGGAGCCCCCAGAGACACCCCCCAGGCACACTTGGAGGTGCAAGCTTACCCGAAAGCCTTCCCCAAACAAACCTGAAGATGCTGAGAGCCCGTAAGACCCCCACAGCATGAATGGAGATCCCAGGAGCCCCCAAAATGCCCACCACAGCACATCTGGAGGTGCCATGAGCCCCTCAACTCCTCCCACATGCCCAAAGGTGTAGTAAAACCCCAAAATCCCCTCCATCATGCTGAAGGTGCTGGGAGCCTAGAAGCCTCCCCTCTACATGCTTGGAGATGCCCAAAAACCCCAAAGGCCCTCCTTCCCAGCATGCCAGGAGGTGCCAGGAGCCCCCCAAAACCCCTCTGCATGCCCAGAGGTGCAGGCAGGTGCCCAAGCACCCCCAAGAGTCTGCTGGGGGTGGGGGTCCCATGGGATGAAGGCAGTTCTGTTGGACCATAACAGAGATGGGGAGCAGGGATGGGGGGAAGAGGGGGAGCGCAGTGGGAGGGTCTCTGGGGCTGGGGAGCAGGCACAGGGCCCCCCTTTTCCTCTGCCCCCCCAAAAGCTGAAGGGCACTTTGGGTTTGCCACCACTAGGGACAACACTGGTGTCCCACAAGGGCTAAGTGACCAGACAACTCCCAACTTCCCACCCTGGGGGACCCAGTATGTCCCTGCTGTCCCCAGAGAGGGGTACAACAGTGGGGGGGGTCCCCCCGAACCCAAAGTGGGGGTGCATGTATACAGGTGTCTGAGATAGAGACACAAACCATGTTGGAAGTGGGAGGACAGGGAGAGGAGCCCCCAGGGAAGTCATGTCAGGCTGTCCTAGCCAGGGGGAACAAGGAGAGGAGCTCCTGGGGGAATCAGGTCAGGCTGTCCTCGTCACTGCCCTCGCCACGGTCCTCCTTGCTCTCGGCCAGGGAGCTCTCATCAATGTTTTCCAGGGAATCCGCATGCTGGAGGGACAGCTCGGAGAGTGCCAGGGCTGGGAGCCGGCTCTGCTCCGGGAACAGCCAGGGCTTGAAGTGAGGATCATGCTTCTGCTTCCACTCAGGATACTTGAGGCATGCCTTGTACATCTTCTTCATTGCCTGGGAGGAAGAGCAAGATGGGCACAGGGACCCCTCGTCCCCACACCAGACCCACCCCAGTGCCACAAACTCACCTTGGGGGCCAGGAACTGGGAGGATTTGTTCACCACCCACTTTGGTAAAGAACCTGGAGAGAAGGGAGGGGCAGCTGGGAGCGGGACCCCCAGCATCCCCCAGGTGCTGGAAAACCAGGACCCCCACACATGGAACCCCCCAGGCACCCACACTGGGGACATGTGGCTGGAGAGAGGGAACAGAGTTCAATCCACACTGCTCTGTGCTCTTGCAGAGGCCGAAAACAGTGATTTCAGCATTTTGGGTCCTTTCTTTAACCCCCAAAATGAAAGATTTCAAGAGAACAGGCCCAAGATGTTTCTTCCTGGCATTGCTCCATGCTCTGTGTCTGGCTCTGGCTGCATCCTGAGATGCTCCCGCTGATGAGCCCTTCCAAGCCCACCTCGAGCATATCCAGAGGCCTGCCTGAACCCACCCTGAGTTCCCCTGAACTCAACCTGAGAAGGCTTCCTTGAAGCCTTACTGACCCTGCCCTGAAGTGCCAGAGCCACAATGGAACCCCCACTGAGCACCCCCAACCCAACCTGAGCTCCCACTAAGTCCAAATGAATGCCCATTCAAGCCCCCAAGCCCACCCGGAGCCCCCCGATCTACTCTTGAGCCCCCACTGAGCCCAAAGCCCCCATTAAGCCCCAACAGAGACCACCCTGAGCTCCCAATGAGTCTACACTGAGAACCCATGAGAGGCCCTGTCCAAGCACACCCTGAGCTCCCACTAAGTGCCCCTGAGTTTTCCCAAGACCCCACTGAGCTGCCCCCCAAGCACACATTGACATTAGGGAAGGACTTGGGGGTGGTGAGCCCCAAGGCACAGAGCTGAGGATCCCTCTCATACCTTTGGGGTCCACCTGCGCCAGGTAGGTGATGGTGCAGCTCTTGGCACCCGTTCCCTCAATCAGGTAGCCTGTCTGGATGGAGACAGCCCGCACCATGTCCTTGCGGGGGGGGTACTTCTGTGGTGGGGGACAAGGTGGGGACATGAGTCAGTGGCAGGGCAGGTGGGGTGCAGCAGGCACCAGCCACAAGTAGGGCTGTCACGACCACCCAGAGCAGGCCCCCAACTGCTCCAACCCATCCCCCCAAGCTCTGAGTGAGCCCCCAGCCCCAGCCCAGCAGCACAGGACCCCTGGTGCCCCACTAAACTTACAGGATGCTTGACAGAGTAGTTCATGATGATGTAGTCAGAGCCCATGGGCAGCCAGGAGCGGAGTGTGACCACATCCCGGTTCTTCAGGGGCTTGGGACACCTCCCTGGGGACAGCACCAGTGCGGGGGGGGGGAGTTATGGGATGTTCCAGAGTGAGACACCCATCTCCAAGTGTGGGATTCCCTCCTGCCCTCCAGATCCCCCCAAGGGTCGGCCCTTCAATGCCAGACACCACGGATCCCCCTGATGCCAAACCCAGGGGTGGACTGGTAGCAGCCCTGGGGTTCATCCCTCCCCCAGGACCCCCCAGACCCCCTGACCCCCTCCTCACAGGCGTAGTAGCCCACATCAGAGTTGGCCGTCAGTCTCCCAATGTCAAAGGTCTCGATGACGTTGGTGTCCCACTTCTTGCGGTACTCGATGTCATGGAGCACGTCGTACAGCGTCTCCGCCGGCACATCCCTGCATTCCATCCTGCACTGCAAGGCAGGGGATGTGAGAGACCTCCCAGGGGCCCCCAGGGTGGGAGAGTGGCCATGGGGACCCCTGGGCAGGAAGTTAACTGTGGGGCCCCTCCAACAGGATGGCAGTGGGGACCCCGTGGTGGAAGTGTGGCCATTGGGACTCCCAGGTGGGAAGGTGGCAGTGGGGACCCCCAGGTGGGAAGGCAACTGTGGGAAGCCCCAGAGAGCAGGCGGGGAGGTATCTCCTCTCCAATTCTTAAGAAAAAAACCAATGCAGCCCCCTCCAAGAAGACCTGGACCCCAACCAGCAGCTCAGTTTGCAACCCAAAGCCACCCTGTATGTGGGGCTGTGCCTGGTGCCTTGGGGCAGCATGGGTCCCACAGAAGGGGATGGAGGGGCACAGAGGGGGGAGCTGCTGTGTAACCATGGCAGACAGATCCAGGGAAGGCAAGCAGACAAGAAGGAAGAAGGTCAGGGCAGCAACCCCAGTAGCAGGGATGCCATCTGCAGAAGTCAAGGCCACTGGAGCCAAGCATGGGGTAGGGAGAGCAGCCAGAACCTGTCCCTGGGAATGCCACCAGCTCCTGTTAATCACAGGGATGGCACCAGCCCCTCCTGCCCCCCAGAACCTGGGGTTCAGGGTGTAGGGGTGGACCTGTCGCCCCAGCACATGGTATTGAAGACCTCCCCCAGCCCTGGGAAGGGGCACAGAAGCACCCAGCAATGGGGCACAGCCCCACATGGCCCCTTGGTGGGACACAGCCATGGTGCCTGTTCCTCCACAGTACTCATCCTCAGTCCCACCTGTCATGGTTCAACACTGGCCAAACTGTCTCCCATGGGAGGGGACCCCACAGCGTAGCAGGGGAAGGGGTTATACTCATTCATAGTCATTGTTTGTTTCAATATGTTCCCAAACTCAGGAAAATAAAGATAAGCAGTGTGGCTGCCAAATACTGTGTGCCACATAGGAGCTTACTAGCTTATTAACTTGAGAACTACTATTGACAATTACTAGAGCATGCAATACGTGTATATATATATATATATGTATGTATATATATATAAACTGCTTTTAACTCGTCCCTGTTTGGGTGCCAAAATGACTGTAGTGGGTTGACATTGGCTGGTGCCAGGTACCCACAAAGCTGCTCTATCACTCCCCTTCCCAATGGGACAGGGGAGAGAATAAAATGGAGAACAACCAGCAGGTGAGATATGGCAGTTTTTCTAGCCAGAGAAGAAAAGGAGGTGAGAACATGTGAGGGAACAACATGGAGACACCAAGGTCAGTGGAGAAGGAGGGAGAGGAGGTGCTCCAGGTGCCAGAGCTGAGATGCCTCTGCAGGCCATGGTGATGACCATGGTGGAGCAGCTGTTCCCCTGCAGCCCATGGGGTCCATGTGGGATGCAGAGATCCACTCGCAGCCCCTGGGGAAGGTGCCCATGCCAGAGTGGGTGGATGCCTGGAGGAGGCTGTGATCCAGTGGGACACCCAGTGGAGAGAGGGGTCCCTGCTTCCAGGCTGGAGCAGCCTGTCCTTGGAGGACTGCACCCCATGGACAAGTGACCCATGTCACTGCAGTTTTGGGAGGACTGTTTGCCCATGGGAAGGAGCAGTTTGCTCAGGTTGCAGCAGTTTTGGGAGGACTGCTGCTCGTGAGATTGGAACGATGCTGGAGAAGTTCACAGAGAACTGTCTCTCATAGGAAGGGACCCCACGGCACAGCAGGGGAAGGACTCCTCTCCCTGAGCAGTGGAAGATCTCAGGTGACAAACTGACCAAAACCCCCATGCCCTGTCTCCCTCCACTATCAGTGGGAAGGAGGGAGGGGGTTGGGCAAAAAAGGTGTTTTTAAGGGCTTATTTTACTTTTCATTATCTTCCTCTGACTTTGTTAGTAATAAATTCACTTTATACCTCTAAATTGAGCCCTGTTTTGCCTTTAGAGTGTTTTCTCCTGGTCCTTAACTCATGACCCCTTCATTAAATTTTTTTCTCTCTCCTCTGCCCAGCTGTGGCAGAGGAGAGCGAGTGAGTGGCTGTCATGGGTGCCTGGCATTTGGCCAGTGCCAAACCACAGCACCATCCTTGCCCCACAGAGCCCACCCCCACCCCCACAGTGCTCATCCTCAACCCCAGTGACACACCCGACTCACACAGCTCATTCCCAATCCCACAGAACCCAAACCCATAGTGCTCATCTTCCACCCCACAGACCCATTCCCTGGTCCATGGAACCCATCCCCAACCCCAAGAAACACTTCCTCAACCCCACAGATCCACCCCTGCCCCATGGAGTCTGCCTCCAACCCCAGAGTGTTTATCCTCAATCTCAGAGACTCATCCCTGCTCTCAGAGCCCATTTCCAGCCCCTCCATTCACCCAAAGAACTTGTCTGGGAACACCCACCCCTGCAGGGCAGTTTTGGGGAGAGCCTGCCTGGGCAACTTGCTTGGAGAACCCCTGCTCCCACCTGCACCCAGGCCAGCCCGGCACTGTGCTCAGGTGGATTGCTCCCAGAGCAGCAAGGCTGGTCAAGCCAGTAGTGCAGGATCTGCCCTCCAGGTGACTCACATCCCAGGGGGTGTGGGGAGGGGGGGGGGGTAGCAGCAGGAGAGGGGATGGTGCCACCTGGGAAGCGCCCGGAGCCACACACCTCAGCCCTGAGTCAATATTGACTGACGGGGTGAGGAGGAGGAGGAGGAGGAAGAGATGAAGTCCCCAGGGCTGGTGTTATGCTGGGCCTGAGGGAACACAGAATGGGTGCCAGACTGTGGGACAGGAGCAGATCCAAAGGGGAGATCCCCCACCTGTGCATGGAGAAAGTGAAGAGGGCAATAGCCACCAAGGGGATCCCCAAGCTCAGCCACACTGGCGGCTCCACTAACACCCCAGATCCTTCCACTGCATCTCACGGGATGGCTCCTGCCTATCCTTTGGGAGCAGCCTGTTTAGAGGGGAAACCATCTTCCCTGGGAGATCTCAGATCCCCAGGCACCAACTCACTGCCCCACTGGCTAGGATGGGGTGTCCTGGCTGGGGTCCCCCAATCCGTAGCCAGTCCAAAGGCCACCAAATGTCCTGCTGATGAGTCAGCCATAGCACCAACTTGTTCCCAGACTCCAGAAAACAGGTTAGACGGGAGCTGCATCCCTAATGGGGGGGAGGGGGGAGGGGGGCGGCAGCCTCAAAGCAGGGTGAGACCTTCAGGTTCCACTTAATTAGGCAAGGAATCCAGGAGGAATCCAGGATGAACTCAGGGGGAAACCATCTCCTGGGAGGCTGCAGAGAACCCCCAGCACGCACACAGAGACCTCCAGAGTGAGGGACAAACTCCTGGGCTGCACCTTGCCGTGCCATGTCAGCAATGCCACGTGTGTCCAACCCTCCGAAATCCAGCAGGAGCATCTCATCCGGGGTGGGATGGTAGGCCTGCATGCTGCTGGGGGCCACAGGGTGGGGACAAGGACTGTTACCCCACTGGGTCCTCAATACCCAGGGGTACACATGTGGAATCAGCACATGAACAGCCAGCAGGATCTTTCCAAGCAGGATCTGTCCAGGAGGGCATGGAAAGAGGCAGGACCTGGCTCAGGGACCCTTGCAGGCAAAAGACAACTCTGGGTGCCGTGGCGGGAGCAGCCGTGCCAGGACATCCTGGAGTGGGCTGGGTCCCTGCCACGCCAACGTGGCACACTGCGATTGTGGGACAGGCAGGGGACGCACCGAAGCGTCACCTCAGTTCCACTGGGGGATGTTTTGGGATGCAAACCCCAAGAGCAAGTCACAGGGCTGGGGGACACAAGGAGGTGGGGGGGGAGGGGCGGGGGGGAGTCAGGATGCACTGTCCCACAGAGTCATGCCCATGCCACCATGCCCAGACACCACAGTGATGGACGTTCCACATCCCACCCACCACGGGTCCCCACCTCTGGGGGGATGGGGTAGGGTGCAAGTGGCACCAGAGACTACTATCCCCCCTCCCAGGGTTCACTGCTGCCACCAGGGCACAACAGGGACCTGTTCCTGGGTCACAACAGCCCAAACCCCTCTGACGTGCTACAGTGGAAGCAACCCAGCGGTTCCATGACAGGAGCCGGGCACAGCCAGTGCCAGTGCCCCAGGGACAGGTTTCCCCAGCAGCGCCGGTGCTAACTGCTCGCATGGCTGCTGCAGAGCGGTGTGTGAGCAGGCCGCATCATCACTGCTGCCACTGCCACTGCCACCACCCGGGCTTGGCACTGTGGCAAGGGCGATGCCACCCACAAACACCAGGACAGCTTCATGGAGGTGCCGCCAGGGACACAGACACCAGCCAGAGCCTCCAGTGTAACCCCATCTGGACACTGCTCCTGTCTCAAGTTGTTCCTTGGAATCCCGGTGTCCCTGCTGTGCCAGAGGGATGAGCCTGGATGAGCGTGCACCTGCCTGTACCAGCACACTGGTACCGAGGGGGAAGGGACCCACTGGGAAATGCAGTGGGGATATGGGGAGCTCTGGGCAAGGGGGACAGCCCCAGTGACAGCAGGCTGGTGACCACAGGCTCCAAGGAGTCCCCCAGCCCAGCCCTGGTGTGCAACAAGCATGGGAGGTGGTTCCCATAGGTGAAGTGGGAGCACTCAGGACCCATGGCCCCACACAGCCTGGGGGTTTCCTGTTTGTCTCTGGGTGAGTCCCCAGTCCCTCCTGCACAGCCCCTTTGTCCTCAGGGGTGCCTACTTGTCCCTGGCTCAGCCCTGGAGTTGTGCTTGTCTTGGGGTCCCCACTCCCCCCCAAAGAGTGCCCACTTGGCCTGGTGTGCCTGTTAACCGCACCTGTCCTGGGGTCCCCACTTGCCACTGGGGGCCAGCTCGGCCAAGTCCCCACTTGCCCTAGGGTGCTGCATCACCTGAGGGACCCTACTATTCCCTGGGATCCCCACTCACCCCTGGGATTTCCCGAGTTCCCATTCAGTATAGGGTCCTCAGTCCGCTGTGGGGCCCCCGCTCCCTCCCCCCAAGCCCAGGGTCCAGCATCGCCCCAGGGTCCCTCCTGCCTCCAGGTCCCCGCGGGCTCCCCGCGCCGCTGGGTACCCGGGTACCGGGGGATGCCAGGGCGGGGGGTCTCACTGTGGCCAGCCCAGGGTGGGTGGGGATGTCTCACCGTGCACCAGGGTGTGCCGGGCGGGAGGTCTCACCTTGATCTTGTGGAGGGCGCGCTCGGGCTCCAGCAGCTGCACCCAGACCCCCACCCCGCCCTTGCTGTAGGTGAGGCTCCAGCCGCTCTCCGACTCGCACTGCGCCCGGAACGCCCCGAAGTCCCGGTCGTCGGGGATCTGCACGCTGTCGCGACCCGACATGCCGCTGTCGTGACCGGACATGGCCCCGGAACGCCCCCACCCCGCCGGTGCTGCTGCCGCGGGAGGCGGCGGCCCCTACGGCGGCATCGCGGAGCGCGGGGCGCGATGGGACCGCGAGAGGCGGGGCGGGGCGGGGCCGGAGCACCTGGGGGAGGGAGCGGGAGCGGGATCGGGGGGGACCCGGGGGGAAACGGGGGGACCGGGAGGGAGGAATTGGGGGCATCTCGGGGGGGGCACCGGGGGAAACAGCGGGGGGGGGGGGACAGGGATCGTCGAGGCTGAAACCGGGAGGAGCGGGAGGGGGAAACCGGGAGCACTGGAAGGGCAGCCCGTGGCAGAGGGGAGCAGTCCGGGTAAGGGAGGGACCGGGAGCAGCTGGGGGACACAGGTGCAGAGAGCTGTGGCACTTGCAGGGACACAGGCACTGTGCACCAGTGAAGGTTTAGGCTGGATATTGGGAAAATTTCTTCACTGAAAGGGTTGTCCAGCCCTGGCACTGGTGGAGTCCCCATCTCTGGAGGGGTTAAAAAAAACTTGTAGATGTGGCACTTGGGGACGTGGGTTAGTAGTGGCCTCGGCAGTGACGCCTTAAGGACCCTAGAAATGAAACAACACACTTTCGAAACAGTATTTGTATAGGAGGTAATATAAAAGCTGGTCTCTATTGGAGGCCTCCAGGGGCAAATATGGGAAAATGTCCACAAAAACCCACCCCCCACAGGGTGAATACAGTTTTATAAGTTTAGCAAATTAGCATATTTGACAAGAATTCCCAGTTAGAACACAGGTGATGAGGTAATTCCCCCTTCTGGTTCAACCCTTTTCTGGAGCACACACCCCACACCCCCCCCAATTGTACTTTATTTATGAAAATGGCTCAAAGAGCTGTTTTTCAGCCGTGGTACCCAGAGAGAACTAAGATAGGACTGGCCCCTGGCATATGTTTTGTCTTTCTGCCTAGGGAAAGGGTATGGAAAAGTACTGGGAAAACTAGCTACTAAAACAGTAATAGGCTACAAATACATATGCAAAGAGTACAGAGAATATATATAAAATAAAAAAAGGCAAAAATCATTCTGCCATCAGCAGTACTGGGGGAGTGATTTGACTCGATGGTCTCTGCAGGCTTTTCCCACCAAAACAATTCCATGATCCCAACTGTGGTAGGAGGGGACACAGGTGCAGAACAGAGACCCACAGCTCCTCTCCAGGCTGTGGGTCACCCTGATGTGACACTGTCACTGTGACTCCATGCCCTGTACCCGTGCAGCACATAAACATTATCCATCCTTTGTGCCAGTGCTGGGCCTTGCCATGGCATCCCCATGGTATCATGGCTGGGAGCAGGTGGGCATGCTGCCATTGGCAGTGCTGACTAGGATGTTATTTTTGGAAGAGCTCAGGCTTCCCATCCAGCTCTGAAAATGCTGCTGACTCAGGACTTCTTTCTCTCCTCTCGGGAACACCGAGGATCCCTCTTCTAGCTCCCATGAATAACTGTGTAAATGATGACGGAGCAGTGTGGCGTGTGCCTAGACTGGCAAACCAAGCTGGTCTCAGCAGTGGGAATGTGGTACCAAGCCCCATATCCAGGATGAAGCCCTTCCAGGGATGAAACAGCCAGAGGGTTAGGGGCGCACCAGGGTGTCACCATGCTCAGCACCCGTGAGGAGACAGGGACCTGGCATCACGGGGCTCGCCATGCCACACCACTGCTCCCAGCATCCTCACCTGGGAAAAGGAGCCAAGGGAATCTCTGGCATCCTGTTATACTGGAAATGGATGGCAGGGGACAGGATGCTGTGGCTGCTGCAGGGGGCCCCTCTCCCCTCATCCTTTTCTCCCTGCCCCTTCTGGCAGTTCTGCTGTGGAAGCCTGGGGTGTTCCCACCCTGTCTCCAGGGAAGTGGAAAGGTGGAAGCCATCACACCACAGCCCTTCCCAGCCCCCGCAGTCCTGGTGCTGGAAGCAGGAGCACCCACATTCCCAGCCAGCCCAGCCATGTGGCACCACATGCCATTCCCAGTTTGGAATGCAGTGAGCATGGGGTAGGGAGGACAGGCTGGGGAAATGGGGTGTCTGGGCTGGAGGAGCCAGAGAGCTGGGCTGAGGAACTGGGGGAACTGCGCTGGAGAATCGGGGGAACTGGGCTGTTGGAGCTGGGAGATGGGGAGGAGCTGGAGAAACTGGGTGGGTACCTGGGGGAACTGGGCTGTTAAAACTGGAAGAACTGGACTGAGGAACTGGACATGGAGAGCCAGCAGTCAGGCTGGGGTGGTTGGGCTGGGAAACCAGGAGCACTGGCCTGATGAAACGGGGGGAGCTGGGCTAGGGAACGGGGAGCACTGAGCTGATGGAGCTGGGGGAGCTGGGCTGGGGAAGTGGGAGCACTGAGCTGATGGAGCTAGGGGAAGTGGACTGGGGAACTGGGAGGACTGGGCTGCCTGTAACAACTCCCAGCCCTGCTGGCCCCACTCTGGGTGCAGAAATTCCCATTTCTGACACCCTCCCCCACATGCCTAGGTCTTTCCCAGCTCCCTGGCTCCCAATCCTTATCCCTGCTCCACCATCCTGCATCTGCCAACAGTGTATGGAACTAAATCCAGGAGTCAATAATTCAGGCAATAAACCCAAGTCTTCTCAAAAAAAAAAAAAAAATTAATTAAATCCCTAAAATGCAGCTTCTTAGCAGCTGTGTTTAACCCAGGGGTTTGTGGGACCCTGTGGAAGTGCTGGAGTGATGGTGGGATGGCAAACTGGGCAAACAGCTGCTGAGGAAATGGGGGGAATTGGTGTGAAACAGGAGGAACTGGGGGAACGGCAATTGCTCATGGCAAATCCTGGGGTGGGAAAGGGCTGTAGGCAGCTTTGGGAGGACATGAGCATGCACACACAGGTGCAACTCACACACACATGCATGCTCGAGCATGTGCCCATATAGGCATTCCCCAGAGGCATCTGCTCCCAGCCCAGCCTGCCGGAGATGCCCAGGATTCATACCACCACTACATGTGCAAGTCCTGCCTGGAGTACAAGTGCTGCACATGTGTGTGCATGGCTGCAGTGGATGTGTACGCAGGAGAGCGTACGTGTGTGCAGGTGCGAACAAGTTCCTCTGTGCACACGTATGGCATTGCATGTGTGCTTGTAGAAACACTACTGTGTGTGAGTGTATGCGTGTGTGTGTGAATACGCGTGAGTACGTGTGAGTACATGTGTGTGCCCGTGCGCATCCATGTACATATGAGTGCAGGCATGTCTGTGTGATGTGTGCGTGTGTGATGTGTGTGATGTCTGATGTGTGTGTGATGTCTGATGCGTGTGTGTGTGTGTGGTGTTTGATGCGCGTGCCCGTGCGCGCACTGTGTAAACACAGCCCTGAATGTGCGCGCGCGCGCGCCTGTGCTCGTGCACGCGCGTCCGTGCGTGCGCGCCCACGCGCGCGCCCGGGCGGGTCTCGAGCCTCTTCCCCGCCGCCCCCCCCGCGCCGCGCCGCGCCCCCTGCCGGAGCCCGCCAGCCACTTGCCTGCATGTCCCGTAGCGGACACCGTTTTCCCGGCATGCCCCGGGCGGGCCTCGGCGCGGCGCCTCTCGGGGGTTGTAGTCCACAGCGGCGGACACGCGTGGCGCAGGGCGCAGTGGGGACTATATCTCCCGGCATGCCTTGCGCGCCACCCAGCTCAAGCTCCGCCGGCCGGCAGCCGCCATTTTGGTCGACCGGCCTCAGCGACGGGGGGGGGTAAGGTGCGAGCGGCGCAGCACGGGGAGCGAGGGGACCATGCTGGCCTCTCTGGCGTTCCGCCCGCTGCCAGAGGGGCTGGCGCGGCTCCTCCGAGCGCGGCCACGGTGGCCGCCGTCACGTGCGACCTACGGGACTGCGGCGGCGGCTGCGGCTGAGGGGGCTGGGACGGCCGGACCGCGGCTGCTCCCGCTGTTGGCCGCCAGGGGGTGCCGTGAGCTCGCGCCGACGCCGCCAAGCGTGAGCCTGCCATGGCGGATCGCAGCCTGCAGGGGGCGACACAGGGGCGCGGGGGGGGAGCCCACGGTCAGGGGGCCTGTCCCCGGGGGCTCTCCGCTAGCCATTCCGCCAGGCCCCAGGTGTACCACTTTGCCAATGGGGCCAGGCCCAGGGGGCTCCCCCATAGTTAATGGGCCAGGCCTAAAGGGGATCCCCACAGCGGAGAGGCCGGTGCTGCCCGTCCCGTGCCTGGCACCACTGCAGACCCCCCGGCCACCTGCCACCGGCCTGGCTAGCACTGGCTGCCTTGTGTCACGAACATCGTTCAGCCTCATGGCATCCCTCAGAGAGCCGACGCCATGGCCCTTAGGTGCAGAGCAGCACTGCTGTCATGCGGGAGACCCCGGCGGGCATCAGAGCGGAGCTGGGAGCTGCTCCCCGGGAGCAGGGCTGCCTGCCCTCATCGCTGCACTGGCCTACTGCTACCTGCGGGACCGCCTGTCCAAGGGTGACTATCGCTGCTGGGTGTGGCCCCGGGGCGGGAGGGGTGGGATGCAGGACAGAGGCTCCTGTGCCCTTTGGGAGGGGATGTGGGATCCCTTCTTGGGGATGGAACCTGCCTCCTGGCACTGGCCTGGGAAGCTCTCCAGGGAAGGGGTTATTCTTAATGCTTCGGTGTGTAAAGGGGCTCCAAGAGAGCTAGAGAGTCTTTGGACAAGGGTCTGGAGAGGCAGGATAAGGGGGAATGGCTTCCCATTGACACCAGGCAGGGTTAGGTGGGATATAGAGAAGAAATTCTTGCCTGTGAGGTTGGTGAGGCCCCGGCACAGGTTGCCCAGAGAAGTTGTGGCTGCCCCATCCCTTGGAAGTGTTCACGGACCTGTTGGACGGGGCTTGTAGCAACTTGGTCTAGTGGAAGGAGTGCCTTCTCATGGCAAAAGGTTGGGAATGAGATATGCTTTGAGGTCAGTCCCAACCCAAATCATCCCTTATCCCATCTCCCAGAGCTGGGTGCTGCTTTTCCCTTCTCTAGCCAGGGGGTGTCATTCTGACCCTGTGGTAGGAGCTCATCACTGCTGTGGTGTCTGGAAACCTCACTGAGGCTGTGACACTCTGGTGGAACGGTGCCCACTGCCCTGGGATGCCTGCTGCACCCTGCAGCCCCCTCTTCACATGGTGTTTGGTGAGGGGCTGGGGTCAGTCACCAAGAGAGTGAGGGGTTTTTAGGTAACCTGCTCACAGGAATAGCCCTTTGCTCACTGGGGTGGTCAGTGAGAGCTCTGAGCAGCAGCAGCCCCAGCACATTCCACGGTAGGATGCCTGTGTGTGTGCCTCCATACTAACTCCCTCTCCCTTCTTTCTGCATTTCAGAGGATGGTCTGCTGGAAGCTGCAAGGATTAACAACGTTTCAGAAGTCAACAGGTGAGCAGGGTTCTGAGACATGTGAGAGCTGTGTGCTGAGGTCTGGGAAGGCAGAAAAGCCCTGTCAGCACATGGGGAAGGAGGGTACTCACCTCACCATTTCAGATCCAGAATGGGTGGGGAGAGATGGGGAGCACCATTACCTGTTGATTAGGAGGTGGATTGTAGATCCTTGTGTTGAGGAGGGACAGTGTGAGGCTGTGCTGTACAGGCATGGACGCACCCCTGTGAGCAACACCCCACAGAGGCTCATTTGTTGATTTGTTGGGGTCTGTCTCTGAACAAACAGCCCTTGTGGGCTCCTCAGCCTGAGCCAGGAGGTCTCCAGAGCCCTTTTGTCCCACAAGGAGCACAGGAGGGAGCTCCACCCACCCCAGGAAGTCAGGGAAGTGAGTGGTTGGGTGACCAAAGATAGAGCTGTTAGGGAGTGGAGCATCTCCAGGGCTGCTGTCCTATGGCAGCAGGCATCTTGTCACAGTTGGCTGTGCCTGCCCCATTGGGGTGGTGCCATGGCATCTTTCAGGAGCATCTGGCAGCGTTACATTCCCCAAGGTGGTAACAAAGAGCCAGTTTCTCAGGCCCAGCATGTGACTGGTCCCCAGGAGGCATGTTCTTCCTGTGGCCAAACGTCCAGGGAGGGACTCAAAAGTTCCCAGGATGGTTTGTGAGCAGCATTGCCATTTCACTGACCTATTGCTGCACCCAGTGCTGGGGACAAAGTCTGGGACTGTGGGAGGAAAGCAAGTCTCTCAGAAAGTGGGAAGGGAAATGTGAGAACCTTGGAGCTGCTTCTTGAAAAGAATCTGGCCCTTCTACATCTTCTCTCTCAGAATCCCAGAGGTCTCCCAGGTCCCAAGTGCTGCCCTCAGCCAGTATGGAATTCAGATTTTTTGGCAGCCTGGCAGCTCATGTAGGATGGGATGAGACATTGCTGCTCACCTGCGCACACCACACATGTGTTTCTGTCTTTGGCTGAGATCTCCCACTCAGCACAGGCACCTGGGGAGGTGGGAGCTGCTGTCCCTCTGTAGAAGCAAAGAGAAGAGAAGGATAGGTGAGGAGGAGAGAGAGAGAGAGAGGAGAGACCTCTTGGCCTGCAGCCATGGGATGTTCCATCCGGTCTCCAGGATCTTGGATGAAGCAGTCTGGCTCTGCTGCACCCCAGGGCTGAGATCTGGCCTAGATCAAGGACCAAAGAGGATATTGGTGTGCAGCTAATTGGCACATGTGTTCTGCTGCTTGTAATTGCAGGAAGCTGCTCTTTAGGGATGTCTGGGTGATTTGTGTGCCTGGTCAGGCAGAACAGCAAAGAGGGATGCTCTGTGCTGCAGCTGGTCAGGGCAGGGCTGGTGGCCGTATGCCATCCTGCTGGGCAGCACGTCTACAGTCTCTCCCTTGTTTCTGTGCTCTGTCACAGAATCACAGAGTCATTCGGGTTGGAAAAGCCCTCTGAGATCATTGAGTCCAACTGTTCCCCCAGCACCGCCGAGCCCACCATTAAACGATGTCTCCAAGTGCCACATCTACGTGTCTTAAATCCCTCCAGGGATGGGGACTCCACCACTGCCCTGAATAGCCTGCACCAGGGCTTGATGACCTTTTCCATGAAGAATTTTCCCAAACATCTAACTTAAACCTCCCAGAGCACAACTTGAGACCATTTCCTCTCATCCAGTCACTTGTTACCTGTGAGAAGAGCCTGACCCCCTCCTGGACCTATCCTCTTTTCAGGGAGTTGTACAGAGTGAGAAGGTCCCTCCTGAGCCTTCTTTTCTCCAGGCTGAGTCTCGCCAGCTCCCTCAGCCACTCCTCATCAGCCCCTTCACTCCAGACCCTTCAGCAGCTCCACTGCCTTACTCTGGACACACTCCAGCACCTCAAAGTCTCTCTGGTCATGAAGGGCCTCAAACTGCCTACAGGATTTGAGGTACCTAATCAGTGCCTCCTACAAGGGAACAGTCACTGCCTTGGGCTTGCTGGCCACACTGTAGCTGATACAAATCAGGGTACCATTTGCCTTCTTACCCACCTGGGCACAACTGGCTTGTGTTCAGCCACTGTCAGCCAGCACCCCCAGGGCCTTTCCTGCTGTGCACTTTTCAGCCACTCTGCTCCCAGCCTGTAGCACTGCCCAGGGTTGTGGTGACCCAAGTGCAGGACCCAGCACTGGACCTTATTGAACCTCATATAGTGACCTTGACCCATCAAGCCAGCCTGTCCTGATCCCTCTGCAGAGGCTCTCCAGAGCCTTGCTTCCCATCCTGTTCCCTGTGGGGCTGGCAACCCTCCCACTGTTTGGAGCTTTGTGCCTAACTCTGCCTGGCACATGCTTTTGCTTGTGTGAAAAGCATGAATGGTGAGAACTACTGACTCGCCCTGCTGGAGGCAACTTTGGCCTCAAACATGATGAGGGGACTGGAGCATCCCTCTTATGAGGAAAGGCTGAAGGAGCTGGGGCTATTCAGCCTCAAGAGGAGATGGCTGAGAGGGGAGCTCATCCTCATCTGTCGGTGTCTGCAGGGAGGTTGTCAGAGGATTGACCAGGTTCTGGTCAATGTTGCCCAGCAATTGGACAAGAGGCATCATGAGAAACTGGTGCACAGGAAGTTCCATCTCAATATGAGAAAGAATCTTGTACTGTGAGTGTGACAGAGCACTGGGACAGCCTGGCCAGAGAGTCTGTGGAGTCTTCTTCCTTGGCGATATTCAATCCCCACCTGGATGCAATCCTGTGCAGCCTGCTGTGGGTGAACCTGCCTTTAAGGAGAAGGTTGGACGAGGTGATTCCCAGAAGTTGCTTCCCACCCCAACCAGTCTGATTCTCTGAGTCTCTTTACAACAAGTTTCCACAGCCTAGGATTGCCAGAACTATTGCAGAGCTGACAGAGGAGACACAAACAGTCTTGCCTTCAGTGTTGCTCCACCTGCAAGGGGTAAAGTCCAAGTTGAGCCTTGGCAGGGCAGGAGTGTGACAATCCAGCTGGGCAGAACAATCCACCTGTCCTCCCCCGACACTGCTGTCCGCTGCCTGCACTGTCCACTGGGGAGCCAGGAGAGGGAAGGCTGTGGTGGTATTTCTAATACAGCTTCAGGCTTGTTTAAAGTGGGGCGCTGGCCTTTTTCAAGTACCTTCTTCAGCTGACAGCTGGTCATGGCCCTCTCCACATGAAAACAGAATACAGTGACTAGGAAATGCAGTCTTTTAGTCTAAAGTGTAGAAAATGGTCGTGTAAGAGAGGGAGGGAGGTACCAATATCATGAGACTCCACCTGAAGTACCGATTCTAGCTCTGGGGCCTTCAGCATAAGAAGGATGTGGAGCTCTTGGAGCGAATCCAGGGGAGGCCATGGAGATGTTCTAAGGGCCCCTCTGCTTTGGAGACAGGCTGGGAGAGCTGGGGTGTTCACCTGAAGAAGAGAAGGCTCCGGAGAGACCTTGAAGGCCCCTGCCAGTACCTTAAGGGGCTCCATGACAGCTAGAGAGGGACTCCAAGGGCATGGAGTGACAGGACAAGTGGAGATGGCTTCAGACTGATGGAGGGCAGAGTTAGGTGAGATACTGGGAAGAAATTCCTCCCTGTGAGAGTGGTGAGTCCCTGGCACAGGCTGGCCAAAGAAGCCGTGGCTGCCCCATCCCTGGAAGTGTTCAAGGCCAGGGTGGTCAGGGCTTGGAGCAACCTGGTCTAGTGGAAAGTGTCCCTACCCATGGCAGAGGGAGTTAGAACTAGCTGAACTTCAAGGTTTCTCCCAACTCAAACCATTCCATGATTCTGTGATTATTCCAAGCAGTGAGTTTTAGCTCTGTTGAGAATGAGCAAGCCTTTCAGACATACCAGACAGACCTCACTGGAACACACTTTTGTATCACTGTGGGAAGAATGCACATCCACAGACTGGATCCAGCCCCTCTGCTGTAGGCTTGCCTCTCCTGTCTGGCTCCTCTGAGCTCCCAGATGAGTTTTCTCATCTTTAACTACTTGTTCAATGCAGGGAGCCATCCTGAATTGTTCCTTGAGCTGAAAGAACATATTAAGTTCGGAGTGCATCCTGTCTGGAGCATGTGGCAAACCAGCTCTTCCCTCCAAGCCCTAAGACAGTAACTAATTGATGTAGATAGTTTAATTCCCCTCAGCCTCAGTTCTGTGCATTTGATGGGAAAGCAAGAAGCAAAGGCATAAAAAATGCCCGCCTCAATCCCACTTGTGTTGATATTCAGTATTAATGTTGATTCTTTGTGTTCCAGCTTTGTTTCTTAATAAACCACCCTAAAAACACAGGCTTTCAGTGGTTTTCTCACCACGTAACCATGATGGAGCAGTGTTTTCCTCAGCACTGTGCAACTGTGACTCATGGAGACACAGGCTCTGTGTCAGATGCCTGTTACCAGCCTCATTCCTAACAGCAGACAGCCCCCCAAATCGGTGTGGTAGTGAGATCTGGAACTGACCAGGTGCTCTCCTGCTCTCACAGGGATCCAGCTGGACTTGGCAGTGGGGCAGGAAGCTCCATGTCAGTTGCTGCAGCTGAGTCTGCTCTTACCCAGCTGGTTTTTTAGGTGGAGGAGATGCAGAAACAGCTAAGTCAGGCTTGATTGCCCCAAACAGTCATCTCTCTATTTTCAAGCAGCACCACTCATCTTGGCTCTGACTCATTGCAGTGCTGCCTCCTCCAGACTTTGTTTGTCACTTCTCCCTTGTTTGTAAGAAGCACAGCTGATTGAGCAAGACTTCCCCCATCCCTGTACCTGGAAGTATTCAAGGCCAGGTTGAATAGGGCTTGGAGCAACCTGGTCTAGTGGAAGGTGTTCCTGCCCATGGCAGGGAGTAGGAACAAGATGAGCTTTAAGGTCTCTCCCAACTGTAACCCTTTCAGTTCTCTCCAGTTTGGAGGGTGGACTTGGGGGTACAGCAGCACCTTCTGTTTCCTTCCTGGCTCAAGGATTTGTTAAAGAATTCAGAGACCATTTGAATTCAGAGACTGGGTAAAAAATCCCACTGTAGTGAGTCAGGCTTTGCTTACCTGGAATATCAGATCACTGGAAGGCACTGTGTGGAGGGGATGGGCCTTTATGGGAGCATGTTGTACCTGTTGAAGCATTTTCTCTCACAGAATAATTGTGAGTGTCGTGCCTGAGGCTCAAGGGGTGCCTGAATACTTTGTAGGGCGAGCAGAAGAGTCATGTCATTGGCTCCTGGAGCATGATGGCCTCTGGCCACTAGTCATCATATGCCTCATCTTGGTCCTGAACAGCTGTGACACATCTTCAGTAGTGGTAGTGAGGGCAGGTTGGAGGTGGGATTGGGAGATGACTTATAATTACTTTTATTTCCGTTGCTCCACATTTATATGATGTTAGGCCTGCATTTGTCTGTGTATCTGAGTTACAGACACCTGTGGTTTTTAGGATAAAAAGATGTTTATCATGTCCCCTTTAATCTTTTCTCCTAAATGACCAAATTATCCAGGACTGGGTTTCAGTGGAAGTTTTGTTACTGGTTATTGAGTTTGGTTTGGCCCGCAGCCCAGAGAATTCAGAGCAGATACAACAGCACAGATTTCTTCATGTTGGCAATGAAGTATTGGGGGAAGACTTGTGTGTGCTGTGCTTTCCTGTACTAGATATCTGGAAAACTGCCCTTTTTTATCTGCTTCTTGGTGTGTTTTGGCCTCCCAGGATTGTTTGGGTTTGCACTCTGAGTCACAGAGCAGTGTCTCTGCAGTTGGTGCCCAGCAAGCCATGGGAGACGGGAGATCTCATGCTTCTCTCCCAAACAGCTTTAAAGCCTTTAAATCCCAGATCTCTCTCTCTGGAAGCAGACACCATCATACCTGGATGTGTGGGAGTTTCTGTATGTGTGGAATACATCTGGGAACCCTCACGGGGTTAATTCCAGTTAGTGGAGGTGTTTATCAGCAGGGCTGAGTACAGGATAGCCTCACTGAGCAGCTATGGGCTTGGAGGAGAAACAGTCCACCAGCATTGATGTGGCCTGTATAACCAGGGAAGCAATTATTCCACTTTCCTTACAGCTCAGGAGCCAAGGGGCATCCTGGAAGATGTCAGGCAGCAGGTTAAAAACATGCCGAGCGCTTTCTTACACAGCACATGAACTGTCAGTGTTGGTGGATGTGAGGGTGACACTTGAGTTCAGACCTGTACAGAGTAAGTAGAGTAGGTAACATGCCATCTCTAGTGGAAGTGGATTGTCAGAAGTTAGTGTATTATGCTCAAATCCCTCTGCAAACAGTGATGACTCATTTTTTTTCCCACCTGTGCTGCTGGTCTCTGCCAGAGCCAGGCTGGTAGGGCATTTTTCTGGCACACAGCTCAGTTGTTGCATTGGAGTGACTGAACTGGGGCTCCTGCATGAACTGGGTCTCCTACATTCTCTTCCAAACCTGGTGATGCCAAATGTAGAATCACAGAAGGGCTTGGGTTGGAGGGGACCTTGAAGCTCATCCATTTCCACCCCCCTGCCATGGGCAGGGTCACCTACCACTAATCCAGGTTGCTCCAAGCCCCATCTAACCTGGTTTTCAACAGTTACAGGTACAGGGCAGCCACAGCTTCTTGCATGTCTGTATTAGTCCTTTCATGCTTGGGCTGTACCTCTTTGACTTTCCCCACTGCATGTGCTCTCACCCATGATGGGTTTGTCCACCCTCTGTGCCCCCAGACCTGCTCTCCTCTCAGAGTTTTCTTTACCTCCTGAAGCTTGGATTTATAAGAGCTTCCCTTTGATTTTGAAAATTTATTTCCAGGAGTTTCTCCTTGGCCACTTGCCTCTCCACATGGCCTGTTTGTGCTGTCAGGGTTAGGGGCACCAGGATCCCTCCAGGATCCCCCATATCCTCTGAGCAGCCTGCCTGCCTTGAGAGCTACAGAGAAATGCTGTTCCTCTCTCCCTTCCCTTCCCTTCCCTTCCCTTCCCTTCCCTTCCCTTCCCTTCCCTTCCCTTCCCTTCCCTTCCCTTCCCTTCCCTTCCCTTCCCTTCCCTTCCCTTCCCTTCCCTTCCCTTCCCTTCCCTTCCCTTCCCTTCCCTTCCCTTCCCTTCCCTTCCCTTCCCTTCCCTTCCCTTCCCTTCCCTTCCCTTCCCTTCCCTTCCCTTCCCTTCCCTTCCCTTCCCTTCCCTTCCCTTCCCTTCCCTTCCCTTCCCTTCCCTTCCCTTCCCTTCCCTTCCCATCTGCATCTACCATGCCCCACACTGTGCAGGTCCATATGTTTTCACGGAGCACCATGGTGTGTTACTGGCCCTGGAAACATGGTGAGGCGTGAGAAACAGCTATGAGCTCTCTCCAGGAAAACAGCAGCTACATTAAAGGGTTTTGAGCATCCCTCTGTGTCCTGTCCAGGCAAATCCTTTCCCTGGCCTCTAGCAGGGATTGTGCTTTCGTGTTCCAAGATATTGTTCAGTTGGGATGTTTTTCTTCCCCCATTCTGTTGAGCAGAGGGCAGTTCCCAAGAGGGTGAGCACATCTGAGAGTGTCCCCCACTCTGCAGTTAAACAATGACATATTGGGACAGGGCTGGGGGAAATGGTTAAGAGGCTGAGAGAAACAGAAGCTATTGTTGTTGCAAAAGTTCAAGTTTCCAGCTTCCTCTTCCTCCACCTGTCAGGAGGGAGTGCTGGGCATGCTCCCGGCACTGAGCACAAACTCAAACATGCCCTCTGGGCTCAGCAGTGTCACCGAATTAGTCACCCAGAACCCCGGTGGCGGGGTGAATAGAAGGCACATCTGTCCGGGGGCAGTGGGGGGAGAAGGCTCTTCTTCGACGTGGGCTCTTTATCTCTTCTGCAGGGATCAAAGTGCTGAAGCTTTGGGAGCTGCTGTCTCGAGGTAAAAGCGGGCATATGCACAAAGCAGTAGGTGCTGCTCTGCCCAGATTCCTCCAGCAAATTCCAGAGCAGACAGTGATGTTCATAGAATTAGGGAATCACAGAGTTGTTTGGGTTGGAAAGGACCTTAAAGCTAACCCAGTTCCAGCCCTCAGCCACAGGCAGGGACGCCTTCTACTAGACCTGGTTGTTCAAAGCCCCAACCAACCTGGTGTTGAACACTTCCAGGGATGAGGCAGTCACAACTTCTCTGGGCAATCTGTGCTAGGGCCTCATCACCCTCGCAGGGAAAAATTCTCCCTAATATTCAGTCTAACCCTGCCTTCTGCCAGCTTTCTGCCCTAAAACCATAAAAAAAAAAAAAATTTTTTTAAAAAAACTTTATCTGAAATCCCTTAAATACAAGTAGTTCCCCAATCAGAAATAGGCACCAGCTCTGACTCAGGGTTCTTTTCCTGACTGGGTCTTGAATCACAGAATCCCAGAAGAGTTTGGGTTTGAAGTTTGGGTCTTCTAGTCCAACCCCTGCCATGGGCAGGGACATCTTGGTGGCACTGCTGCAGTCAAGGAACAGTTTGTCATTTGAGAAATACTGGAAATTGCGCTAATAGAGCTGTATCCATGTGAGAAACTCCTCAGGAGGTGAGTGTCCTGGATCTTACTTGGTTAAAATGCGGGTAAACATCCTAAACATTGATCAGAGTATTTTATTTAATTAAAATAAAATACTCTTGCTGGTAAATACATTTGGCTGTCTGGGATCTGAGCAGTGGTCGTGGCTTTATCGATTGTCATATCATTAAATCAGGCGGGGAAAAAATTAATGATGGGCCTGAAGACCCTGAACATAAAGTTCAGTTGTCTGAAAATCTGTTAAGTTGCTGAGCATCTTCCAATGATTTAACAAAGAAAAAAAAAAAAAAAGGAATCTAGCTTCTAAATGAAATGTCAATGCATATTATGGTAAATGATGTGATACAAGTAATTCTCTCACTGGGCTCAGTGATGTGGCATTCCAGATGCTTATGATGATCTAGATTCCTGAATGGAAAACTACTTGACTGATTCTAATACCTTTGCTCCAAGCCTGTAACCTAATCGCACAGGAGAGGCTCCAGCATCCTTCCTGTTCCATGCACAATGGTCAAACAGGTTTGACTGCGAGACTAGGATGTTTTCTTTTTTTTTTTTTAATCAAAGAATGAAGGTAATTCATTATTCAGTATGCCCTTCCAGTGTGTCTGTAGAGAAAAAAGACTTTCAGTGAGTTCACAGGTATTTTTCAATGGCTCCAAAGTGCCTTGAGAATCCTAAAATCACAGAATGACAGAATGGCTTTGGTTGGAAGGGTCCTTAAAGATCATCTAGTCCCAACCCCCCTACCATGGACAAGGACGCTTCCCACTAGACCAGGTTGCTCCAAGCCCTGTCCATCCTGGCCTGGAACACTTCCAGGGATGGGGCAGCAACAGCTCTGGGCAACCTGTGCCAGGGCCTCATCACCCTCACAGGGAGGAACTTCTTCCCAGTATCTAATGTAAATCTCTCATCTTTTAGTTTAAAGCATCATCTTTTTTTTTAAGTAAAGGCTAATGTCCTGTCCATTGTCTCACCGGAGGATGCAGAAGAGTTTCACTGCAGGTCCCGTTTATGAGAAAATGTGACAGGAGAAGGGGGTTGACTTCACACTGACATAATGCAGGGTTAGATTGTGTGTTGGAAAGAAATATCCATCCCTGTGGCTGCCCCATTCCTGGAAGTGTCCAAGGACAGGTTGGGTGGGTCTTGGAGCAACCTGGTCTAGGGGAGGGTGTCCCTGGCTATGGCAGCGGGGTTGGAACTAGATGATCTTCAAGGTCGCTTCCAAGTCAAACCCTCCCGTGAAATGTTAAAACTCATGACCGATGAAATTAAGGCTGACCATTTGCAGCAGCAGCCCAGTGGCTGGCAGAAGGTGACCAGGATGGTCTCTCTGCCCCTTTAATGGAAAATCATGTAAATACCACGGCCAAGTGCAAATGGGGCTGATACTTTGGAAAGTACAGTAATTAAACCCTATTGAAGATGTTAATCAGGTGGTTTGTGTTGGGCTTTAAGGCTTTAATTGCCAGGCAGAAGTTCCCAGCCTGAAGGGATTTGTGTGCCTCCATCCTGGCTTAGCTGATGTCTTCTTAGCAGCAGAGGTTTGGTGTTGGGGTTGTCTTGCCTGGGTTCCTCTTTCAGGCTCACTCTCCCTTGTTGTCAAGATTCCTTTATTACCTGGATTTTCTGTGGCTCTTAGGCTGTCACAGTGACACACTAGGAAGGGAGTGGTGTGAATGTTACTGCTTTCAAAGGACTTTCCAATGGCCAAGTAAATACAATGAAATTCAGAAATAACTTGGACATACTGGTCCGTACCACTCTGAGAGACAAGTGGAAAGGGACTGGGCATCACAATGTCTGGGAAAGGATTTTTGGAAACAGTTGGGATGAATCAGGGGTAGATAATAAGATCTCTGCTGTTGCAGCATCCTGACAGCTCTGGTGCTGGTGGGAATAGCTCCTCAGGGTCTGGGGGAGCTGGGTGTGGAGTTGATTCCTTCAGTGGCAGTGAGTGCGCAGTTTTCCAGCTGAGGGAGCAACTTTCTGTGCCTGGGCAGAAGACACAGCACACATGGTGGCACAGATGGAGCTGTGGTGTAGATTTCTCCCGTAGGCAGTGTCCTTCCAGCTGGAGCAGGTGATGGTGTGACCAGCAGTGGCCATGGGTCTGAGTCAGGCTGTCTTATCTCTGTTGTGAGTGCAAACATCTCTGTAAGCGGAGCTGCAACAGGAGCTGATCTCTGCAGATAGCAATCTGTGTGTCTGGGCACATCTGGCCTCACCGGGACAGAAGGCTCTGTGGCTGCATGGGGATATTTCTCCTTTCAGCAGTCTGTTGTCTGAGAGTGCTCTTCAGGCAGCAGAACCAGCAGCATGCTCTTAGCATTCACTTGCAGGGATGTGATGCTGGCAGAAGGAGAAAGCAAAAGGATATTTTCACAAATTCTTCATAGAAAGGGTTGTCCAGCCCTGGCACAGGCTGCCCAGGGGAGTGGCGGAATCCCCATCCCTGGAGGGATTTAACAGATATGTGGATGTGGCACCTAGGGACATGGGTTAGTGGTGAGCTTGGCAGTGTTGGGGGAACAGTTGGGCTCAATGGTCTCAGAGGGTCTTTTCCAACCCAAATGATTCCATAATTCTATGCCATATCCTGCGGGGTGCCAAGGCTGGTTTTGTGCAGCTCCTCAGATGAGTTTACTGGACCATTGGATAATGCAGGAGCTGCAGCCTGACCAGTGTTAGCCATGTGCAGGGCTGTGTCGATCCAAATCCCCATAAGACTGCAGGTGAATTGTCCCTGCTCTCTATCACTCTGCTGGGTGGTTCTTCAGGTATTTTTCCATGCAGTTTAAAGAAATAAACATTGGATCTCGTATGGATTCTGTGAAAATTTGTTCTTCAAGTATCAAACTTTTTTGGAGCAAGGTCCTGTTGTTGACCTGCCCAGATAGTTCATTACCATTAAACTTTTAATTGTAACCCTGGTAAAGAGAGCATAAACCTTCTGTTGGTGCTGTGATCATTTGCAGTGGTCACAGCCTCCTGAATCACAGTTGGGAGCTACAAATGAAGGCTGCCAGTTACAATTCTATTCTTTTAGCTATTAGATCTCTGTCCAAGTGCCTGATAACAGTTCAGAACATCCAGAGCCAGGGCACCAGCACTGGTCACACTTTCTGTCAAAAAAAGGATGGTCAAATTGTCCACCCAGATCCATTACTTGTGTATCATACCACCACTTGAGTCAGAAGAGTTCACCAACATACTTCTGTGTAGAGCTTGGCTGAAGCCATCTGCCTGTTGGCACTCATTCCCCAGTCTCAGTCAAATAAGGCAAGTAGTTCAACTGGAGAGGAATACAAACTTTTTATTCAGATGATGTTTATCTGGCTGGCTTCTCCAGTCCGTGGGGAGAGCTGTGTTCAGCTGTGTTCAAGATATGAGCCAAAGTTTAGGCAGTGGTACTGCTGGTTGGAAATAACTTTAGGATCATCATACCTTATATCGTAGCATTGAAGGGTTTAGTTGGGAGGGAACTTCAAGACCATCTAGTTCCAACCCTTCTGCCATGGACAGGAACACCTTCCACTAGACCAGGGTGCCACAAGGCCTGTCCAGCCTGGTATTGGACACTTCCAGGGATTAGACAGCCACAGCTTCTCTAGGCAACCTATGCCAGGGCCTCACCACCCTCACAGGCAAGAATTTCTTCATGATAACCCATCTAACCCTGCCATCTGTCAGTGGGAAGCCATTCCCCCTTGTCCTGTCACTCCATGCCCTTGTCCAAAGTTCTTCTCCAGGTCTTTTGGAGCCCCTTTAGGCCCTGGCTGGAGCTCTGAGTTCTCTCTGGAGCCTTCTCCAGGTTGAACACACCAGGTGTCTCAGTATATGAGAGTATTTGTTCCTTTGGATAAGTTTCTGGTGAAACCACTGTGAAGGTTTCCAACGACGTGGAAGAAGGTTGGCAAGACACCCTAGGTAAACCCGTGAGTGTCCCCTGGGCCAGCATTCCTTCCTTCCTTTGTTTTTCTCCAACTGTAGGGAGAGGAATATAGTTTGTTTACCTCCTTCTCACTTGTTCATCCCAGAACTCTTAAACATCTGACAACATTGCCGCCAGAGCAGACCAAGAACAGGAAATTTGGAAAGGCTTTCCGAGTTCGGATGTGTACCTCTCCAAGTCCTTAAAGAGGCAGTCTGACTTGTTTAGTGCATGCAGGCTGTCACAACTGACCTTGATTTCCTTGTCTGGGATTCTGGGGCGAATTTTGAGACTTCAAGTGTGGTGCTTGTACAGGTGGAACATGGCTGGTGTGTTCACTTGTGTCTCTCCCAGCAGGGAGTTTAATAACAGCTCTTCCCTGTTACACCTGTGTGAAGGATGCACTGTGCAGGGACAGCCTCACCTAGAAAGGAAGATGGAAAAGCCTCAGTTTGTGAAAAGGGAGAGGGATAAGCCAAGGGGCAGAGAGCTGACTCCTGTGTGGTCCTCCCTGCTTTCTGAAGCCTTGACCCATGGTTGCCCTACCTTGGTACCAGCAGCACCTTGCTCCTGCGGGAAAAATGGGTTTATGATCATGGATGTGGTTGTGTAGAGGGACCTTTTATGCAGGCAGACAGTGACAGGACAAGGGAAAATGGCTTCAAACTGACAGAAGGGAGATCTAGATTAGATATGGCAAAGAAATTCTTCCTTCAGAGGATGGTGAGGCCTTGGCACAGGTTGCCCAGAGAAGCTGTGGAAACCCCATCCCTGGAAGTATCCAAGGCCAGCTTGGATGGGGCTTGGAGCTGCCAGGTACAGTGGAAGATGTCCCTGCCTATGGCAGAAGGGATGGAACAAGATGGTCTTCAAGGTCTCTTCTAGCCCAAACCTTTCTGTGAATCATTCTGTGATTCTATGACTTGAACTTGCAGGGTTTAGAGTTTGTATCATCCCATTTAACTTGAGCACTGCAAACTTTGTGTCTGAATTCTGAACTTCCTTGTTTCCTTGTGGTCTGCAGAGAGAACTATCATTTCATACTATCTGGGTTAGGCACTTGTTTTAGGATAAGCTAAGTTATCTGCTGCAGGAACCTGTCCCTTGCCATTATCTTGCGAAAGCTGAGAAAATTTTGGAGACAAAGCATGGAGGATAGTTTGGTGCTTAGTATTTTTGGGGGTTGTCTTATTTGTTGTTATGGTGTATAAGAAAACGGCAAAGTATCTGTGGGTGACATGGGCTTTGGAGATCCACTGAGCTGCTTCTGAAGCTTAATGGGTACTTTGCAGCCAAAGGATCCAAATGTCATTGGAATTCAGGTTTATCAGCTTTTCTGCTGATTGGTTCTTTGGGAATTAGACTGGATAGAATAAATAAATAAACAAACAATAAAGAAAACAAGATGTTGGCATTGCAGCCTTTGAAAGGAGTGGGATTGCTGTCAGTTGGATGTTTGTTTAAGTTTGGTCACCTGTGAGAGACTGTATTGAATCAACTTCATGTCGGGTCTTCTGGGCTGTGCTGGAGCAGGTGCCTGCACAGTAAAACATTCTCCTTTCCCACATTAGCTCCAGGATGCTTGGGGTGCTCTCTCCGTGTCTGCTTCCTGACCATATCTCTCCCCTCTCCAGGTTGTTGCAAGAAGGCGCAGATGTGAATGCAAGGCACAGGCTTGGCTGGACGGCTCTCATGGTGGCAGCCATCAGCAGGAATTCCAGGTACATGCATCTCGTATCCTGGTGACTCACTTCAACCTTTTCCTAAAGCCATACTGAGCTTCATAAAGAGTTCCCGTAAAGTTTAGGATGTGTTGTGGAGCTTAACCCAAGGGAGCTTGTCACTCTCCCTGTGCCACTGGATATCACTCTCCCTTTTGGCCATGGATGAGCCCATACCTGTGGGATGTCATTGTGGTGGGTACCCCAACAGCCAAAATCAGTCCCCGAAGAGCTGTCCCATCCTTTATCGCTGGTGGGGCCATAGCTGGGGCTTTCATTCAAGCCTTTCTGGAGCAAAAAGGCTGAATGCTGTGCCCTTGCTCCACAGTTCCCATGATAATCACTCTGGCTTCTTGTAACCTTTTAAAGACACTCTTAAATATATTCAGTCTACAACTAAATTCAATTAGGGTTTTTTTTTATTTAAGGAAAAAAAGAGAAAAATCCAATTTTGGAAAATGTGGGACAGACGGGAGAATGAGCTTTGATGTTACAACCTCTCAGGGATGCTTTACTTAGTCACAAGTTCATAAGCAAAAAAGCTTAATTACTTGGGAAAACACAGGATTAAAGCAGTGCACAAAGGCTAAATATCCGCTCTCGGGTGACACTATTCCAATCCATGTGCTGAGTTCGTGTGTGGTGCAAACTTTGATGTGTGCTATGACAAGCTGAAAGTCGTGACCTCCTCAGGGAGCTCCTTAAGACAGGCCCAGAGGTGGCGGCTTGGGACTGTTTGTTTAACTTTGATGTCGAAGCAGCAACGGGCCCTGTTATTTGCCTGTCCACGAAGGGATGGGCTTGGGAGCCTCCCACCTTTCCCAGTGGACAATGGTCAGCAGCAGAGTGTGACGACTGTTGACCATTCCAAGTGACTGGTGAAGCAGAACAGGGCTTCCCGAGTTGCAAAGGCTAGAAGGAGACAGGGAGAAAGGCTGTTCATGGGACAATAATTACGTAAAATCAGGTCTAAAATCAAGTGGAAATGCTAATGAAAACATCTTGGCAGTAAAAAATGTGCGGACCCTGGACTCGTCCCTGCTGAGAGGGCAGAGCCATCACTGCATCTGTCTTTGTTGTGTACCTGGCCAAAAGAAAAAGGTTTTACCCGTGTTGAGCAAATTCTGTTTATTTTTCCCACATTTTGGATGAATACTGACTTAAATTGAAAATTAAGAAGACCTTGAATACCTGATGCTCAGTAGAATTTGTTTCCATATAGCAGAAGAATAATTAGATGCTATTGGACTTGATGGTCTTAAAGGTCTTTTCCCACCTTAGTGATTCTGATTCCATCCTTTATGGAGGCAAACATAAATGCAAGCCAGACTTGTTCCATATGTAACAGCTCCTGGGTTGTGCCACACGAGGTTTTGGCCCTCGGTCCTGTTTCTAGCATTGTAGTGTCCACAGTGCAGAGTGGGAAATGCACTGAGCTGGAGCATGACCCACAGAGAGTTTGAAATTCCTTACAAATGGTTTGCTAATGGACATAGTCCACAGGGTCAACCATGTAACTCAAACTAGATATTGTGGCCAGGGTGAACTGGGGAAGGGAGGAGTCAGAGGCACAAGATGCCAGATGATTCTGTAAAAAGTTATGTTCTAAATCTGCTTTCTCCAGCCACAGCAGCAGAACCATGGGTTGGAAGGGACCTTGAAAACTGTTCAACTTCCACCCTTCTGCTGTGGGCAGGGACACCTTCCGCTAGACCAGGTTGCTCCAAGCCCTGTCCAGCCTAGCTTTGAACACTTCCAGGGATGGGGTTGCCACAGCTTCTCTGGGCAACTTGTGCCAGGGCCTCACCACCCTCATTTCTTCCCAGTATGCCTTCTAACCCTGCCCTCTGGCAGTGTGAAGCCATTCCCTTGTCTGGTTGCCTGCGTAATCCACCCCATGTGGTGGATTTGGAGTTATTATGACTTTTGGTCCTTAGCCCCTCAGGCCAGTAGCCTCTGGAGAGGTGAGCTGGGCTGTCCCTAACTCAGAGATGGCCAAGGTGCAGCCAGCTGAGCAGGACCTGCAGGTACTGTTTGCCTGCAACTAGACCAAAGTCATTCCAATGTTTAACTTACTGGCTCTCTCACCACCTCCTCTTTTATGGCTACTGATACCTGCACAGGTACCTCAGCATGGTTTTGAAGGGCTGGGATGCTGGGAACTGAGATGAGTGTTTTCAGCTAATAAAAAGGAAGCCTTCAGCCTCAGATTGCTGCCTTTCCAAAGGTGTTTTTCAGAGGAGAATGACGTTTTCAGTCTCTGCTGTGCCGCTGGAGATTTCTGTGACCTGTCCTTTAGCTTTGTCATGTTTCCCAATTTCCACAGCCCTCACTCTTCCAATTAGACAGCCCCAGTCCATCTGTTTAATTT
Organism: Acanthiza pusilla; assembly: GCA_036630365.1. NCBI lineage: Eukaryota > Metazoa > Chordata > Aves > Passeriformes > Acanthizidae > Acanthiza > Acanthiza pusilla. The sequence goes on along the minus strand of JAXCHO010000027.1, from coordinate 18,468,858 downwards.
AATTCCAGAGGCACTGCTTTAATGATTTCTGTCAGTTGCCATCAGCTACAAGATGAAATCCCGTGTGCTGGAAGGCAAGTTTGGGGTCTGTCTTTTCTTTTTAGAGTAAAACAATGATCATCTCCTTACTCTTGGAAATGTCTTGTATCCAAAATGTGGGGAGGCATTAAGATGCGTTCTGCAATATTCCCACAGATGGGTGTCTAAGAGGAGACTGGTGTCTATGTGGGAGTGGAGATACGGTTGTGGATCTAGTGGGACATTTAGGGATCGGTTCCTTTTTTACATGAGAGGGAGTCAGCATCTGAATTCTTTGGCTCCATGATGATACAGGTTGTAATTGAGTCGTGGACTAAAGACACATCAGCTGTTACCATGTTTACAGGAGCAAAATGCTGTAATTCCCATTGCTGGGGGAATTACCATAGCATTGGCATATTTTTAGTATTTAAGCTTTAATTAAATGCATACTCAGAGCTTTGTGGCATTTGTGTATTTGTTAAAATAAGCAATAAAGCTATCATAAATGAAACCCCAAAGCAGGATGGACTTCAGCTGTGTGTCTGTATTTTGTAACATAGTGACCTTTTCTATATCCAGCTCCTCCGGTTTTTATCATTTCCACAGAAATAAAGTGACAGTGAAATATCAAGTCGTCTTCTCAGTCTCCTCTGAGGTAGAGAACTGCTTGTGTGGAGGGGGAAACTAAGGCACAGAGCAGCATGGAAAGTCTGAATCCCAGGGGGATAAGTTTGGGTAGTTCTAAAAAACACTGGTATCTGCTTCTGCTCCCATTCCATGGCATCAGCACAACTCCTGGGCAGCAATTCTGAAGGAGGGGGCTTGAGCATGAGCGTGAGTCTGAAGAGGAGCAGCTGAGGGAGCTGGGGGCCTCGGCCTGATGGAAAGGAGGCTCAAGGGGGACCTTCTCTCTCTGTGCAACTCCCTGACAGTAGGGTGGAGCCAGGTGGGGGTCAGTCTCTTCTCCCAGGTAGTGAGGGACAGGAAAAAAGGAAACAGCCTCAAATTGTTCCATGGGAGCTTGAGGTTGGCTATTAGGGAAAATTCGTAGCCTGAAAGTGTTGTCAAGCCCTGGAAGAGACTACCCAGGGCAGTGATGGGAGGATTTAAAAGTCTTATGGATGTGACGCTTGTGGACAAGGTTTAGCGGTGGCCTTGGCAGTGCTGGGGGAACAATTGGACTTGATGATCTCAGAGGGGTTTTCCAACCTAAATGGTTCTGTGATTCTGTGATTTTAGGGCTTTCAAAGTTTTCTGCATGGCTCAGGTGATGGGGAGGAGCACCTGGGTACACTCAGGGATTCCTTTCTCAGGGCAGTTCAAGCCTGTGCAAGGCTCTGTAGTGGCTTTCACAGTAGCAGCAGCAGCAATACCTGTGTTTTAAGTGGGCAGAGGTGCTCCAGCCCTCAGAGCATCATTTTGTCCTCCTCTGGACTTACTCCAGCAGCTCTACATACTTGATTTTGAGGGTCCGCGAACGGGAGGCAGCACTGCAGGTGGGGTCCCACCAGAGAGGAGCAGAGGGGCAGAATCACCCCCTCCTCTGCTGCCCATGCAGTGGGATCAGCCCAGGCATGGGTTTCTGGGCTGCCAATATGCTGTCAGGTCATGTTGAGCTTTGTCTTTCTTTTTCATTGGGAGCTTTAGCCTCCAAATTCCTCTCAGCTCTTCCCTACATCATCTACTCCATTTTCGTTTTGCGGCTTTGGCAAAAGCACACCCTGCACACCCTTTCTTCTTCTACCTTCCTCTTCAGGTCTGGATCTCTCTGCCTTTCTTCACCTTTGCTTCTCAACACCTTTCTTACGGGAATAACCAATGTCAGGTGACTCCTCCCTGAGCCTCAGGTCTCAGTGTTGGCCCAGCGTGGCCTTGTCCCATCACTTGCCCTCCTCCAGCCCTACTTAGGGAGAGGAGTCTAGAAGTAGTTTGCTCCCTGCCTCTGTGTACATTGCTGGGAATTGTGCCTCTTCCACATGTGCCTTGAAGATGCTACGTGGATGTTTTGTATTGGTAATGACAAGTCCTCATGTATAGTAATATTCTAGTGGGTTTGTCCTGAGATTGGTGAAGGGTGACTGATCTGGAGCTGTTCCCTGTCTACAGGCAGTGACATGATGAACTGGTGCAGTCTTATTATCTATATTAGGTACATACATCTGTTCCATGGGGTTTTTTTCACTCCTTTCACTTCAGGCAACTCATTCAGAGCTGTCTGCAGTGGAGCTGGAGAAATGTCTGAGTACCTTTGGATGAACGTATGGCCTAATGCATCACCTGCCAGAGAGCTGGGGAGTTGGGTGTGGGTTTCAGCTGTGATGACAGAACATTTGGAGGGCCTGATCCTACAAACTGGGGCATTGGCTTTTAGCCACTCCCTTTCTGGGTGTTTTTGATGAACAGTGACCACTTGGCTGTTCTTGCAGCTGTTCCCCACACTTCTGTCTTGGCAATGCCTCCATCTCAGATCTCTGGGCATGAGCATCCCTCTTTTCAGGGATGAACACCATCTGATGTCTTGCAGCTCAGGCACAATGTGATACTGTCAGTTTAACAGGTTCCTGCACCTCTCCAAGCCACAGAAATGGCTTCTCTTCACATTTTCTTACTGCTTCAGGCAGGCACCAGGGCTTTTAACACTCCTCAACTCCCTTGTGTACCTTCACCGTGCCTCTGAAACATGATTCACCCATATCACACTCTTAAAGAAAATGGAACAATATAATATTTACCATCCTTCAAGATTTTTTTTTCCTTTTCTGGATTCCCTAATCCCTTCTATCCCTTTTTGAGGAGTCAGTCATTTTCATCTGGGTCGATAATAAAACATCAAAGCATGAGGGATTGCTGCGGCTGCCTGGCTGTCTGTGCCATGGGTAGTTGTAAACATGCTCCTGTGAAGGCACACATCCACATTTAGCCTCATCTGAGCAGCAGCTCCTCCCAGCCCTCCTGTCCTGCTGAGTTTTACACAGTTAAGATATAACCACACAAGGATCTTCTTTGTGTCCAGGCAGGACACGTGGCTCCTGCCAGAGCTCAGGGCAGCCGCATATCAAAACCCGCCCAGGCATTTGCATTGTGCTGATAACACACGGTCATGGGGATCACCAGGCTTCTTGATTCACCAACCCCAGCTGCCGGCGCTTTGGTCCAGGCACAACGTCTCTCTTGACGCAGCCCCAGTCACCTCCCGCCATCTCACCATTGATTTCCCCACCCCCTGTATTGTATATATGTATTTATTTATTGAACAATATGTTGGTCCAGCCATTACAAGCAGAAAGCACTTTCCCCAATTGATTGAACTGCCCAGCCAACTCTAGCTCAGCATTGCCCTCTGAGTCATCACCAGGGTCAATTTGGATTTATATTCATGCTGATGAATAGGCTCTGCCTCTAATCCAATCAAAACTTGATCAGCAAATTAAAACTCAGCTTGTTGAGGCTGTTGAGCACAGGTGAGCTATGGAGGGAAGCTGGAGCAGCCCAGCTGGACAGTGGTGTCCCACTTCTAGGATCTGGCATGAGGTGTTGTTCTGCCGCAATGCCTCACAGCAAGAGGAGAAACACAGAAAAGATATGGGCCAGATAGTCCTCCATTTGAAACGCACTCATCATGGGATGGTTTGGGTTTGGAAGGGCCTTAAAGCTCATCTCATTCCAATCTCCCTGCCCAATGGGCAGGGAGACCTTCCACTAGACCAAGTTGCTCGAAGCCCCATCCAACTCAGCCGTGAACACTTCCAGGGATTGGGCAGCCACAGCTTCTCTGGGCAACCTGTGCCATGGCCTTACCACCCTCACAGGGAAGAATTCCTTCCCAATATCCCATCTAACCGTGCGCTCTCTGTCAGTTTGAAGTCATTCCGTCTTGTCCTGTCCTTCCATGCCCTTGTCCAGAGTCTCACTCCAGCTCCCTTGGAGCCCCTTTAATCACCTGATTTTGCAAGTCTCTTCCTTTTTCCATTCACATTCACAGGGACATTCACATGCTTTGCACTGCTGAGTACAGTTCCTTTGCATTTTGGTGGCACTGTTACCTTTCCTACAGGGTAACTTGCTTGAATGTCCCATTACCTGCAAATTGGATAGGTACAATCAATAGCTGTGATTCCAGGAACGTCTGGCTGATGGAGAAGTGCCTGGAGGGGTCGGCACATCCCAAAAGCAGGAGATGAGATTGAAAGATGATTGGAGAGGAAGGCTGGATGTGTGTTGTTATTGGACTAGTGCCAGGATTTTGGCATAGCAGATTTTGCCAGGAAGCAATGATATCTGTGTTTATTATTAAACTTGAGCCTCCCAGCCATTGTAAGAGCTATGGAAATGTTTCTTACCACAAGGGAATGTGGTGCAGGGGGTAATTCACAGGAAGAGCAGAGCAGTTCTGCCACCATCACCTGCTGCTTCACTCTTAGACCACCTTGCATTTAGCAGTTGTGGTCCTCTGCTCAACTTCTCACAGAAGGTCATTTCCCAGAGAAGAATACTGAGCATGTAGGCAGTGGATGGAAAGGAATGGGCTTCCTGAGTATCAAAGAGCACATGGAGGTAGTATATGGTGGAGTGCCTGGGAAGAACACTCATTTCAATGTAGTCACTGAGGGCAGGAAGGGCAGATGGATGGAATTACCAAGAAAATGACGAGTCAGCCTATGTTATCATATGACGCACTCAGTACCTGTAGCTCACTCATGGGCCACAATGTTGTGGATTAAAGTCCTACACTGGGACTTGGGATCACTTCCCTTAAAATAAGGCAGATTCAGGGACCTGAAGATATATCATAGCCTGTGAGCTAAAATTGAAGTAGATGGATCACTTTGGTGGTGATAGCCATGAGAACAGGGTCCCAGAAGGGTGGTTTGATGATATCAGAACCTGTACTTCCAAGGACTTGAGTGGTACATGAGGCACAGCTGCCTGGTGGGGATTCTGGAAGCCCTGATGCAAGGATCACAGTAAGTCAGCTGCTAGGGCAAAATCATCAAAGGCTTAGTTGCAGCACATAATTTCTTGCCTGAAGGAGTTGTCCAGCCCTGTCACAGGCCGCCCAGGGCAGTGGTGTCCTCACTGATGTGGCCTTAAGGAACAGTGTAGCAAGACAGTTGTCGACACATCTCTTCTGAACATGGAGCAGGTACTTTGATCAATGTCTTTTCCCTGGCATCATATTGTCTGTTTTCAGACACCCTGATGCCATAATGTGGCGTCAGGGTGTGGCAGGGGGTGCACCACCACAGAGGCCTGAGGATGAGACTGTGAGGTTATGCCTCATTGGAACTGTACTGAAGATTGTGGGTTATCTCACATACTGACCCTTGTAACAAGACCAAAACTACTTAGTCAACTGAGAGAAAATTCAGATTCATTGAAGAGATTTGGGTGGTAGAGAGTGAGCACGTCTGTGATGAGAGGCTGCTCCTGGTGTCATGTCTTCCACTGCTGATGTCTGAAAGCAGGTGAGGTGATCCACCATCAAGAAAGATGTCATCCTGTTGGAGCAAGCACACAAGAGGCCATGAAGATGCTCCAGGGGCTGGAGACAGGCTAAGAGAGGTGGGGCTGTTCAGCCTGGAGAAGGGAAGGCTCCAGGGAGACCTCAGAGCCCCTGCCAGTGCCTAAAGGGGCTCCAAAAGTCCTGGAGAGGGACTTTGGACAAGGGCCTGGAAGGACAGGATAAGGGGAATGGCTTCCCACTGACGGAGAGCAGAGTTAGATGGAATATTGGGAAGAAATTCTTGGCTGTGAGGGTGGTGAGGCCCTGACACAGGTTGCCCAGAGAAGCTGTGGCAGCCCCACATGGGAAGTGGGGCAGCCCCACACTTCCTGGAAGTGTTCCAGGCTGGATTGGGGCAAGCTGGTCTAGTAGAAATTGCACCTGCCCGTGGCAGTGGAGGTTGAAATGAGATGAGCTGTAAGGTCCTTTCTAACCCAAACCATTCCAGGTTTTTATAATCCCCATCCTTAATGCCTGTTCTAAGCCATCAGGTATCTAACTTGATCATGACTGTGCAACTTGATCCATTCAAGAACCTCTGCATTGTAGCATGCTCCTGATGACTGAAAAGGGGAAGGGTCATATTTGGAAATTACTGTTTGTGGAATAAAAGCCAGAACCTCTCAACCTAAATATTATAGAACAAAGGACATTGTTGAAATATGGATATAAATTAAATATGGATATAAATAGATTACAGATATAAATGATCTCTGTATGCTCACAGGGATTCCCTGAGAGTGGAGCCAGGTGGGGGTTGGTCTCTTCTCTCAGGTAAAAGTGACAGGATAAGAGGAAACAACCTCAAGTTGCACCAGGGGAAGTTTAGGTTGGATATTGGGAAAATTTCTTCCCCAGCAAGGTTGTCCAGCTCTGGTGCAGCCTGCCCAAGTCAGTGTTGGAGTTCCCATCCCTGAAGGGATTAAAAACGTTTGGATGTTTGACATGGGGATGTAGTTTAGGGGGAAAGATGCCTAAGATTTTTAGCTTTTCATACTTTTCATATATTTGTACCTTTATAGATTTTTAAAGCATGGCTGTAGCTTCTTTTCCTTTCTTTCCTCCCTCCATTTAGGAACAATAAGCTAACTTTATAATACATTCCTAAACATAGTTTAGTCTTACTCTGAGAAGAGAACCAACTACAAAGACGTTCTGTTTTCCAAGCAGAATCTGGACCAGGCATAACAATAGTGGGGCAAAAGAAACCTCTGGACTGCTTTCAGTGGAGCAAGACCCCAGAAATTATTACCTAACCACCTAACCTTTAATTGGACAGTATATGATAAGTATACTAATTGATTAACCTTACAAAAATCATAGAATTACTATACCATGTGCAATTTTCACTATATTGTGTACATGAAAGCTTTCAAGTAAAGGTTTGCTTCTGTAGATCTTAGAGGGCTTTTCCAACCTAAACAATTCCCTGATTCTGTCCCCTGCCCCACATCCTGGTGCTGTGCTCACTAGAGGTGACTCTGTCCATGGTGAGGAGCGCACCAGTGCCGGTAAGGAGCCGGCCTCTGTTGTACCGTGCTCAAATAATAAAATAACCACCTTTGATTCTGCTAATGCATTTATAGGGTAAATGGGAGAGGAGCTTAAGTTAAATTCCAGATGTGACTTGACAAGCCACAGCCTGCAGGTACATGTCAGTCAGGCTGCGGCACACATCGCTGTCAGCCTGTGAGCCATGTCACTGGTGATGAATGCTAACAAATGAGTTACTGTCTAGTTGTCATGGGAAGCCTGCATGCTGGAAAAAAATTAAGAATTAACTGGCTTCAAGCTGCTTTCAGAAGGGATGAGAAATCTAATTCTGGCCTGATGATTGTTTGGATTCAGAAGCAGAGAGTGAGGACTTCCACACCAAAACTGCCTGGGCAGTGTGTCTCATTCTGCTTCAGGATGTTCATATTGTGCAACATTTGCTGGCAGCCCAAAATCCAGCGTATTCTGGACTGAACCCCTGCACCATGGGCAGCAGGGCAAGGGAGAGGATTCTGCCCCTCTGCTCCACTCTAATGAGACCCCACCTGCAGAGCTGCATCTGGGTCTGGAGTCAGAAGTATAAGAAGTTGCTGGAGCAAGTCCAGCAGACACCAAGGAGATACTCCAAGGTCTGGAGCACCTCTGCTCTGGAGACAGGCTGGGAGAGCTGGGGTTATTCAGCCTGGAGAAGGGGAGGCTTCAGTGACACCTTAGGGTTCCTTCCAGTGTCTAAAAGAGATGTAAAGTTCAAGTTATAGAATCACAGAATCATGGGATTGTTTGGGCTGAATGGGTCTTAAAGCCCATGTCATTCCACCACCTGCCATGGGCAGAGACACCTTCCACTAGACCTGATTGCTCCAAGTCCCATCCAGCCTGGCCTGGAACACTCCCAGGGATGGGATGGACCCAGCTTCTCTGGGCAACCTGTGCCAGGGCCTCACCACCTTCACAGGGAAGAATTCCTTCCCAATATCCCATCTAACTCTGCTCTCTGTCAGTTTGAAGCCATTCCCCCTCATTCTGTCCTTCCATGCCCTTGTCCGAAGTCCCTCTCCAGAACTTTTGGAGTCCCCTTTAGGCCCTGGCAGGGGCTCTAAGGTCTCCCTGGGGCCTTCCCTTCTCCAGGCTGAACAGCCCAACTCTCTCCAGGTGAGGCCTGTCTCCAGAGCAGAGGTGCTCCAGCCTTCTGATTATCTTCAGAGCCTCCTCTGGACTGCTTCCTGTGGAAGTTGTTTGCACTTCTTGTGATGGTAGGATGGCACTTTTAGTATTAGAGGTGCAGGTACTGTACAATTGCCTCTGAAAAGCAGTGTCGTTTTGCTTCCCTTAATCTGCAGAGTGTTAACAATAATCTTCCTTTTTTCAGGGACAGGGGTGACCTTGGAGCCAAGGTCTGTGTCTAGGAATATGGCTTGTGCTAGGGGCATGTTCTGTCCACATCTCCTCAGGAGGATTACGTATCCCTACAGTTTCACCCATTCCACCAGTGCTTCCCCAATCTCATTCATTTTAAAATATGCTGGTAGAGCTCTCTTTGTTGAAATGTTCAGTTATGGTTGTGCATTAACTTCCCTGGAGTATTAACATTCCCAGGAATATTTGAGGAGGGATTTCTGAGTACTTTGCAGTCTCTGAAGGGCTTTGATTCCCCATCTACTGCTCCTGCCTTATTTTCCTTCTGTTTTGTGACAGTGTGGTAAAGGCCCTGCTCACAGCTGATGCAGATCCAAACCTTGGGGATGATTTCAGCAGTGTGTATGAGACTGCCAAAGAAAAAGGCCTCCATTCCTTGGAAGGTAAGGTAGTTTGTGTGTATCTACCAACATTTGCTTTTCAGGGCCCAAAATTTTGTTTCCTGATCAGACATCATGGGGTTTCTTTAGAGCTTGTTTCATCTTCTTCCATTTAAATGCAAAGTAACTGATGGTACTTGAGTGAGTGTATGTCTGAAGAGGAAAGAAACCTTACGTAGATGTTATATAGAAGCAATCCTTCAATTTCCCAGAGATAAACTGGTTTTAGATAACCAGAGCATAATACAAAGTCACAGATAGGAACATCATTCCATTGACCCACATGCAGCTACATCCTGTGGAAGGAGAAGGGTTCAATGCAGTGTATTCCACCAGCAGCCTTAATCCAGATCTTATCAGGAGCTGCAAAATGCAGAAGGACTTGGCCAATTGAAATAAAGCTGAATGATGTAAGTGGTTACAGTGACTGCTGCTGGGTTTGGTCAGGCATCAGTACCAGCTCTCAGCTCCAGAAGCCTTTCCATGGAAACAAGGTCATTTTCTGCAGAGTCACATCATCTCATTATGGATATTCTTGGCAGATCTCAGGTTCCGCTCTCACCCCTTCATTATCCCCATCACTGGGATGTTGATGCAGACTCAGAATCATTGATTCATGGGATGGTTTGGGTAGGAGGGGACCTTTAAAGCCCATCCAGTCCAACCCCTGTCATGATATGGGTACCTTCCACTAGGCCTGGTTTCTCAGACACCTACTTTGTTTATTCAGACCTATTTAAATTATTGTCCATTTTTTATGACAATAAATGGTGGTAAAATTTTCTTGGGTTTGTGATTATCGGGATATGTCTGGATTCTTGTTGCCCAGCTGTGCTTCGGAGTAGCCAGCTGCATGTTCAGGGACTCTTCTATTCCTCACGCTGGCAGGAATGCTGATAAGACTCAACCCCCCTAAAATGTCCCTGTCTTTCCTTCCCTATTCCAGAGGCCTTTTCCCCATCCAAGTACTGTGCTGACCTGCCAACCTCACCTGTGAGCTGGCAGGCCACAGGATGTTTCCCAGACGTCCCCATTGCTGTGCCAGAGCCCAGCCAGCCTCTGGGACTCACATTCCCTGGTACGGCTTTATCCACAGTGGCTGCATTTGTGTGTGCTGACCTGCTTGGAAGTTAAACCTTGTCCTGGCTGTTCTGAGTGGAAAATGGGAGGAAGCCGCACAGTTTGTTCAGGGCCTCACTCTGCATAGCGTGGTTTGCGGAGCCTGAGTCATAGAGTCATAGAATAGAATCATGGAATCATTTAGGTTGGGAAAGCCCTTCCAGACCATAGAGTGCAACCATTCTCCATGCACTGCCAAGGCCACCACTAAACCATGTCTCCAAGTGCCACATCCACATGACTTTTAAATCCCTCCAGACTCCACCATTGCCCTGGGCAGCCTGTGGCAGGGCTTAACAACACTTTACATGAAGAAGTTTTTCCCAATATCCATCCTGAACCTCCCCTGGCACAGCTTGAGGCAGTTTCCTGTTGTCCTGTCGCTTGTTCCCTGGGAGAAGAGCCTGACCCCCATCTGGCTCCACCCTCCTGTCAGGGGCTTGTAGAGCGCAAAAAAGTTCCCCAAGCCTCCTTTCCTCTAGTTTGAGCCCCATCAGCTCCCTCAGCCACTCCTCACCAGACTCATGCTCCACGCCGTTCCAAAGCTCCATTGCCCTTCTCTGGACATGCCCCAGTGCCTCAATGTCCTTCTTGCAGTGAGGGACCCAGAACTGAGCCCAGGTGTGGCTTCAGCAGCACCCAGGACAGGGTTACTTCCCTCGTCCTGCAGCCACACCATGGATGCTGTGAGACACGGTGACATTATCCACAGGCCTGTCTGTGCTTTTGACTCAGTGCTAAGAGACGAAAGCTCTGTGAAAGCCTAATGATGGTGTAATATTTGAACCTTTCATAACGCACAGGTTGAGTTAAGAAGATGGAACAGTGAGGTGACAGCTTTGACAGGGCATTATTCTGTATTTTTAAAAGCTCCCTGCTCTCATCCCTCACTGTGACCCACCCGTGCAGCAGACCTACTCCTTGATGGGAGAGAGAGGGTACATAGATCACATCCCTATAGCAGGGAATGCAAAATGTATGAAACTACATTAAAAAATGAGCAATAGAATGCCAATACATAATGCATGTACATAGACTTTATTTAAGATAAAGTATATCAACCAAGAAAGTTAATTGTTTTTGTCTGCATTCATCCCTCTATAATGTTATATATTTTGGGGTGAAGAAAAGATAAGGCCACTCCATAAGAAGTTGCATTAATTCTTTGGTTGACATGTTTTATTAAAAAGAATAAATTCAGTTGCGTTTTTAAAAAGAGAGAGAGAAACTGCCTTTGTTTTTTCCCTTTTTTTTTTAGACATTTACATATTTCGTGTATAAATATTTTTTCATAAAAACATCCAAATCGAGAGGGTATGCTCCACAACCACTGCAGAAAATATATTACAGACATTTATATGGATGGCAGGAAGGGAGACAGAGGGCTGAAAATTTCCAGGCACCCAGTGATGGATGGTGGATGAGGCTTCCCCTGACGCTTTATTGAGTTTCCGATGATTATCTCTCTCGGAGACATTTTTTACGGATGACGGCCGAGCTGTCACAACGGACCATGGGGGAAAAAACCCAACAATAATAACACTTTAATCTCTTTACTGCACTGCTCCCTAGTATCTCAGATTCATCTTCCCTGACGCACGCAGTTCATTATCCTGCTCCTCCCTGGGTAGGAAATGACGACAAATAAATAAATATACATACTCACCCTGTATGCTTGGAGAAAGGACCCAGGGAAGGAAAGGAGCCAGGGCATTAATTGATCTTCCTGGAGGGACTGTGGTTCATTAGTGGAGATGCTAGGCTTGGACGGCATCAGGTATTCATCACAGCATTTCTCTCTTCTGAACTTTTCAAATCTCCTGAAAATCTTTTGATGGCTCTTAGGAGGGACCGTGAAGAAGTCCCTGCAGCCCAACCGCTTTCCAGCTCTGCATGCTTTGCCGGAGCACAGTATAAGGTGCTCAGAGCACTTGAAAGCTCTACCTGTCCCTGAACCTGAGTCTGCTGAGTTTTGGGTACAGACCCTTTCACCAAGGAGCTGGATACACATCTTGGAGTAGAATTTGGCCCACCAGGTGGGTGGTTTTCATTTGGATGGAGACAGCACAAGCCAGCCCCCACCGTCACTCATGCTCCATGGTGGGGCAGGTATTTATGGGGCTTCCTCTGGGCAAGCTGTGCCATTGCCTCACCACCCTCACAGGAAAGAATTTCTTCCCAATATTCAATCTTACCCTGCCCGCTGTCAGTTTGAAGCCATTCCTGTTTGTCGTGTCGCTGTCTGCCCCGGTAAAAAGTTACTCTCCCTTTTTTTCGTTGATTACTAAAACAAAGAGTTTAAAATCCAGGTTTTCTAAAGCCTAATCCTTAGACAAGCTACAGGAGAGCAGGGGTGCTGCAGGCCCTTCCTGCAGAGCCATGCCCTGCTGAGACACATGGACTTATGTGCTGGAGACTTCCAAAATCAGGAATTTGCTTGAAGGTCAAGCCATAGTCGGGCAGCGTTCTTTCCTGTCACAGCTCCCCTTCTGTTTGCTAAAATAATTACTTAAATTAGATAATGGGAAGAAATTCTTCCCTGGGAAGAAATTTTTGGCTGTGAGGGTGGTGAGGCCCTGGCACAGGTTGCCCAGAGAAGCTGTGGCTGCCCCATCCCTGGAAGTGTCCAAGGCCAGGTTGGACAGGGCTTGGAGCAACCTGGTCTAGTGGAAGGTGTCCCTGCCCATGGCAGTGGGGTGGAACGAGGTAAGCTTTAAGGTCCCTTCCAAGTTAAACCATCCTGTTATTCTACAATAAATGGTTGGAAAAAGGCTGAGGTCTTCGCTCAGGTGTTCTCCACCCGCCTGCTCCCCTGCCTGGGCACTGTGTAGGCAGTCACTGGGATACATGGAAACCATGTTGTCTTCATCTCTGCTGCTGCTTAGTGGAGTGGGGACAATGGCCACCAGAAGTCCCCACTGGGGTCCTGGTGGCCCTGGGAAAAGCCACTAAGCCCTTAAGAAGCTTCCTGCGTGGTGAGGAGTGGGGCAGTCCACGCTGCTGCTACACATCCAGACGAGCAGTTCCGTAGTTATCTCAATGAGCTGAGCTTTCATTCTTTGTCTCCTGCAGTCCTTGTTACCCGGGAGGACGACTTCAACAACCGTCTCAACATCCGAGCCAACTTCAAGGGCTGCACCGCTCTGCACTACGCAGTTCTGGCTGATGACTACCTGACAGTCAAACTGCTGCTGGATGCAGGTGAGTTTTATAGTTCCACCCAGCTCATGGGCCAGGAGCACTTCTGAGTCAGCCCATCCCACAAAACTTTCAGGCTCAGATGCAGGCCACACTCTGTCGCTGTCACAATTTGGTGTGATTCGCTGTTTGCTTTGATCTGTTTACGTTTTAGTTTCTGTGTTCCCATTCATCTCCAGTGTTTTTTCTCATGTGCTTTTGGTGGCTTTTCTCATTCTTAGTCATTGAGGTTTCCCTTTCCTCCTGCAGTTTAGCAGCCAGAGAATCATAGACTCCTGGAATGGTTTGGATTGGAAGATCATCCAGTTCCAACCCCCTGCCATGGGCAGGACACCTTCCACTAGACCAGGTTGCTCCAAGCCTGGCCTTGGACACTTCCAGGGATGGGGCAGCCACAGTTTCTCTGGGCAACCTGTGCCAGGGCCTCACCAACCTCATAGCCAAGAAATCCTTCCCAATATCCCATCTAAGCCCACTGTCGGTGGGAATCCATTCTGCCTTGTCCTGTCTCTCCAGACCCTTGTCCAAAGTCCCTCTGCAGCTGTCTTGGAGCCCCTTTAGGCCCTGGTAGGGGCTCTAAGGTCTCCCTGGAGCCTTTTCTTCTCCAGGCTGAACAACCCCCCACTCTCTCAGCCTGTCTCCAGAGCAGAGGGACTTCAGCCCTCAGAGAGCTTTCGTGACCTCCTCTGGCCTTGCACCAGCAGTTCCACACCCTTCTGATGTTGGGGGCCCCATGGCTGGACTGGGTGCCCAAGATGCCTCAGCCGGTGTCTGCTTAGCATTTTGACCATTTCCCTCTTGCAGTATTTACTCAGTTCATCTCTCATATCCTGGATGTCCCTGTGTGGAATGGAAGAGTCCCTGGTATACCAGTAATGGATCTACTCTGTAGACAAGGCACAGGATAGGTGCTGGTACCCACATGAAATGGTGGACGCTCAAGTACTGTTGGCACCAGGGCAATACAGCTCTTGTGAGAATTGGTAGGAATTAGCTTGTGCAGTTACTGATCCTTCTGGTTAAACCACAGGTCCTTCTGGTTAAACCACAAATCTCCTCATGGATTCTGCTTCACTCCCATCTCTTGTATACTTGCCTGGGCAGTCTGTTCACTGCTCAACTTTCTTCTTAGGGAAAAAGCTTATCAGTGCTAGTGGAGTAGAATGAGAAGAGGCATTTAGCCAACAGAATAGGGATGTGCTGCCATGACAACAGTTTTTGTATGTACCCTCCTGCTGCTCCTTCTGGGAGGATATTTGTGGCTGCTGTGCTGTTCTCCAGAGCTGGCATCTGCTTAGTGTGTACCTGCACCTGCACAGTGCTTTTACATTGTTCCTCAGACCACCAAGCTGGTTCATAGTTCTGCTTTCCTCCAGATGTGATGGCTTTGGTCCCCAACATTCCTTCTTCTCCAGCAATTTCAACAGCTCTCCTCCCTGCGATGTCCCCAAAGTCACCTGGAGATGAGCCAGCTGCAGCAGCACTGTGCCTGCCTCAGGTGTGTGCTGCCAGCAGCCTCTGCCAGGTGCAACGTCAAGTGGCCACCTGTCCCAGCCTGGCCCTGCCAGAGACAGGCTCACTAGGGTGTGGTTGACCAGTCGCTGGTTTTTGCAAAGATTTGAGGAATGTTGTTGTCTTTGTGGTGTGGGCATCTCAGAAGTTAATTCTTGGGAAGCAGACAAGTACATAATGGTATGTGCTCACATAAGGCTCATTCTTTAAGAAAGCAGCTAAAAAGATAATGGAAAGTAGCATTTGTGATGGCTAAACATCCCCAGAAGGGATGTGGAAAAATAATTGTGGCAACTTTGAACCTTGATACTCAACTGTACTATGTACTATGTACTTATTATCTTTCACAAATAGAAAAATAAGAGTGAAAGGATGAGATTCTTTAGCACTGAACTCCAGGTTGGGGTTTCTCTGGGAGCCTTAGAGATACCAGAACCCCAGCTTCTGGCCATAAATTAACCCAAAAACGAAAGAGCCAATGAAAGAAAATCTATTGCAAAGGCAAGGTTCTTTGGGAATGCTTGCAGGGAAGAGAGCTGAGAAAGCAGGCAGCTGCTCAGGAAGCTATGGGACTGTGTGGACATGGTGGCTTGGAAGTCCTCAGACAAAAATACTGGCCTATATGGGGTCTATCGCATTTTTCTGATAAAGAAACTCCCCCTCCATGTTCGCAGCACATGTGGGCATTGCATGAACATGGAACCTGGCATGGTCCCAGAGCATCTGACTTACTGCATGTCTGTTGCATGGGCCAACAGCACATACTCAGTGGCCACTTGGGCTGCCCTAAGTACAGCTAAAAGATGGGTGCAAATAAGTGAAGTTGGCACTAAAGAATTTTTCCATTCTGAATAAATCATTGTGAGGAGTAAGTCCATCTTATTTCTCCAGCTGTGCCCTGCTTAGCTCTCTGAGTGCTGTTCCAATCCAGTCCTTGCTTCACAGAGGCGACTGTTCTTTATTTCCAGAGATGTTTCTGTATCTGTCCTGGAGCCACTGCCATCCCTGTGAATGGCCCTTTCTCTGCCTGATGCCCACAGAGAGTTCTTTGTTTGTAGCAAAGTGTCTCAGCCCGAAAGAACTCACTTGGATCTCAGAAAAAAAAGCATTTAACAATCTGTGGGACTCTGTTTGTTTGGGTACAAATGGAAGGATTGTGTGAAATCAAAGTGAAAATTCAGAATTTAGCCAGAAAATGTGACGGTCACTCATCACTGTTCCATTCTTAATCCGGCCCCACAGAAATTCTGCTGGGTCAGGTTCAAAAGCCTACACTAAGAGTTCATTTCCAAGTGGAAATCCTTGTCTTGTAGAGCATGCCCCAGTGCCCAGATCCTGGAGATAACAACCCACTGGTCAGGAGCTCCATTTGGTGATGGTGTGAAAGATCCCACTGGAGCCCTGGTAGAATCCTGAGGCTGAGTTCGCAGTATTCCTCAGATTAATCCCTGTTCACCATCCACAATACCCACTTACCCTTTGCAGTCATGGTTAGGATGACGATTTATGAGGATTATTTGCTAAATGTAATAAGCTTCCCCTTTCTGCCATGTGGACTCCGAGCTGCTGGGGTGACAGCAGACCCTTCCCTGCCCTTTCAGCAAGTTTTGGGTGCTGGAGTTGGATTTCCTGATGGGTGCATGACACGAGGATTTCATGGGATTCACTGGGGGTATTCCCCTCCTCCTGGTTCCATGGGATAACAAAGCAGGGGATCTCTGCCTCCTTGTCAGTGTAATCTGGGATGAGCACATGGCCGAGGGGCTTGGCGTGGAGATCGAACACCGTTCAGCCCTTTGTGAGGGTAATGTCCCTGTACTGCCATTGACTTCGCGCACAGGATGGCTCCTGGTTGCTGACATGGAACAGGCTCCCCTTGCTCCCTCCCTACACCTGCCTTTTACTAACTCTCCATTTACTCTCTCTCAAACTTCCTTTGCTGGTGCCCTGCCCTCAGGCCAAAGCCATTAACCGCCCGGCCCCTCTCTGCTCCAGCCACTTCCCTAAGCCCCTGTTGTTTTTTAAGGGAAGCCCCCTGCACTTGCCCCTCACCCCACATCCCTAACCTTTTGTGGCCCATTCAGTGACTCGCTTGACCCCTCCAAGACCTTATAGCCCTGTGGTCAGCATGTGTGTGCCCAGCAGACCGCGAGACGAAGTGGTGGCTCTGTTGTCCTTTCGGGCAGTTGTTGGTGACATTTCACAGTCCCCTGACCTGAGGCGACACCATAAATATCAGTGTTTGGGGAAGGGGTGGGCGAGCACTCGCATCCACAGAGTGCACCAGTTGCTACTGCAGGCACAATCGATTCCAGGGACTTTGTGTTTGGCTCAGAGGAAGGAAGGCTGGGTCGCCAGCTCATTGGTGGCAGAAGTCTCCTTGTTTTAGAGGGAGCTTTTATTATGTCAGTATTTAAATGAAATAGCCAGTGTTAAAAGGTGCAGCTTTCTGGCAATGGCATAACCCTGCCATGGAGCACAGCCAACATCAACCAGCCTTCTACATCTGGTTCTGCTCCAGAAACTGTCGGTGAAATGCATGGAGCCAGAGGAGCTCAGACAGGCACTGATTCATGTGTCCAGAGCAAGTCATGGAGATTGTCTGAGGGCTGGAGCCTCTGTGCTCTGGAGACAGGCTGGGAGAGCTCAGATTGTTCACCCTGGATAAGGGAAGGCTCTGGGAAAAGCTTAGAGCCCCTGCCAGGGCCTAAAGGGGCTCCAAGAGAGCTGGAGAGGGACTCTGGATAAGTTCATGGAGTCACAAGACAAGGGAGGGATGGCTTCCCACTGACAGAGAGCAGAGTTAGATGAGATATTGGGAAGAAATTCCTGGCTGTGAGGGTGGTGAGGCCTTGACACAGGTTGCCCAGAGAAGCTGTGGCTGACACATCCTGGGAAGTGTCCATGGTCAGGCTGGATGGGGCTTGGAGCCGCCTAGTCTAGTGGAAAGTGTCTCTGCCCGTGACAGTGGAGTGGAATGAGATGGACTTGAAGGTCTGTTCAGCCCAAACAATCTTGTGATTCTGTGATTCAGAGCTAGGGACAGCACTGCTGCTGCTCAGGGATTTGTCCTAGAGCAAATCCAGCATGAGACACTGTTCCCCTTTCACAGCTTTGTGCTGGGAAGAGTTGTCATAACTGTAGTAACCTTTCAGTAAATTAAAGTTACAGTAGACAGAGCACAGAAGAAGGTTCTGCAGGAGCTGTCTTAGGTTGGAGCTTACAAAATGCAAAATCAGAATATTGTGGGCATTTCCTTCTGTGTACACCTGAGAACTAGGCACAGGAAGAAGCGTAGAAGCAAGGTTTCCCTGCTGCATAGCAGCTCAGCTGTCATTTTTCTTGGATCTCAAAATGCACTTCCAAGTGCTTTTCCAAGGTGTGTTCGGTGTGTGTGTCCATGCAGCAAGGGATTGTCTGAGCTGTCGTCTGCTGATGTGTGGAAGTGTTATTTTCACACCATTGTGTGGCAGTGCACTATTCTGCTGCTGCATGTAGGTGGGTAGAGTTTTGTATTTCCTATCGTTGCCTAAAAGCAGGGCAGTTACTTTCTTCGGAGACTGACCCGGGCCAGTCGTTGGGAGCTCCCCTCTCTCTATTCCCCCTGCAGAAACAGACACATGCCCTCCTACCGAGCCTGAGCAGGCTCCGTATGTGTCCCATTCTCCCCAGTGCTCTCCTCATCCTTGACTGCCCTGCTTTCTATTTCCCATCTTCAGAAATCATCCCCTCTTCTTCCAGCTCCTCCCTAGAGCCTTCACACAGGCTGACCAGGCCGTTGCTGCATTGCAAATGCCTTTTGCAATACATCCTTAGTGGAGTCATAGGATCACAAAATGGTTTTGGTTGTAAGGGACCTTAAAGCTCATGTCATTCCATCCCACTGCCATGGGCAGGGACACCTTCCTAATCAAGATTGCTCCAAGCCATGTCCAAACTGGCCTTGAACATTTCCAGGGATGGAGCAGCCACAGCTTCTCTGGGCAACATGTGCCATGGCCTCACCACCCCCACAGGGAAAAATTTCTTCCTAATTCCCAATCTAATCCGTTCTGTCAATGGGAAGCCGTTCCCCCTTGTCGTTTCACTCCTTGCCCTTGTCCAAAGGCCCTCTTCAGCAATCTTGAAGTCCCTCATCACTAATTAGATGGGAAAGAGAGAGGGGAAGGAATGAACATACATTTGTGAAAATATTTTAGCTGAAGCTGCAATAACCTGGTCTGCTGAACTCAATTTGCTGGTAAATTTAGCCCAGTGCATTTGTTGGTAATGTTGCGCTCTCCTCTCCTCAGTCCGATGTAATTGCATATCTTGTGAGTAGGATGAGTGATGGGTAAACAAATTACGGAGCCAGCATTGCAAGGGATGGGCTTTGGACATAGAAAGCAAAAGCGTTTATGGTATTCTCTGGGAAAATCAGGTTCTAATTAATTTGGTTTGGATACTGCATATGTCTTGGAGTGTTTTAGGTTGCATCCCAGATGAAAAGGGTCCATTCTTCCAGAGGGAGAGTAAAGGATATCCCTAGAGAGTGGTAGGCTTTCAGGTCCCCAGCAGCCAGTTCCTGGTGACAGAGGGGAGATACCTTTGGTTTTAACACATCCTGAGAAAGTGGCATTGAAGTTTTGCTGCAGTCAGCAGCTGAATTACCAGAGTAAACAAGAGCTCAGGGCAGAACTCCTCACTCTCTACAGCTCCATGAAAGGTGCGTGGAGCCAGATGGGGTTCAGGCTCTTATCCCAGGCAACAGGCAACAGGATGAGAGGAAACTGCCTCAAGTTGTGCCAGGGAAGGTTTAGGTTGGCTATATGGGAAGAATTTCTTCCCCAAAAGGGTTGTTCAGCCTTGGCACAGGCTTCCCAGGGCAGTGTTGGAGTCCCCATCCCTGGAGGGATTTAAAAGCTTTGTGGGTGTGGCACTTGGGGACACGGATTAGTGGTGGCCTTCGCAGTGCTGGGGGAATAGTTGGATTTGATCCTCTGGCAGGGCTTTTCCAACCCAAAAAATTCCATGAAACTATGACTCTGTGACTCAGGCTCTGCAAACCACGCTGTGCAGAGTGAGGCTCTGCACAACCTGTGGGGCTTCCTCCCATTTTTCCTTTAGAGTAGCTGGGACAAGGTTTAGCTTGCAATCAGGTCAGAGCACAAAAATGCAGCCACTGTGGATACAGCTGTCCCCAGGAATGCAAGTCCCAGCAGCTGGCTGGGCCCTTTGTGGCGAGTCACAGGCATGGTAGCTGCCCTGGGTGGTCTGTTGTGGAGGTTTGCTGTCGAGGCCAGCTGTCATGCCAGAGTGCCTGAGATCCTCTCTCCCTCTCCATGCTCATATTTACAAGGGAATGTGATAAATTCCATATTGATTCCTTCTGTTGCACTGTAAATTTTGCAAAAGATGATTAAATAGTGCAATAGCATCTGCGAGTGCCGAGGCTCAATATGTTCTGGGCCGGCGTATCGATCCTTCGTCTGACCGCAGCCAGTTCCACTCCCCACCATGCCAGACCAGTAATTAAAATCCTATGAAACTGGGATTTAGAAACCAATCATATCGCAACATCGAGGCATCCAGCATCCCACCGTGGCGAGAGCAATAAGAGTCAAACTGCCAGCACTTTTCTGTCTGTGTTGGAGCACTTAGGAGTAGTTTTCCCTTAAGGCAAGGGAGTAAATAGATCCCTCTTGAAGTGTTTCTGGGGACAAACTTGACAGTGACATCATGTTGGCATGAACTTAGAGCTCTGCACCCATGGGTATATGGAGAGAGGGTGATGGATATATGGGAAGAGGATGATGCTGTAGTTTCCTTTCTCTTACCTTATAAAACAAGAGTCAGGAGTCAGGTGGATTGTTTTCCCACACAGATGTCAAGTGGGCATAGACCAACTTACACTCAGGTTCCAATAAAGCAAGAGTGAAAGAAGCACACATTTAAGACATCCATTCATTCTTTCCCTATTTCTTCTATTGCAACTTTCCCATTTGCCGTAGAATCAGAGAACAGTTTTGGGTTGGAAGTGACCTTCAGGCTCATCTTGTTACAAACACGTGCCATGGACAGGAACACCTCTCACTAGATCAGGTTGCTCAAAGTCCTGTCCAACCTGGCCTTGATCTTTATCACTTATGGAAACTCACCCCCTCAGGCTGACTTCCAGCTTCTGATAATGAGGTCCTAGCTTTCAGTGCTAAAGCAGGGGCTTCTTTTAAATCCTTTTTCCACTTGTGGTTCTTTTGCATTTAATTTGCCAGAGCAAATGCTTCACTGTGTTTTCATCATCTTCCCTGGGCTTGGAAGGATGACGGTGTGGTTTATTCCTAAGATCCTAACTCTTCTTATGATAAGGACTTTAATAAACATGGGTTTCTTCAGTCTTTATGTTTCTGACAGTTAGCTGCTGGTAGGCTGCTGCTTTGTTTCTAGCAAGATCCGTGTTTGTCACTTCTGGAACAAAGCTGCTTGGCCATGGATTCTTTCCTGGATTTTCTTGTGAGGACATTTGTCATGAACATGTGTCCCATTGCAGTGTGGTGCTTAGGAGCTGAGGTTTGGAGAAAGCCTTTTGCTTTGTCTAAGTCTGAATTAAGGCTTGCACCTTGTTTTGGGAGCTTTCTGAATGCCAGAGCTCTGAGTCTCTGGTTCTTGCCATTTTAGCAGTTTATTGGTGTTGTGCTCTTTACCCTTGCAGTCCTGAGCTAGTTTTCTATGTATTGCAGTGCCCTTCAGTCTCTCAGAGAGATGACCCTTGTGCTGTATTTTCCCTGTTCAGTCAGGGCATTTCATTCTGTACAATCCTGTGACACTGGCTCATACAATAACCTTTCCTACCTTCTTTTTGTTTCCAGTCTTTAATACCTGACATCACTGCTCCACTGGTGTGGCTCAGTCCTTATCTGCAGTCCAGTTAACATGCTGCTCAGACCAGTCT
Organism: Acanthiza pusilla; assembly: GCA_036630365.1. Classification (NCBI taxonomy): domain Eukaryota; kingdom Metazoa; phylum Chordata; class Aves; order Passeriformes; family Acanthizidae; genus Acanthiza; species Acanthiza pusilla. The sequence goes on along the minus strand of JAXCHO010000027.1, from coordinate 18,447,287 downwards.
CCTTCTCTGCCTCTGTTCCAGCTTGCACATCCTGGTCCTGAGCATTACATGTGGCTGTTGTGTCTGTCCAAGTACACAAAGATTTGTGTTCGGTCTGGTTCACAAGGTTTGGGAGCACTGGTTAAGCTGCTCCTCCAGGACCTCTCCTTGCCAGTTGTTACCTGCCCTTGTCAGCATCTGACCTTCATTTCAGTGCTCTAAGTGTCTGCTTTTCCATGCAAACTCTGCTCCAGAAACATCTAATTCTTAGTTAAGTCTAAATCCTTTCTTCACAGAATCACAGAATGGTTTGGATTGGAAGGGACCTTAAGCTCATCCAGTTACCAACCCATTGCCATGGGCAGGGACACCTTCCACTAGACCAGGTTGCTCCGAACCCTGTCCAACATGGCTGGACAAACTTAGGTTGGAAAGGCTTCTTGTGCTTTGAGAGTGAGGCCACTGGACTAAGGGAGCACAGATCCTGTTCCCCTAAAGCTCTGTGAGAGCTGCTGCCAGTTCAGGGCCGTTCATTAGGCAGCAATGATGATGATGTAATGGAACTGGAGCTGGTGCAGGTGCAATGTGTGTGCCCAGGTGGACATTAAGACCAAGGACATCTTGGCTTGTGTCACCAATAGTGTGGCCAGCAGGACCAGGACAGTGACTGACCTCTGTACTGGTCACTGGTGAGGTTGCATCTCAAATCTTGGGGTCAGTTTTGTGCCCTTCATGGGAGAAAAGGAGGTTCAGGGAGCATTTTCTCACTTTCTGCTACTACTCAAGAGGAGGCTGTAGCCAGGTTCTCCCAGGCAACAAGTGACAGGACAAAAAGAAATGGCCTCAAGGTGCACCAGGGGAAGTTTAGGTTGAATATTAGAGAAAATTCCTTCCCTGAAAGTGTTGTCCAGCTCTGTCACAGGCTGCCTGGGGTAGTGGTGGAGTCCCCATCCCTGGAAGGATTTAACAGATGTGTAGATTTAGCAGCTGGGGACATCCTGGTCTGGGATGATGGCCACTCAATGTGTCCACTTCCAGCACCCTCAGCAGCAACCACCATGGGCTTTGGTACTTCCAGGCTCCTTTTTCTGGTATTTTGTTCCCTTCAACAGAAAAAATTAGTTTATTTCCAGCTTACTTCTGGGATACTGGGCCCAGCAGAGTCTGCTGCAGGGAGAGGGATGCTCTCCAAGTACCCCCAGCGTGCTGGAGCACAGGATAGGTCCAAGGCAGTGACCTATGCAGAAGGGGTGCTCACAGAGCCTGCTGAAAGATCTTGATGTACTCCTGAGTGCAGAGCCACAAGGAGCAGGGAGAAGTGCCTTCAGGTTCATCCCTGCTGCCTGTGCCCAGGCCTTGCCTGTACCTGGCCAGGGGCTGAGTGTGCTCAGATCTTCCACTCAGGACAGACTCAGTGCTGGGGTTTTATATTGGAGAGAATGGCTTTCTACTGGAAAGAATGGCTTTGTACTGGTTCAATGGCTCTGTACTGGGGAGAATGGTGTGCCTATGCATGGCAGGAAGGTTGGAAATAAGTGGTCTTTATGGTCCCTTTGGACTCAAACCAGTCAGTGATTCTGTGATTCTATGAATGGTTTTATAGTGGGGAGAATGACTTCATACTGAGAGAATAGTTTTGTACTGGGGAGAGTGGCTTTATGCAATGGCTGTATTATATAGGTTCAGACTGATATCTTCTCCCAGGTAACAAGTGATCAATAGGGCAAGAGGAAATGGCCTCAGGTTGTACCAGGGGAAGTTTAGGTTGGATATTGGAAAAATTCATTCCCTGAAAGGGTTGTCCAGCCCTGGCACAGGCTGCCCAGGGCAGTCATGGAATCCCCATCCCTGGAGGGATTTAAAAGCCATGTAGCTGTGGCACTTGGGGACATGGGTTAGTGGTGGCCTTGGCACTGCTGGGGGAGTGGTTGGACTCAATGGTCTTGAGGGCTTTTCATACCTAAAATGTTCCGTGACTCTGTCCTCGTTGAATGGCTTTATGCTGGGAGAATGACTTTCCCTGACTTTACTGACTGAAGCTGTGCTGTTTTCTCTGCTGGAGACTTGCCTGAGCACTTGGTTGCCGCTTCTGTCATATTGTACCTTCTGGACACCAAAGAAGGAGGATAGGAGATGTTCCACATTTTGGTGTCCTGTCCTCCCATACCGCATGTCACCACAGGCCACTGCTGCTGCCCAGCTCATTTGCAGGCAGGACCTTCAGAGTGGCACCGGGACAGGGTCTGCCTCATGCCAGTTCTCTGTCCCCACACCCACTCCTGGGAACAGCTCAGGACCCAAACACTCAGCTGGAGGCTGCCTGTGAGTATGCCCAGGAACAGGAGTTTTCACACCATCTGGCTGTGCTATGAAACAAGGTCCTCAGGAGTAATTTCCTTGTCCGGATGCTCAGGGATTTCTCAAGCTGTGATCTGTCCACTTTCTGGAGCAATGTCATTTTCTGGTTGTCCATACGAGGCTCCAACACCACTCTGTGCCCTGTCCTGTCTGTTAGAAGTGTGAACTTTTTTCCAGATGCAGTAGGCTCAGATCTGCTGCTCTTCTGCCCTGGCAGGATGGAGTGACAGGAGCGGGGTCTCGGGACTGCTGAGGACACAAGGAGCACTACTGGGATGTTCCTCCAAGTTCTGTCTGTGCCCTTTGGCATTCTCCTTTTCCTCCCACGATTCCTCCCTTCTCTTGCCGTCCCCATCTCCTTCCTGACAGCAGTGGGGGACCCAAGTACCAGTATCTGCTGCATCGCCAGCTCTATTGACAGTTATCCAGAATCTGAAGGAATTCAAGACAAATTGTTAAGAGGATGGAGTTAATAAAATTTGAAAAATTGAGGCCTGTCACTCCGCTAAACTTTTTTCGATCCCACTGACAGAAACATATTTCCCCAATGAGTGACCTTCTGCAGCTGCTGCAGCGCCACAATGCTGGGCGGGTGCAGGGAGGGAACCCCCACGCTATTTATCAAATATTATCAGCCGGGGCCTCCTAATATGAGCAGGGAGGGCGGGAGGGGGCGACGGGCTCGCACAGCCCGAGGTGCTGCCCAGGTGTCCATCTCCAGCTACAGACAGCGAGTGGGAGGTGACAAATTGCCTTCCATTAAGTCGTGGAAGGTTGACGTCCCCTTGGCTAATGCTGCAGCCAGCCACAGGGTGGGAGAGGGCAGGAGAGGAGGTGGGGATGTGGAGCGGGGTCAGCCAGGGCACCAGCGGACCAGTGGCCACTTTTACCTTCTATTAGCAACCCAAGTGATACCGTTATTTATGGCAGCATAATATTTTATTGCTGCCGGTACTCGAGGTTGGAATCGACCAGTTATAGGAGTCAGGTTCTATCAATTATTGCAGCAATTAGTCAAGTCGTCAAAGCCATTAACAGGGGGATTAGGCCAATATTGGAGAGCCATTATTGATAGATCCAGGGCAAAGCCAAACAAACCCTCCATCAGAAATGAGAGCGGGCCTAGCCTCGAGGATGTCATCATTTGGAGAAGTCAGGAACATGCCCCCCTGCTCACTGCACAGACCCAGGTGGGTTTTGTCGAAGGGGGGGGATCATGGGAGCACTGTCTCTTTAACGTAGCTGGAGCGGCCAGCCCCAGCAGTGTGTAATCTCACCTGTCTCGATCATATTCTTTATTTGTGAAGACAAGGCTTGCCATAGAAATTACTCCATGTCGAATGTTTATGGAGCACATTTTTCATTCTGTAAGCAAATATAGTTCCCTGATGCCAATGCCTAGGAATGGCTAATCTCTCCGGCTCTGCTCCCACAGACTCCCCTTACTTCATTCATCTATTCTGATTGCTGCTTGCCATTACTGAGCACTCCTGGTGCTCTGCACTGTCTCACTGCACAGGAGCAGCTTGGCCTGCCTCTGCCAAGGCACTTGTCTCACTCCCATGTTTCCAGCTGGATCACAAAATGGTTCAGGCTGGAAGGGACACCAGTGGAGTCATCTGGACCAGCTCCCCTGCTCAGGCAGGAGCACATTGCACAGAATTGCAGTGGAAGGGTTGGGATGGAAGACATCCCGGAGCTGCTGAGCACAGTTATGAGCTCTTTCTCCATCATGCTGCTTTCCAAGGCTTGGTAACTGGTGGGATGGTCAGTTTCAGCACCAGATAGGAGGTTTGGGATCAATTTGAAGGTTCATTCTCATAACTCTTGGGGTTAGGAGCTGTTGTGGGGTCTTGGAGTACACCAGTGTTAGTAATAAGTCTCTGCCTTAGAGACAGCTCCTGACATGCTGAGAGTCAGAGATGAATCCTGAGACCTCATATGTCCCTCTGGCTATTGCCCATTACCACTGTCTCCTGATGGCACCGAGTTTCCTTCCATATACTTCCCATCACTGCACTGTTTGACGTGGAATGCTCTTCTGCAATCTGCTGTATCTCGGAGGGAGGGCTCTCTCCATGTGCCTCTGTTTCTGTGGGATGCCCATCCTACTCCAAGTCTTCGGGATTTGTTAATTTTTTTTTAAATTAAACTCCAAGCAAGGGTGTGATTTTCCCCCAGAAGTGCTCCAGGAGCTCAGTGGGGCAGCTGGTCCACAGGCAACAGCTTCAGCTCCAGCTTGCATAGGCAGCGTGTCCAATTGGAGCTGTAATGGTCCCATGTGGCTCCCACAGGACTGAGAGTGGGTGCTTTTGTGAGACTGTATTTCCTTCTGGTGACCATGTGCTCTCATCTCCTCTCAGCAGCTCTTCCCTGAGAAGCCAGTTGTTAGCAGTGACAATCCCTTTTCTTCTTCCCTGGACGCCTGCTGATTGTACATTCTCTCTTTCTGATCTGGAGCAAAGATTAGGAGGGGACACAGACAAGGATGTGCTTCCTACTCCTTCTGCCTCAAGACTGAACTCTGAGCTCCTGATCTTACTTATTTCTTGTTCCATCAGGTGCCAACCCCCTGCAGAAGAATGAAATGGGACACACACCCCTGGATTATGCCCGGGAAGGGGAGGTCATGAACCTTCTGAGAGCATCAGAGGTGAAGGTGAGCCTGAGATTCCAGTCAGTTTGGGTTTCCTTTTCCACTACGAGACAAATTTTAAAGAAGATGTAGTTAACAGTCGTGTGGATGTGGCACATGGGTTAGTGGTGGCCTCGGCAGTGCTAGGTAAGCAGTTGGACTGAATGATCTGAAAGCTCTTTTCCAACCTAAATCATTCTATGATTTTATGGTGCAAGCAATGGAAGAGTACCTTAGCACCCCTACAGCTCCATCCTTTTCCAAAAGAAGCCTGTAAAAGTTAACAATATGATGCATAAAGGAAAACAACCATTTCTGTAGTATTTTAACTGTGTCTGTGGCTCTGCCCCCCTCTTCTAAGTTACCATTTCTCACTCAGCATTGACCTGCCCAAGACCAGTAGCACTGTTCTGTAACCCCTGGATGAGGTAAAATCCAGAGCCTCTTTTACTGTGTTTTCTGAAATTTCTGGTGAGGCAAGCAGGGCTGAGAATGCAGAGTCCAGCTGTGGCCTGGGATCCAGGTGTTCATGAGCACCAGTCTAAAGCAAAAGACACCATTTCCATGGTGGGGTCTCATCCCTTCAGCTTCACTGTCTCCTTGAGCAGTTGGAGCACACTGTGTCCCATTTGCTTTAAAGAAGGAAAAGAAACACATTTGCCATTATGTTTCCAATAAAAATGCCAGGAATCAGTACATTTGCAGAGCAGTGGGCTACTAGGCCAAGAGGGATCTGCAGCTAGATCTCAGGGATTTAAAATTCCTGGGCAGAGACTTTGTTCAGTGCATTATCAATGGGTAGGAAAGGACAAGTGATACCTCATCCCTGGAAGTGTTCAAGGCCAGATTGGATAGGGTTTGGGGCAACCTGGTCTAGTGGAAGGTGTCTCTGCCCATGGCAGGTGGTAGGAACTGGGTGAGCTTTAAGGTCACTTCCAACCCAAACCCTTCTGTGATGCCTTGTGAGCATCATATCTCCAAGCAGCACAGATCAGCTAGGGCAGGGAATTCCCTGCGTCCCAGAGAAGGGACATTCCCTTGTCATCAGACCACAAGAGCAGGAGCTGAGGCACAAGGCAACCAGGTTTGTACCTGGCTGCAGAGTTTCTCTGACACTGTGCACCTCAGTGGTTATTCTACAGGTTTGGAATTTAAACTTGCATGCTATAAACTTGAGGTTAAGAACTTACCCACAAGTGGAGGATGAAGGTAAGTAAAACTGTCAATTACTGTACTTGGGAGGTATTACCATGAATTAAACCTGCCAGGTGTCAACTGCTGCACTGTCTGTGCTCTCCTCTGAAAGTCATCACTCAGGCAGGAGTTCCAAACCATATTACCCAGTGCTAAACCTCTGTCCTAAGTCGGGACAGAATGATCTTTCCTCTGGGGCTCTCCATACTCTTTCCTGGCAAAGGAAATGGTGGACATGGTTGTCCTCTGTGGACCTGATGGCTGCTTTTGTAGCCAGCAGCACTATGTGGTCACTTGGGCAGCTCTGAGACCAGGTCTTCATAAAATCTTGAAGGAAGGAACCTTAAAGCTCATCTCATTCCACCCCACTGCCGTGGGCAGGGACACCTTCCACTGGACCAAGTTGCTCCAAGCCCTGTCCAACCTGGCCTGGAACACTTCCAGGGATGGGGCAGCCACAGCTTCTCTGGGCAACCTGTGCCAGGGCCTTACCATCCTCACAGGGAAGAATTCCTTCCCAATATCCCATCTAACCCTGCCATCTGTCAGTCGGAAGCCATTCCCCCTCGTCCTGTCCCTCCAGACCCTTGTCCCAAGTCCCTCTCCAGGACTTTCGGAGCCCCTTTAGGCCCTGGCAGGGGCTCTAAGGTCTCCCCAGAACCTTCTCTTCTCCAGGTGTATACCCCTAGCTCCCAGCCTGTCTCCAGAGCAGAGGTGATCCAGCCCTTGGAGTACCTCCATGTTCATCAGCTTCATTATCTGTTATCCTTCCAGCATCCCTCCCAAGCATGGCTGCATTTGTGGGAAAACATTCCAAGGGAAGTGGTTCATGAGCACAACACCAGCAGAACCAAAGCCTGGCATAAAACTTTCAAAAGGTGACAGTGTCTTTCATCTTACAGGAAAAAGAATTTGAAAGATTAAAGGAAAACAGGATATAAGTTGATCAGCTCAGAAGATGTCAGGGATATGAGCTAAGCTGTGATAGCTTTGTGGAGGTCTGGAGAATTGTTCTGCCTTAGGAAGGGCAAAATAGATATTGAGGTAATTTTTGTGGGTTTAAAGGAAGTTTAAAATGAGCTTTCACTGCCCCAAACTCCGCATAGAAGGTTGTGCTCAGATTAACGAACGGTCAGTTTGCAAACAACCAGAAGAGATATTTTTCTCATTAAATATGCTTAAACCAGCAACCTGAAGATGTTCAGGGTGGAAAAAGAAGCACATGAGTCACAAGCTGAAGGCTTGTTTTCTTGGAAAGGTCTGTCAAAGGTGACTCAGTGGGATGAAGTGGACACCAGCTCCTGGTCAGGAGGTCTCACACTGCTGCTTCCGGAACAGGACTAGGGAAAGGGCAACTGTGTACTCTTCCTGGCTGAAATATTCCTTAAAAATCCTTCAGCAGACGCTGATGGAGACAGAGGAGGTTGCCATATGGGTCTGACAGGGTGCAAACAGGAGCTGAATGGCAAAGACAGACCTGAAAGAGCTGAGCTCAGTCCAGGGGCTGCTACCCCTCCAGTTACAGAGGAAAAACACCAGTTTCAAGGGCTTCTCCCTCCTTTTTAGTCGTAGATACACAAGAGCTTATTTAAATTTCTTCAGACTGTTTAGCACTGAGAGCCGGCTCAAGAGTCCTCAACACCAGGCAGTGTGATTGAAGCTCAGGAAAAACACACACAGAGTTCTGGTTTGTTTTTTTTTTAAAGAATAAAGGAAATCAAAATAAATTAAAAATACATATGAAAACTCCTTGTTATTCTGTCACAAGGATATGTAAATAAAATCTATGGGATATGTCCATCCCGTAATAGTTCTGCCTATTCATTCTCTAGCAGTGATTAAAATGAGCAATAAATTCTCAAAGACTCTCAGTGGAATGCAGCTGCTGGGGAGGATGAAACCCCGGGAGCACCAGTTCCCCCCCAGCTGAATATTCATCACAGGCTGGCTTGGCAGTCTGGTGGTTTATATACAAGTAAAATCATCTTCCTGAGGAGCAGCTCCAGAGATATATTTCCTTTCTCTCCTCCAACTATTACTTAAGCATAAAAACCAATGCAAGTTTCAAACTGTTCAGGGCAGGTTTTCTTACTGGTTCTGGGCTCAAGAGAGCATTTACCCAGCAGATAGCTCTACCCCTCCTGCTCTTAAGGAGTTCACTTAATTTATTCTCCACTTTTCTTCCTTAAAACAACATGTGCTGGCAGCCCAGAAGCCCCCTGTGTCCTGGGCTGATCCCACTGCATGGGCAGCAGGGGAGGTGGGGATTCTGCCCCTCTGCTCCACTCAGGTGAGACCCCACCTATAAAGTTGCCTCCAGCCCTGGGGCTCCCAGCATCAGAAGGATGTGGAGCTGCTGGAGCGAATTCAGAGGAAGCCATGGAGATGCTCTGAGGGCTGGAGCCCCTCTGCTCTGGAGACAGGCTGAGAGAGCTGGGGGTGTTCAAACTGGACAAGAGAAGGCTCTAGGGAGACCTTAGAGCCCCTGCAAAGGCCTAAACATGTTCCAGGAAAGCTGTAAAGGGACTTTGGACGGGGGCCTGGAGGGACAGGACAAGGGGGAATGTTTTCACAGTGCCAGAGGGCTGGGATATTGGGAAGAAATTCCCAATTGAGTGAGGAATTGAGGCACAGGTTGCCCAGAGAAGCTGTGGCTGCCCCATCCCTGGAAGTGTTCAAGGCCAGGTTGGATGGGGCTTGGAACAACCTGATCTAGTGGAAGTTGTTCTTATCTGTGGCAGTGGGTTGGGATGAGGTGATCTTTAAAGTTTCTTAAGGTCACCCTTCTGTGACTCCATAACTGCCATGCCCTCCCCACTGACGCAGACAGCTGTTACCATCTGCCGACACACAAACTGAGCCCTTCTCTTTTTAAAAATTAAGATTTCTGATGCTTTTGGCCTCACATCAGGAGAACCTCTTAACCCGGGTGAGTGCTCAAGTCCAGTTGCCTCCAACATAAGAGCAGAGCACTGCTCCCTGCATTGCTCTCTGAGCAGGTAACACCACTGTGCTCCACTTGAGTGCTAGTGCTGAGCCAGACAAGTTTCATCAGGAGAACAGAAGATCAGCTGCCAGAGGGTGAGGACACAGTCCCCACCAACACCATTGCACGCCACAAAGTGAGGAGGTAGGAGCAACTAGATGTGTGTGGAGAAGGGAGTGGATGAGAAAGGAGTGGAAGTTTGTGTCTCCTGTAAAGTCCAGGATTAGTGGGGCTTTTTCTTGGAGACTCTGTCACGGATGGATCTAAAATACATTTTTCTCGGCGGGTTTTCTTTTCCTGGTGTCCCCTACACAGTGTGAGCTAAGGCAGAGGCTCAGGATGCTCCAGGCCAGCAGCATGGTCCAACTAAGAGCTCTTGATAGTCACTTCAGTACCAGTGAGTAGCTGGCATGATAGCAGGGCTCTCCAGAGCAGATTCTGAGCAGAAAACTGTAGTGGGACAGCATGGAGAAAGCTCTGACGCTGGTCTTTTACCCATGAAAGGGACGTTTTTCCTGCCCAGGACTTGTATTATGTCAGTTTTCCAAGGAGGGAGGGAGGGGGCATTGCAGAGGAGGGATGTCCCTTCCTGTTCTTCCTGCACATCTTCCCCACTCTCCATAAACCCATGGGAATTATTGGGTGTCCTAACATTCCTGCACCTTCCAAAAGTCCAGAGAGGAGGGAGAGAGAAAAGATTTGTCAGGATCCTAGAGACAGACAGAGATGTATAGTGAGATTGTACCCAGTACCGGGGGAATCTGTGCAGGCAGAATGTCTGTCCCAGAGCTGCTCCACTGGGATCTGCAGGGAAATTATTGCTCTGTGTGAGGATCAGGGCTGATGGCATCTCTCTTACACATGAGACTGATGGCACTGGTCAAAACTGGATTGTTTGCTATTTATTATTTTTTAACTTCTGTCAGAATCGCTGCTAGCCCAGGAGACGTCAGCAGCCTGTCTGGCGGCTATGCACTCTGGCTCCAGCAGCTGGATCCTGCTGCAGCTTTGGCACCTGCCTTCTGGCTTTGTTAGAGGGTGTTTCCCCTTAGTGAGGTGGATTCAATGACAGGGACTGTTCCGTGGGTGCAGTTACTCACTTGGCAAACCCCATGGGCTCTTTGTGTTCTGTCCTCAGCTGAGTCTGGCTTTGGGGGCTGGATATTCCCAAGGCAATGTTCTCAGTGGGGAACGGCCAAGCTCAGCTTGTGGCAGGACGGGTGCTTATCAGCACTTTCTAAAGATATTAGAATTGCAGAAAGTTTTGGGTTGGAAGGGACTTTACAACTCACCTGATTTCAACACCCCGCCATGGGCAGGGAGACCTCCCACTAGACCAGATTGCTTCAGGCCCTGTCCAACTTGGCCTTGGACACTTCTTGGGATGGGACAGCCACAGCTGCTCTGGGCAATCTGTGCCAGGGCTTCACCACCCTCACTCAATTGGGAATTTCTTCCCAATATCCCATCTAACCCTGCCCTCTAGCATTGTGAAGCCATTCCCCCTTATCCTGTCCTCCAGGCCCTTGTCCAAAGTCTCTCTCCAGCTCTCTTGGATGTAAGGCATGATGATACTCTGCCATCCCTGCAGGATTTGCTTGGAGCCTTTGAACAGGAGGTGTGTGGAGGGTAGGAAGACGAATCTAGGTAGAATAGTCATGGCTTTATTTCCCAAAATAAAAGGCTCCTAATGGTTAAGAGCTGATGAGCAATACCATTGTTCCCTCTGTGTCACCAGTACAGACTAGCACACGGTCTGGTTTCCCATCAGCAGTGCAGGATCCCCTTTCCCACTCACCCCAACCTCCATCCAGGACAGATCCACAAATTTTCTCTTGCTAGGGCTGGTGCATCCAGACCAAACTGCGTCTGCCCTAGGGATGCTCTGGCTCCATGTCAGAGAGATCCCCATACAGGGCTCTGATGTCTCTGTACTGACCCAGTTCTCCATAAAGCCTCTGATCCCTATGCTTTCTTCCCTCCAGTTTCAAGAGGAGCAGCGCAGGAGGGAGATTGAGGAACGGCGGAGATTCCCACTGGAACAGCGGCTAAAAGAGCACATCATTGGTCAGGAGAGTGCCATAGCCACAGTGGGGGCAGGTAGGATCTTTCACATGCTGCTGACTCTGCCCTCCCACACCTGCTTCACGGGGAAGACAAGCTGTTCCCTCAAACCTTGATCTGAGGCTGCCTCCAGGCAGCTCTCCAAGTTTGATGGGGGACTCACAGTGGATACCCTGTCCTTGGAAGTGTTTGAAGCCAGGTTGGATGGAGCTTAGAGTGACATGGTGTAGTGGAAGTTGTCCCTGCCCATGGCAGAGGGTTGGAATAAGATGAGCTTGAAGCTCCCTCCCAACACAAACCATTCTGTGATTCCATGAAATCAAGGCTTCAGCAAGCTGGGCTGGGTTTGATTTGCCAGTCCAAAGCCTCTGGATCCTGTCAATAATTCCTGACCCATCCGTGCATCCCAGTTAATGCCTGAAAATGGGACAGCAAAATAAGAGCTGTTGAGGCCAGGGCAGAACCACAAGGAACATGTCAGAAATACAAACCCATTGCTTTTAGTTAACAAAGAGGAGCCCAGTGTGAGCTGGGAGCTGGGAAGGAGCCGGGAAGGAGCTGGGAAGGAGCCCACACTCCTGCAAAGACAACAGCCACCCTGTGTGTTAAGAGAGCGGCTGTGCCTGGGGGCAGCAGCCCCGGCTAATTGGGGAGCTGTGATTAATGGGCAGTGCCTGTTCCTGACACAGGTGGTGTTTCTGCGCATTAACGTCCCTGCCTTTATGGAGGTTTTTCTTATTGAATTATAGGGAATGTGCTTGATACCCCTGCAGCCTCGGGATATTGGACCAAAAGGTAGCGGGAGACTCTCTGTCCCCTCCTCCCCCCTTCCCTTCTGCCCTGTTTTTCTTTTCGTTTTCTTTCCAGAAGGATGAATTTCAAGACAGGACTTTCTCTCTCAAGCACTTCCTCGCTATCTTTGTTATTTATTTTTTTCCCAGCTGGTTTTCCTGCCACTTTGTAGACCCCACTTCTCTCCACTCTGCCCTCGCCACTGCCATTTGCTGGCAAGCAGACCTGCCACACGCCGTATCTTCAGATTCACCGAGCCTGGCTGATATGTTTAATTTATAACTGGTGCCTTAATTGAATAATTGGATTTAATCCGTCACTCAGTGCATGATCCAAACAGTCTCCAGAGGGGCTTAGCCAGGAATACAAAGGGAATGTGTGATCTGGGGTTAGAAGCACAGATCTGGGGCAGTGGGGATAGAATGGAATCACAGAATTACGGAATCATTTAGAAAAACCCTCTAACATCACCAAGTCCAGCTGTTATCCCAGCAACCCCATGCAAGGGGATGCACCAGGAGTGCTGCTGGGGAGCTCGCTGCAGCTACAGCCCCAACAGCATGGCATCACTACCACAGAGGGAAAATCCTTCCCTGTTGCCTCCATAGGATTTATGCAAGCCCTGCAACACTCTTTTCTGCTGTGTGGAGCAGGACAGCACTGGGAGAAGGTGGGTGATGGTTAACTGATGGTAACTGGGCGTCTCCCAGGGCACAAGGTTTCTACCAGTGCCTGACTGGGTGATGGTGGGAGGCAGCTTGGCCACCCCCTTCGATGGGTGTAGATGTTTGATTCATCTTAACAAAATCCCCATTAAATATTCCATCTCCTGACATCAGAAACAGGCAGGTCATTACTGCCATCTCTGGAGCTGCTGGGATTCTCTAACTGGTACATGCAAATGAGCAGCTAAAAGGCTTAGGGTTGTGTTTCCAGGCACTTCCATAAATGATTGTGCTCTGGATCTGGTTAGGGCTGATTTGCCTTTTTACTGGAAGATGCAGAGGCAGAAGGGATCAGCAGCATCTCCTCTCTGAGGTTATAAATGAAAGGAGGCATTTTTCCCAAGAATATATACATGTATTTGTTTTGTTGTCTAATATCATAAATATTATGCCAGGGCAAAAAAATACCTTTTTTTATATGGATATACCACTTCTGCCGGTCAGTGCTCACTTAGAGGTAGGGTGGTTCAAAGCCACCACTTACCCCTTTCAGGGGGAATAAACCTGGAAGCAATCTGTTCCAGCTCTTCCTGAAGTTGAATAAGGATGGAGGAAGGAAAAGTGTTGTTTATTTTATAGGGATTTTGAAGAAAGGGTAGTGCAGAAAAATCTACGTTTTAATGATAAAATTCCCAATTTTGAGCAGCTGTGATATTCAAATCAGTGTTTCAAAGCTGAAGGAAAATGGATGAGCAGGAATATCATCCTGCTCTGGTCCAAAGGAAACTGAGGTTATTTTGGACAAGATAGGATCCTTTATGAGGGCTGGTTTTTGATGTGTATTGCTGCCTGCAGCTCAGATGAAACTTTGCAAGGACACGGCTTTGGTCTAATTTGGGGTTCCATAACCCTGAGCCACTAGCAGCAGGGCTGGAAGAGCGCCTCCTTGGGAATACTGTGGACCCTGGAGCATCAGTGCAGAACCTGGATGGAGGCAATGATCCCACAGCGGGTTTGGCCCCAGAGCCTTCACCCCGCAGTACCCCAAACCCGGACAGGCCGAGGAGCCCCGCGGAATGAATTGATTTGATAAATGGACATTTATTACACTCACAAATTGGCTGAAACCAATTTCAGTCACATCAAGTGCTGATAACTGCTGGGGTATTGATTTGTGTAAAGTAATACAGTGAATTTATCAGTTCAATAGTGGGCTGAAGGGCCTCTTGGAGACGCAGGGCTGCAGTCACACCGTTACAGATGGACGAAATAAAGCAAGAGCACAGCAGCATTGCCAAGAACAGCTCCACAGAAGAAGGTCCCAGCGTCATCATCATCAGACTCTTGTTTTGGACATCAGGGCTGAATCTCTTAATGAGATTTCAGCACAGGAGTGTGACCTCCCTCCTGGTATTTATTTATTTAGTTATTTATTTATTTATTTATTTATTTATTTCTGCCAGGAGGAAGGAAGGGGGCAGTTTTCCCATAGGCGGAGTATGGATTTCATGCTTGGGTGACAATGAACAGCGGTCAGCGTGGCCAGCAGCTGCTTTGGAAGTGCAGACTCCAAGGAGGAGAGTGCTCCTGTGGCTTTCCTAGCTAAGATTTTCATCCTTGGAACTGGCACTGATACTCTGCTCTGGCCTGGGATGGGGCTTCTGTTCCCCTTGCTGAAGCTGAACACTGCAGTGGACAGCCTGGGAGAGCCTCCTCCAGCCACAGTGGTGGAAACTAGAGAGTGGTGCCCCTTTCCTAGGAATATCCAGATCTTTTCAGCTTTTCCAAACCTGAAGAGTGCTGTGTGCTGGAATAGCTCATAATTTTAAGGCTGCTTGTAGAAAAGCATTTACACCTTGTCGCTCTTGATCTGAATAACCTGCTGACTAGTGATTATGGAATGGTTTGAGTTAGAAGGGACCTTAAAGCCTATCTCATTCCAACCCCCTGACATGGACAGGGACACTTTCCACTAGACCAGGTTACTCTAAGCCCAGTTCCAGCCTGGCCTTCCGGGGAGGGGTGAGTCACAACTTTTCTTGGAAACCTGTGCCAGTGCCTCACCAGCCTCATAGGGAAGAATTTCTTCCTAAATATGATGTTCAGCACCTTCCGACAGGGATCACATGCTGAATCTCAAGCTGTAACTTTATGGTAGTTTTTTATGGGGTGCTTTATACCCGTGGAGTTGCTTTGAGCATTTATCCATAAACTCTGGCATCCTGCTGCAGAGTGGAGGGAAAGAAGATGTCACTTAACCCCACTGTTTTTGGACCCTGAGTGTGCTGACCCTGTGAGTGGTCACTCCATGCCCCAAAGCAGAAGTTTATTACCTTTATTACCATTATTATCTTAGCTGAGATAGCTGCAGGAATTACCAGTGGTTGTGTTACTCTCCATCAATTTTTATAAAATATCCCCGCCCCAGGTGTTCGACCTGCTGTTCACTGCTGTAGGGGGCTGAGAAGGAGCACGGGCAGCCCTGGGAAGGGCACACAGAGGGATGCAGCACAGACTCTTCCGTGCACCTCCCTGCCAGTGGCAGAGCATGTTCTCCTCTTCATCTCCCGCAGTGACTGTTTCCAGGGGTGGCATGGCCAGTTATCAGCTCAAGGGCAGGATGGGATTCCCACCAGGCTTTGCCCAGGATTTTGGACAGAACTGGATTGCAGGTTGCAGCCAGACTGGTCTGTCGTGCTGATATGCCCAGGCAGGATGAGACAGAACCAGCCAGCAGCCAGTGCTGCATCTGGCCCTGTGCCCAAGCTAATTAAGCCTTGGCAGGAGCCAGGATTCATTAGCATGGCCATGGGGACAGGTAATGCAACTGCTTGTGACCGGGCATGGAATGGCAACTTCTTCCGGCACTGGGGTCCAGCTCCCACTAAATGCACAATCCCAGCGCTCAGTCCCATTTCCAAAAGGGTTGGAACTGATGGTCTTTAAGGTCTCTTCCAACCCACACCCTTCTACGATTACATGATTCTACATGCCCTGGATTTAAGGTACAATTGGGCTTTTTTGGATATTTGTGCAGCGATGCAAACCTTCGTCTTCCATCCTGAGCTACCACTGTCTTTTGGGAAGCCCTCTTGGCTTTCTCTGCAGACTTTACAGGGATTAGGAATTCAGTCCCACTCTCTTCCTAAGTGGCTGCAGTGGTTAATCACCCTCGTTATTAAAACTGTTCTGCTTTATTTGTAGTTTGATCCTCTCGCTTCAGCCCCTGGAGCACCTTAATTTTCTCTGTAGCTGAAAGAGTTCAGTGTCTTCTTGGGGAGATCCTTAATGACTGTGGTCAGGTCACTCCTCACACTCCTCATCATTAACCTCAGCTCATTGATTTGTTCTTGCATTGAGGCTTTGCCCTTGTTTTCCTAATCCTCACCGGATCTGCTGGCTCCCACGCTACCTGAATCTCCTGGAATACAAACATGAACTCTGAGGAGCTCAGTTTCATGCAGGTCTTGCAGCTCCAGATTCCCATAAGACCCCTCCAAGCAGCTAAACAATCCAGCTACTGGAATATCTCACTTGAGGTGCTGCTGTTTAACATCTTTCCAGTGTGTCCCTGCTCGCAGAGGCAGCATTTCCCTGTCAGGCTGTAGGCTGTGACATTCCATTTCTTTTTATATGCAAAATGGAAATATTGTTTAAATATTTTTATATGCAAATCTTCTTACGTGCAAAATGGCACTATTTATTTCCCATGTCAGTTTGCTTTCCCCTGCAGGAAGAGCTCTTGGCATGCCATGCCTAGGATGCCTTTTCTTAGGTGTCTTTTATTTTCCATACCCCATGAAGAAAAGGGTTTTATGGACTGACTTTGAATTTAAGAATTCCCCAGAGCCAGCCAGTGCCTCGTTCCAGGGAGACACGGGGCTGAAGCACAGGAACAGAGGCTGGGACCCAGGATAGTGGCCAGAAGGAGATGAGGGAGCTGTGTTTTGAGGGTGACAGTCACAAAGAGAAGTGGGTTTATTCTTCCTTGGCTTTATTCCTGCCTTTGCTGTGGACACCACTGAAAGGCAGCAGAGGCCAAGCTTTGCTGTGCCTGTGTGCAGCAGCATTCCAAGACCTTTAAGCCACGGCTCTCCCAGTGCTTTTCTTCTGCTCATTCCACCTCCAGTGCTGCTATTTTCCCCTGCTACCTTCAAATTCCTGTCAGTTATAATTTTTGGGCATCTTGCCATTTTCATACCCTGCTTCCTAATGTGCCACATCCTGGGTTTGGTTGGATCTGGGAGCGCTGTGCACGGATCATGGGACCTTGCTGGGTTTGAGGGGTCCTGAGTCTGTACAGTGCATTTTCTCTCTTACAAAACACCTTGCAAGATTTCATAGGGCAGGAATAACTCTGTGTAAGAGCTATAATACAGGCTGGATTGAAATACTGTGGATAAAGCAGAAAGGCTGGGATGTCAGCTAGTCTCTCACATTGAACTAGAAGCTGGTCTGATCTAGGGCAACCACTTCTGTATTCCAGAGACCAGATCCAGCCAGCAGAGGCTGAGATTTGATCTTCTGGCCTCAAAAGCAGCTCCTCCTCCTTCAACTAAGCCCAGTTCAGTGATATTAGTGGTTTGGTGAGCATGCTCACAGAGCCTGGGGCTG